>JAQPPZ010005362.1:3050000-3650000 GCA_028583015.1 Wollemia nobilis | reverse complement strand
AAAACCCTTACCACTACAGTAAGGTTGCAACTATTTTTTTGAATAGGTTGAAAAGTTGGGGGCACGTCGAGGGCCACCCTACCCATGAATTAAACTTGGGTCTCCACTATGATATCCAACTACCTTTTGCAATTGTAATTTCAGCGGACTATAAAAAATATTAACTTTGTTATTAGGGTAAAAAGGCATTTTAGGGTCCCCAATATTATAAATCAAGTTATGTAAGATAGTACAATATGTTACAACAACCTTACAAAATACTATCATCCACTTACTGCTATGGTTAAACCTTAGAATACTATATATTTGGAAGATGAGCTTCTTCCTTGTGAACTAGGATATTTGAAGGTTTAGGATTATTTACATGCAGGTCCTTTTTCTCCACCAAGGAGGAATTAGAGCATGATAAATGACTGAACATCTCTTCTTCAGGTGGCCATATTGCTGACAACCATTACATCTTAAGGAGAAGTTTTCATATTCAATATTTTTTATTCATTCCCTTTTTCTTGAGGAGATAGTAATGGATTGAGGTCAATTAAATCAAACATCTATTTAATCAACCAACATGTCTTTACTTATATTAATTTTAGTAGGCACTTTTTTCTATGTTGGGTATCCATATACTAGAATGCACCAATGGAATCACCAATTTTGGTAAATATCCTATCTCTTTAAAACTCCATAGGAAGAGCATATAGATTCACCTAGATTGGGAAGCCATCAATTTCTTCTATAAGAGGGTTAAAACTAGGTGTCCAAGATCGTATATAGACACCCCTTTTTTTGAAAAACCAATTGTATCTATAATAGATTACCCTATCTATATCTACTAAATCAAAAAATAAAATAGAAAATAAATTTTTGGGTAGAAGAGTTACTTGGAATTTACTAGACCACCAAACTTTAATGTATCCTTTGAGCTCGTATAGACTTATTCTTTTCCTCCTAATTTTGTGGATAATTATTTGAGCTTCATTATCAATTATATCCAACCAAAATTCATCCTCCAAAATCCTGATAGAGGACAAAGGTTCATATGAAAGCTCCACCAATGAACCCAGATATTCCTAAGAGATATTTCTTCTAACTAAAGAGGCTTTCTCATTGACTAAAGAGTGAATAATATCCTCTTAAGTATAGTGATCAGGCTATGAACAACCCTCTTTTTGCAATTCTTGACTACACCTAGGGTTTGCACCCATTTCGCTTTGTTCCATCCTCATGTCCTCCTAAGTACAACAAGTGGCCTGTAAACAACCCTCTTCTTACAATACTTGACTACACCTAGGGTTTCCATCCCTTTCACTTTGTCACATCCTCATGTCCTCTTAAGTACAATGAGAAGCCTGAACAACGATCTTCTTGCAATGCTTGACTACACCTAGGGTTTACACACCTTTCGCTCTTTTAGATATGATAAACCTAAATGTTAGAATAACTGAAAAATAGAAATTGCTTACTTACAATGTAATTTCTCTATTTTTCACTTCTCACTCCTACACCTACTTAGTTTTGTTCAAATTATTCATGAAAAATAATATTTCAAATATTTTTTCTGATACATTTTATGTCAATTTGGTCAAAATTTTAGTCAAAAGCATGAACTAAATCAAATTATTACATCTTCTTGTTGTGGTGTAGTGGTAAATTCCCTGGGTGCTGGTAGACCCCAACCCAGGTTCCATTCCCCTTGTCTCCATCATAAAGATATATGGTATAGTTAGGAATGTCCTATGTGCTGGTAGAGGCCGACAAGGCTCCATTCCTCCTATGCCCAACCTGTTGAAAGTGGCACCTCGAAAGGGGTGTTTTCCACTATAAATTAGTTTTACCTAGGTGTTGTAGGTGAGTTGGAGAGGAGAGGGAAATCCTCCAAGAGAGGTCCCAGGTTCAAATATCCACCCTACCAAAAAGCTGAATTGGGTATCCAAAATCCAATTGATAATGTTGGTGCGAGCAGGGTCAGGTGCGACTCTCATTATAAATATGAATTTTATTTTAATAAGTTATAGTTTGTAGGATATCTAAATCCTTAAAATTATTTTAAGGGAGATTTCTCTTCATATTTAAATTTATGTCTAAGTAGCATTGAGTGGAAATATTCATTGTTAATCTCTATTATTTTCATGTTTAATTAAATATTATATTTGATTTATATCTAAATAGATTCATAAGAAAAGAATGTCAACCTAATTCAAGTCTAGTATTTATTTTAACCAATTTTTATAGTTGCTTAGTTACATAAACTATTATTTTATTAACTTGAACTAAATAATTATTGAAAATATGCATGTTAATCATACAACACCATATATTACATAGTAGAAAAAATTACAAACACGTTATAGAAAAAAAAAATATATATTATAAAATAAAATTATAATAATAGCTACTACTTATTGGACGAAATAAACATTTAAGATTATACATTTTTTTTTGCTAAGAAACATAATAACAATCTGATGTATAATTTGTACTAATAAATGAAGAACACAAGCTTATACTGAGAGGGGGTGAACAGTATAAGACCACTTTTTACTTTTCCTTCCCAAATAGTATTATCCAATATAATCAATGGCAATATCAATAGCAATAACCAAAGCAATGCACAAATAATCAAACACAATAGAGACACCAATTTAACATGGTTCACCCAATGTGGGCTACTCCATGGAGAAAATATTTCACTAAAATTTCCTCAATAAATATCTTGGGAATACTTTCTCTATTACAATGTTTATGGACCTCTGTCCAAAGGAGAAACAAATCCTCTAAATCAAGTTCGTGCATCTCTATCCATAGGAGACACCAATATCCTAACTCTGCTCTAGCTGGTGATCCTCTAGAAGACCTCTACCTCCAGTGCCATTAGAAAATGGAACTCTATCCATAGAAGACACATGTCTTCCCTTATCTAGCTGGATATCCCTATCCTCAACTCTTAACACAAAGTTTGACTTAATCACAATCCAATTCTACTAGATCTTTCCCAAACCTTAACTCAAGGTTTGAACAAATCAATCAATTAACTCTAATCTCAAGTCTTCTCAAAGACTTACCTCAACTCTATCCACAAGTTCTATCAATGACTCATTCAATCTGCTCTCAATATGTGTATTTAAATTTGTATTGTAAGCTTCCACAAAAGCTCACACCAATCTGTCCTCAAGTCCTCTCTAGAACTTGTCCAATCTGCTTAATAAGTTCTCACAAGAACTTATCCAAATATGCTCTCAATATGTATTGTAAGCTTTCAAAAAATAAAACCTAAATATATTCACGAGTCTTCTCAAATAATTACCTTAAATATTCTCAAAAAGTCCATACTAGAGCTTGTCCAATCTAATAGAAACATAAAGAGAATTGTTAGAGACTCAATATGCCCTATACTCATCACAATTCTCAATCACTTTTAATCACTCTTTTAGAAACATACAGAGAATTTTTAGAGACTCAATATGCTTTACATTCACCTCAATTACTTTATCAAATCAATTCAGAATATATAATATTTTGGAACTTGAACAATCACTTCACACACAACTACTTAACTAGGTTCAACCAACTCTACTCAATCAATCACTAAATGAAATAATCCTTGCTCACAAATCCTAGTCCAAGCATATGAACACTCACTCAAAATGTTTCCAAAAATACTTATCAACCAATCTCACATAAGAATGATACTCATGTTCTTTCCAAACCCTAGTTCATGTTCTTCACTCAACAACTCACTTCAACAACAATGCTTATAAAATAACTCTCACATAATAATGATACTCATGTTATTTTCAAACCCTATTTCAAGTTCTTCATACAATCAATGGCTTCAACAACAATGCTTATAAGACAAATTTTTAACGACAACTCTTTATTCCAGAAAACCTTGAAGCATTATCTCAACACTCTCAATAAGGAAACCCTAATCAATTCCTATTCACTCCAAACATATTTTTTAGAAAACCAACCAATCAACTCAACTATGGAAGAATGTGATCATACCTTTTTCTTTATGATGAAGGAACTTCAAATATCTACCACAACCACAAACACTTCTTTGCCAAGATCAAAGGAGTTAGAAGACACTAAACTCTCTCAAAGATATAATGCACAATATCAAAACACATATACACCTTATCAATCCATCTTAAAGAAAGCATCCATAAACATATACAAAAATGATTAACCACATACACCTTATGATCTCCCAATTAAAACAATATTCAATATCAAAAATATTGACAATAAAATCTCCTTTTCAACTTAACCCAAAGGCAAGAAGTCCTTTTAAATTTAATCACTCTTCAATCTACTTTTTCATAAATAAAAAACATCACAATAAATTTATTTAAAAATAAAGTTCAACACCTCATTCCTTCATTTAATAAAAAAACTAAAAATTAAAATAAGCACCTTTCAAAAACCCCTTATAACTCCCTAAACCTTATGTTTACACCTTAGGAAATTAAAAACAATGCAAAATTTATTACCTCCACCTAGGTGAGAATCGAACCCTCGATGCAACTTCTCCCAATGCCCTAGCCACGACTCCAACCGCCGCACAAGCTAGGTGCTCATTGGGGAATGAAGAGCACAATGTGCTCTATGTTCTTCCCCAATGTTCTGAAGCCAAAAAGATCAATGCATCTTGTCCTCTGACACCAAAGTGCAACACGCAAAAATGCTCTCATCGATAATTGAACGTGAACCACTCTGAACCCTCACGACTTAACTCATGATCGATTTCCACTAGGCCATGTGCCTTGGTGGATATAAGGGTTTTGCTCTAAATGGTCTTCAAAACTTTCGTTGGTGCCTGAAGACAAATATTTGTCTTCTTCTCCACACAAGTATTCACCACAACACATGCCATTATTATTTATTTCGAACAAAGGGTAAGTTTTATGCCAGTTAGGCATATAGTTTTTATACATATTACCTCCAATAATTTCGAGCATCGCTACCTTCGAAATTTGAATAATTAATTTATAAATTATTTAAATTCTTTAGAATTTAAATTTTTTAAATAAATTTTTAAATCCTTTTTGGCTTATTAAAGCCCTCTTTGATTTTACCTCTTTGCATAGATAATATTTATTTTTAAAGTTTAAATTCAAATTGAATTAAAATATTTTATAAAATAAATATTAAAACCTCCTTTAACTTTTCAAAATGCTTCCTTGGGTTTTTATGAGAAACCTTTTATTTTTCTTGTCCATAAAAATACTTCCTTGGGTTTTTACGAATTTTTTTTTATTTTGCTCATCCATGGTTTTAATAAAAACTCGCCTTCATATGCTTCCACATAATATTAAAAATATTATGAAGCTCTTTTGCCCTCAACATTTGCATTGTTCCTTGACATCAACGATGAATTCGCTCCTTGACATAAATGACAAATTGACTCAAAATGTCCAACAATTTCCCCCTTTGTCATTGATGACAACCCAGATTCCTTTTACCAAAAACTTAAATTTTTCTTGGTTTTGCTCCCCCTAGGACATTGCTCCCCTTGGATCAATGCTCTTTTCAAATCTCTCCTCTTTACTCAAATACCAAATCTATTTCCCTTACTCAAATCTCTCCCCATTTGACATCAATGGCAAAGGGTCACCTTTGGGGCTCAAGGCTAAGAATGAGCATCTTAGCTTAGGCCCTCCCATTCCTCCTCTTGAGGTGGTTAATTCTGATGTGGGAGTATTTATACTCCCAGAAAGCACTGTTCTTTACCTTTATCCTATTTTCTTCTTATCCTTCTAATTCCATTGACTGTTCCTTTCTATGTCCATGTTCCTATCCATTTCCACATTCTTTTTCCTATTCTTGTTCATATCCACAGTCCTGTTCCTATTCATATCCATGTTCCTTTTCTTGTTCCTATTCTTGTTCTTGTTGATACTTGATTATGGAATGTCTACTCTACACCATTTTGTTGTGTGTCCATCATTATTGCACATATAAAACTTAATGTTATTATTCCTTGGAGGTACAAATATCTTAGGATTTCTCCTAGTGAAGCCATATCCTTTTCTATCCTAAACCTTGTAATTCATTGCCTTGTGACCAAACTAATTACATGAGTAGCAATACCCATGGAAAATCTGCCTGTTTATGAAATTCCCATTTTCTTGTCTTTCATGTATCTTGCACTGTGAATCCATGTGCCCAAACTTTTGCATGAGAAACATCATCCATGGAAGAAACTTTGCCTATACCTCATTGGTCTCTTAGTCTCTTCTACTCTGTCCTATTTCCTATTCCATATATTCCTTACTTATGTAATGCTCCTTTCCTTGTTGGACTTTCTATTGTCCAAATTATCCTTAGAAGTATCACTCTCTCTTTTACTTACTTCTTTTGATGCTTCTTATTTTCTAGTGTTTGAGCTTGACTCTCCTTTTTCTGCTTCATGTTTTCCTTGTTCTTATTTAGAACTAAGTCTTGTTTTGGTGACTGATGACCTTTGTGCATTGATATCTTGTTCAAAGTCTTTGAATTTTCCTCAAACTTGTGTATATTGTCCTTAGAACCTTTTACTTCCATCCTTTGAGAAACTATCTCATGCTCTAATCTTTCACACTCTATATATTTTGTCTTTAATTTTTTTATCCATACCTTCTTCTATTTTCCTTGCCTCTTCAACCTTAATTTTTAAGTTAGTGAGATATTGTAGAAAATTTGCTTTTTATTTCTCATCTTCTCGAGATTGAACCCTTAATCTCGAGTTCTCTATTTTTAATTCTTCAATATCAGCAATGAGTCTTTAACATTCTAGCTCTTTTACCTTTGATTTTTCAACCATACATTTTTCAACTCTCCTTGTATTTTCAACCTTATATTTCAAGTCAAAGATATCTTGTAGAAGCTTTGTCTTACATTTCTCATCCTATTGTATTTGATACTTTAATTATAAGTTCTCCTTTTTCAAATTAACAAGTTCCTTAAGAGTAGTTTCCTCCTCCTCTTTTTCTAAATTTATCCCTTTAGTAGGAGTATTTTATTATATTACTGAAAGAAGAATTTCTTCTTCATACCTATTTTGATTGTCTTGGTTATCCTTTTCTAAACCAGCCTTTGAGCTTGACTCTCCTTTTTCTGCTTCATGTTTTCCTTGTTCTTCTTTAGAACTAAGTCCTCTTTTGGTGACTGATGACCTTTGTGCATTGATTTCCTATTCAAAGTCTTTGAATTTTCCTCAAACTTGTGTATATTGTCCTTAGAACATTTTACTTCCATCCTTTGAGAAACTATCTCATGCTCTAATATTTCACACTCTAGATATTTTGTCTTTAATTTTTATATCCATACCTTCTTCTATTTTCCTTGCCTCTTCAACCTTAATTTTGAAGTTAGTGAGATATTATAGAAACTTTGCTTTTTATTTCTCATCTTCTCGAGATTGAACCCTTAATACCGAGTTCTCCATTTTTAATTCTTCAATATCAGCAATGAATCTTTAACATTCTAGCTCTTTTACCTTTGATTGTTCAACCATAAATTTTTCAACTCTCATTGTATTTTCAACCTTATATTTCAAGTCAGAGATATCTTGTAGAAGCTTTGTCTTACATTTCTCATCCTATTGTATATGAGACTTTAATTCTAAGTTCTCATTTTTCAAATTAACAAGTTCCTTAAGAGTAGTTTCCTCCTTCTCTTTTTCTAAATTTATCCCTTTAGTAGGAGTATTTTATTATATTACTGAAAGAAGAATTTCTTCTTCATACCTATTTTGATTGTCTTTGTTATCCTTTTCTAAACCAGCCTTTGAGCTTGACTCTCCTTTTTTTGCTTCATGTTTTCCTTGTTCTTCTTTAGAAATAAGTCCTGTTTTTGTGACTGATGACCTTTGTGCATTGATATCCTGTTCAAAGTCTTTGAATTTTCCTCAAACTTGTGTATATTGTCCTTAGAACCTTTTACTTCCATCCTTTGAGAAACTATCTCATGCTCTAATATTTCACACTCTAGATATTTTGTCTTTAATTTTTTTATCCATACCTTCTTCTATTTTCCTTGCCTCTTCAACCTTAATTTTGAAGTTAGTGAGATATTGTAGAAACTTTGCTTTTTATTTCTCATATTCTCGAGATTGAACCCTTAATCCCGAGTTATCCCTTTTTAATTCTTCAATATCAGCAATGAGTCTTTAAAATTCTAGCTCTTTTACCTTTGATTTTTCAACCATACATTTTTCAACTCTCCTTGTATTTTCAACCTTATATTTCAAGTCAGAGATATCTTGTAGAAGCTTTGTCTTACATTTCTCATCCTATTGTATTTGAGACTTTAATTCTAAGTTCTCCTTTTTCAAATTAACAAGTTCCTTAAGAGTAGTTTCCTCCTTCTATTTTTCTAAATTTATCCCTTTAGTAGGAGTATTTTATTATATTACTGAAAGAATAATTTCTTCTTCATACCTATTTTGATTGTCTTTGATATCCTTTTCTAAACCAGCCTCTAGGAATTCAGTTCCAAGAAAATCATCTTTATAAAACCATTGCAATAACATGCATCATGAGCGAGTTGACCACACACAAAAAATTCTTCACCTTCTTATAGACAATAAGCTACATGGTGACCTGTATTCCTACATATGGTACAAAAATTTATCAATATAATATTTTCTCCACTGCTTGATTCATATCTTGAATCTATTTCTATTTTTTCTCCCAAAACAACAATATCAAATTCATATTCTTTTTATTTCATGACCATGTGTGTTATTTTATTCTTGTGTCTCATGGTTCTACCTTTGCTTTTCTTTGCCATTTGAGTTCTTGTAAGATTTTTTTTCAAGTTGTTAAACCTTTTTCAAAGGAACCAACTCTGATACCAATTGAAGAAAATAAGCTTATACTGAGAGGGGGGGTGAACATTATAATACCACTTTTTATTTTTATTTCCCAAATAATATTATACAATATAATCAATGGAAATATCAATAGGCATAACCAAAACAATGCACAAATCATCACACACAATAGAGACAGAAAACAAAAAAATACTGCAAGGAGAAAAGGTGTCACGATATCACGACAGAAAAAGTGTCACAATATCGCGACATGTCACATTAGCGTGACTCAAGAAGTGAGAAGCTCAGATCCAAGTGTGGAAAACTACACCTATGGGCTAGGAAGTGTGTGAGCAGATCGTCGAATGTGACACAACTTACACCAGGAAAAGAAAACTATGCCTACGGGCTAGTATTGTAATATTTTTCCAAGTTTAATGAATGAGCATTTGAAAATTTTGGTCTGAGCAGATGATGTGTCCCCCATCAGTGGTATCAGAGTGGGAGGTTCTTGAGTGTGCAAACAGATCGTCGAACATGAGGCAGTTTGCACCAGGATTTGTGGAAGAGCGTAAAGTTCCTGAGTGTGTAAATAGATCACCAAACGTGAGGCAGTTTACACCAGGATCTGTTGAAGGGTTGAGAGAAGAGAGTGAAGAAGAATGCCTCCATGAAGAAATCATGGTGGTGGTACCTGAAGAAGATTTTAGAGCTTTGCGGAGGCAAGTGCGAGCCCTGCAAGAGGAGTTGCGAAGACCGTGGTGAAGATGAAGTTTGGGAGGTTGATGATCCATCAGATGAAGAAGAAGCAATGGATCCTGCACAATGCAGAACAATACAAAAGTGAAGGTCACTTCTCAATCCACCCTAGTTGTCTGATGCAGGAGCATCCCAGGGAAAACAAAAAAATGCCGCAAGGAGAAAAGGTGTCACGATATTATGATAGAAAAAGTGTCGCGATATCGTGACATGTCGCATTATTGTGACTTAAGAAGGAGAGAGAAGGCACGAAGGAAAAAGTGTCATGAGATCGCGACAAAAAAAGTGTCGCGATATCGCGACATGTCGCATTATCATGACTCAGGAAGGAGAGAGAAGGCGCAGAGGAAAAATTTTTGTGATATCATGATAGAAAAAGTGTTGCGATATTGTGACATGTCGCATTATCGCAACTCAGGAAGGAGAGAGAAGGCACGAAGCAAAAATGTCATGATTTTGTGACATGTCACGAAATCGCAACCGAAAGATGAAAGAAGGCGCAAGGGAGCAAAAGTGTCATGATATCGCGACATGTCGCATTATCGCGACAAAAGGACGAAGCAAGGCACAAGAGTGAAAAATGTCATGATTTCGTGACATGTCACGAAATCACGACCGAAGCAGGAGAAAGAAGGCGTCCGCAAAAATTGTCGTGATTTCATGACATGTCACGAAATCGTGATCAAATCAGGAGAGAGAGGGCATCCGAAGAAAATAGGAAGGGATGGAGGAGAAAATCATGTCACGAATTTAGGACCGAAAGAAAATAGGAAGGGACGGAGGAGAAAATGTCGTGATTTTGTGACATGTCGTGAAATTGTGACCAAAGAAGCAAAAAGGAGGCAAGGAAGGAAACTGTCGTGATATCGCGACATGTCACGATTTCGCGACCCGAAGTAGAGAGCAAGAACAGAAGGCAAAACTATTGCGATATCACGACATGTCATAATTTCATGACTTGTATAGGCAAGAAGAAAGCAGAGTGCAAGATGTCGTGATGTCGCGACATGTCATGATTTCATGACCGAAAGAAAGAAGATCCAAAAGAGAAATTGTCATAATATCGTGACATGTCACGATATCATGACCCATAGAAGAGGAAGACAACGAGAAAGAAAGATGTTGCGATATCGCGACATGTCGCGATATTGTGACCTGACGAAGAGGAAAGTTGCAAGGAAGAAAAATGTCATGATATCATGACATGTCGTGATATCATGACTCGACGAAGAGGAAAGGCAGCGAGGAAGGAAAATGTCATGATATCATGACATGTCATGATATCGCGACATACTGCTGGTTCACGATTTGAAAAATCATGTGTTTATAAACGGTGTTTCTCGAGGTGATCAGAGGCCTCATCAATGCAGGATTTCTTGCCTGATAAGTTAGCTGAGCATGGCGGCCACTCGAAGGCTACGCCTAGAGGTCAGAGAGATCAGATGGCTCATCAATGCATGTTCCCATGGCTGACCTGGTGACAGTTGCCAATTAGGGTAAAAGATGAGAAGGTTCAGTCACGAAGGTGGGGAAAGAGCCAATTTTTGAGATCAAGAGGATGTTTGTTTGTAGGTGGGTCATTAATGGCTTAGAGGGTCGGGACCTCTATAAAAACCCAGACATTGTAATGTGAAGGGGTCAAAAAATGGCCAAGGCAGAGTTACAGAGCTGAAGGCAAGAGGGCCGCTCTGGACTTGTTTGGTCTGTTTTTCTTCCAAGAGGGGAGGAGGAAGTGAGAAGCTCAGAACCAAGTGTGGAAAACTATGCCTGTGGGCTAGGAAGTGTGTGAGCAGATCGTCGAACGTGAGGCAACTTGCACCAGGAAAAGAAAACTACGCTTGCGGGCTAGTATTGTAATATTTTTCCAAGTTTAATGAATGAGCATTTGAAAATTTTGGTCTGAGCAGATGATGTGTCCCCCATAACTCCAACCACCACACAAGCTAGGCACTTGTTGGGTAATGAAGAGCACAACATGCTCTATGTTCTTCCCCAATGCACAAAAACCAAAAATATTAATGCATCTCTTCCTCCGACGCCAAAGCACAACACACCAAAATGCTCTCGTCGAGAATAGAACCCGAACCACTCTGCTCTCTCACAACTTAACTCGTGATCGCTTGCCACTAGGCCACGTGCCTTGGTGGATATAAGGGTTTTACCCTCAATGGTCTTTAACACTTTTGTTGGTGCCTTAAGACAAAGATTTGTCTTCTTCTCCACATGAGTATTCACCACAACACATGCCACTATTATTTATTTTGAACGAAGGGTAAGTTCTATGCCATTTAGGCATATAGTTTTTATACATATTACCTCCAATAATTTCGAACGTCGACACCTTCAAAATTTGAATAATTAATTTATCAATTATTTAAATTCTTTAGAATTTAAGTTCTATAAATAAAATTTTAAATCCTTTTTGGCTTATTAAAGCCCTCTTTGATTTTACCTCTTTGCATAGATAATATTTATTTATAAATTTTAAATTCAAATTGAATTTAAATATTTTATAAAATAAATATTAAAACCTCCTTTAACTTTTCAAAATGCTTCCTTGGGTTTTTATGAAAAACCTTTTATTTTGCTTGTCCATCAAAAAACTTCCTTGGGTTTTTACGAAAAACCTTTTATTTTGCTCATCCATGGTTTTAATAAAAACCCGCCTTCATATGCTTCCACATAATATTAAAAATATTATGAAGCTCTTTTACCATTAACCATTGCATTGTTCCTTGACATACTTGACATCAATGACAACTTGACTCAAAATGTCCAACAATAAACACTGAAATTGTTTAAATAAATCAAAATATAAATACTTAAAAAAAAACTCATTTCACATTTAAAAATATATTATTGATATGCATAAGTTGAAAGCTTACCATTTTCCAACAATTACTTCACTATCATGAAGAGCTCCTCAAAGCAATTACTTCGCTATCAATGAAGAACTCCTCAAAGCAATTACTATCCAAACGATTTATACTTTACAAAGCATCTCATCCAAGTTCATTGCACAAATAACCATTACAATTATCAAATAATTTGTTATCTTTTCGACCTTGAAAATTTTACTTTTTAAACTTTTAAACATATAAAATTTTTCTTTACTATTTAATATTTAATAAAAAATATCAAATGGTATTATCTTCATCAATTAATATTTTGTAGATATTTAATTTTTAAGACTTTAAAATTTTTGAAATGTATTAATTTTTTATTTTATTTTAATACATTAATATCTTTAACACAAACTATTTATAATATATTATAACAATATCATCCTAGGAGGAGAATTGGTAAATATTTTTATTATTTAAAAATATTTTCAGTTTATTATATTTTTCATCATTTTTATTTATTTACATTAGACATATAATGTTGTGTGTGTAGTTCATCATATTGGAGGAAGTTAAACTTGTGCAACATAACATAAACAAAGTTTGTCTTGATATCATATATATCACATTTTTCTATATAGTATTCTCTTTCATAAACCTAAATTAAAAATTATTTAACTTGGAAAGAGGATATACAGTATACTTGGTCAAAATTCCACATAGACACCAAGGTATGCAAGTTGGCATTATAGTTCTTGAATATTTGATCAATCCTTATTTTTATTAGATCATTCATCTCTCCATAGAAAATTGTGATATAGGTTACATTAGCTCACAACTAAGGAGAAAAATATTGAGTTTGTCATGACCCTCCCTTGGAACACTTTTTCATATGATGGAATTATGAATTTACATATTATTTAAATTATAGAATAAATGGCTATATGGTGATTAGTTATTTGTTTTATTTAAGATCATATTATTGCTAATGTATTTGTGTAATTGGAGGACTAGGTATCCTCATAAGTGATTTGAGGATTGATGGTTAAAATAGTCAAAGCGATATAACTAATGATATTCATATTTAGACCTAGTTCATGCCTTTCCATTTTGCATTAATCATTCTTGCATTTGAGTGCTTGATATCATTCTTGATTCTCCTTGTGGATTGATTTACTTTAGAAATATATAAAGTAACTTAGAATGTTTGATGTTTGCTTTCAAAATAAGGTAGTAGGAAGGAATGATTAAGTGTTATTAGTCCCTCTTGCAATATTGATTTACCTATGAAAACTTATATTAATAAGTCTCTCTTATTAATATCTCAAGTGTTTGGTTTTAAAAAAGGGGATATCTAATTATTAATAAAAATATTCATTAATAAAGGAGAATGAAATTAATAGAGAAATAAAATAATAGCAAATATTGAAATGACTTTGCATTAATCAAATTTAAACCCAAACAAAATCTTAGGGGCTAGTTGTTGAGTTTGTTCCATTAATGAAATATTTTTTATCTTCTTTTAGAAAACCTTTTGATAAGGAAGAGAGGGATCTTCAAATGAGAAATGAAGTTTTATGGCTTCAACCAAGAACATGCAAAATAGAGAGGGTTTTGGAATATTTATAAAAGTAAACACAATAACGAATCTATCCTTAGAAGTGCACTTTGGTCTTCTCCAAACAAGTCTACCAAATATATAAGGTATTCTATAATTAACTTGAATTAATTGCTTTAGTTTTGTGAGAAGGAAAATAATATTTGTATTCACAATAATAGACTGAATTACCTATATAAAAACATGGAATACCTAAATTGAATAACAACAATAACACCATAGGAGAACTATGTATTGTTTTTTGTGCATGTCCTCGAGAGAACTATGACTAATAGGATTGTATAGAATTAATGTTCTACCACATATATTTCTTCTTCCTACGTGATGTCTGAGCGAATTTGTGGAGTGTGCTTATTCACATAATTATTGGAGATGTCATTGTAAATCCTAAGTTTTATTTTACGTAGAACCACCATTGAACTTCTCAGTGTATCCTTATTACAATAGGAAATACTTTGAAGTGTTAGTTGTGTTTGCTATGCACCAATTATTCTGCTTTAGACTATGTTGTGATATCATTGTGAGAGTTCATTGTGTGAAGAGTTAAATTAAAGCAGTTACCTTATATTATTACCCCTTATTAGACATAAGATAGTATTGAATATTCTCTACCTTCATGTATTGAAATTATTTGGTTGGGAAACCAAAATAACATTAAATTTTACTTCTTATAATGTTAAAATGATTTGTGATTGTTTGAATTTGGTCATCACTGCATTCAAATGAGTAACATGTGCCTTGGTTTGTGTTATTTTTTAATTTTAGTTATGTGCGTATAAAAGAAATATGAGATTTTTTTTTAAATAAAACAAGGGGAGCGATTACATAAGTGGGTACATAGGAAATTGAGCAAATAATTTTTGTATTATGTTTTGTTGAGTTGCTTCATGTAATTTTGAATGTGAAAGAATTACTATTGTCTAAGGAATTCCAAAAGTGAATTTCAATAATCATTTGAAATATTATTGGGTGAAGGAACCTTTGTTTTAAAATATGAAATGGTTATTGTTATATTAAATATGTTCATCTCCTATGTATTGAAAACTTTAAAATGATTAAAGGGGTTATGTTATTTTGTATGGATTATGAAAGTTCTTGTTGGAATATTAGAGATATACATGATGCATTATATTATCTCAATGGAAATCTAATCTATTTTAATTGGATTAGAATTTTTTGGGATTTGAAAGAGATGATATATATTATACATGAAAAAGGTTACAATATATAGGCAAAGCCTATATGAGAAATATGACAAGTGTCAAAAGAATATGACAAGTGTCAAAATAGAAGGTATAGTGCACATTAATTCTAACATTCCCCCTTAATGTGCACTATCCTAACTATAGAAAAAAACAAGTCAACATTAGGTAACATTCCCCCTTAATGTTGACTTCTAAAAATGATTTGCCTTTGTTTTTACTTCAAATACAATAAAAAAATAATGTTTAAAAAAAAAAAACCGATTATGCCTCCACTATACCATAGATGCCATAAAAATAAATCTCGATAGACCACAATAATTCACCTTAGAATCCATCCCTCACATTGTATTTTTACAAACATAGATTGGCATTTGTGTCTACCAATATTTTTTAGAGTCATGCACATGACAAGAATGGCCGGGGCTTACTGAAATAAAACTTTATTTTTGCTTTGTGCCTCTATTCTGATAGAGTATGTAGACAGCGCATCCTTTAGATTTAAAATTAAATGATCTACATCTTGGATATATTTCTTCATAGTAGAAACAAGTTTACAATGATCGATGATGAAGTAATCACCCCATGATCCTATCCTTCTGCCATGGACAACGATCATTTTCATTCACACACGACCCTCTAAAAAATAACAATGATCAAATTTCTAGTTTCAAAAAAATGGTAATAGCGATTTCAATGGGAATATAATGGCTGATGATATCATGAATTCACCATATGGCAAAAGATTCTACCACTCCCTACAAGATTAACATGGGCAAAAAATCTTGCCATTGCAACATCAAAATACATTTATCTTCTATTTCAGTTCGTACCGCCATACCCAAAAACAACAATGATAAAAAAATATCCAAATGATAAATGATGTAAAATAGATGCTCCACTACCAGTCATCACTCGACCTCCAATGAATGAATGGTACCCTCGATGAAATCACCTCCAACCATATAGTATCCTTCATGAAGTCTCCTCAGGGAAACTTACATGGAAACTAGTCAACTGATGTGGATATGCCCTCATCGCCACTACCAAATTGTACCATAATTAGGCACATGCATTTGTGCAACTCTGATTTCATACATCAGAGGGGACAAAACTATAGATATATGCCATCAATTTTGCCACCATCGATGCATGCATCATCAAAAAATCTTCCCATGTGCCCTAGCCAAGCTTAGGTTCATCTGGTCATCTGCTAGTGGGAGAATACCAAGATATGGCTCCATAATCTAAAAAGTTTCATAGAGTTCCATCTGATCTTAATACATAGGTGTTTGCATTTGATAGAACTCTATCCACTATGACTCTAGAAGGGCTCCGTAAATTGATGGCTATAGGTCTATTGCTAGCTCAGTTAGCATATCGAGATAAATTGTGACCTTTGTCTAGTGAATTCCTCTAAATGCACCACCACAACACGTCATATTCATGATGAAAATAAAAAAAACCACATCCTCTAAAAAAAATCTAGTAGAAAAATAAATCTCATGATTATGCCATGGAAATATCACAAGAATGCTGCAAATTATGGTTGTTTTCTTCCACGATCCGACGATGAAATCGCAGCTCGCTAACTGTTGTCAGAGACTATGGACAATTTGGAGGGTAAAAAATAATTTAAAAACTCAAGGTCCTCCTCCCATATCTGTGTGCGGCGACATGGAATTATGGCCAAAAAAATATATTAATGCTCCAATGGTGCCATATATTTAGCTTCTACCAAGGAACATCTTCAACCACAGTTACGAGCCACTATATTTTAGGATATGTTCAACTACTTGTCAAACCCCACTAGACACTGCTTTTTCGTATGCAGGAGGAAAAAATTCTAGTGGTATGATAGTGTTCCTTGGCCTCTAGAAACATCTACGTAGGTGACCTCAAATATTATCTTACACCTAACCTCGGGAAACTTTGTCACCATAAAAGCAACAAAGAATTTTTTTTAGATCTTGCTCGTTTGCTAAAAATCATAAATAAATTTTCAGCGATCATCCTCTTAGTTTCTACTCAGTCCATGTTGAATGGTGCAACATATTCCATGCATTAAGGAAAATGCATCACATCACTATAATACATGTCCGATGAATAATAAATTTAAATTGGTCTCCAGTCATCAACAAAAAATTTAACAAGTGTGGAGAAATAAAACTCTTTGACAATACAATCATCTCGAAACTGGAACACGAGTACAATAGGATATTTTTTAATGAAGCCTAGAAAATATTTCGTTCAGCTCCTACATCGTCACCATGCTCACTATAATTTCTCCACTATTAGGGTGTCATCTCATGGCTTTCCAAGGCCAATAACGTGTCACCATTGTGCTTGTCCATGCAGCTCAGCCTTTTGGAGTGAATAGAAAAATACTAGATGGCTACAATATATCGAGCTTGTGGCTTCTATATAAGTTGACAAAAACCCTAAAAAAATCATAAATAGGACCTGTGAAACAAAACATAGACTATTTTTGGAATAGATAAAAAATGACCCTCATTGCTCTGCAAAAAAAAATTAATATCCCATTTTTCTTTTCTCTATCAAGAAATTACTTTTGCGGACAGATACATAGAGAAAAAAAATAATGACAACCATGGATATTTTCTTTATATTCTAGTTTTTGATCCATCTAGCAACGTATGGAGAGCATACTCCCTCAGTATAAAAAAAAAAGGGGGAAAAATGAAAATCCCCCCTCAAACCAATAGGGTAGGGAAAGCCTGCTATGATACCAAATGTTGGGATTTGAAAGAGATGAGATATATTATACATGAAAAATATTACAATATATAGGCAAAGCCTATTGAAAAATATGACAAGTGTCAAAATAGAAGACATAGGGCACATTAATTCTAACAAAAATAATTTATTTGATTTATGGTTTTAGTTTTTGAATTAAAAGAGAAAATAAGTTATATATATTAATATGTATTTTTATTTATCCTTATAAGTATTAAAGAAGTTGTTTTGTATTACCATTTGATAAAGTTTAATAATAGGCTAAATATTTGGGAAAGTGATTTGATGGTTGACGATTTATTATTCCAAGATAATGGGGTATGCATTTTACCTTTAAATTAATTGGTGAATTATTAATTCTGTTATACGATTATGTTAATATTATTGAATGGTGAAAGATATGTTTAGGTAGATGGGCATAAATTCCAATAGTGACAGTGGGACTTATGTTGGTTCCAATATTATACTTGGTAAAATGCTTAATTAGGGGCTATTAAGTAATTATGATTAGGATAATGAATTTGGGATTCATTCAAGGGAATTATGGGGTTCCCTTATCTTTTTGTAAAGTGAATAAATGATTATTCATGTGTTAGGGACATAAGAATTATGGGGTTCTTATGTAATGACTTTGATATATTGGAAAAAGGAATAAGGGATTCCTTTATGTAGTTGTATCAATGTCTGCTAGACTTATTCAATAAAAATATATGATTCAAGGTTGGGTTTTTCCTGTAAGGGTTTTCCAGGATATATGATGTGTTATATGTGTATCATTTATGGATCTTGCTTTGGAATTATTATATGCATGTAAGTATCTAGGTGATTATTTGAGTTGCTATGAATTGTATATGAAGAGAAAATGTATTATTATGTTAAGCTTACAATAAAAAGTATTTGTGCTTTTGTAGAGTAAGATGAATGTTAAGTATTTATTTTACACTTGCAATAGAGTAAGGTTTATGTAAATGTAATAAAAAAAATAAAGAGAGTGGGAAAGAAAGAGAAGTTAGTACTTAGTTAAATTTGGGGTTTGGAGTTTTTTCTTAGAAGGGATTATCCATAGGAAACTAGCTTAGCTAGACCCTAAAGGATGGTACCAAAACTAAGGGAATTATGGTGTAGCAATCCCTTAGGGTTACAATGGGCACATCGATAATGGACCACTAAAGTGAGACCTAAAGGTGGGATAAGCTTGGATCCCATTATAACTAGATTTGTGTGATGGAACCCCGATGGACTATGAGGTATCCATGTGAGAGATGTCATGTAAATGATAGTCATAGGTACTCAATTGATTATGGGAAACCTATGAGGGATGTCATTTGGTGTGACAGTCACTAGAAATCTTGATTGATCATTGGGTGACCAGGTGAGAGATATCACATGGGTGATAGTCACCTCAATTAAACTATTAAGGGGATGGTTTAATTGAGCATGATAGTTTTACACATGGTGTAGTGGGTAAAACTATAAGAAGCTTTATACCTAGGTACTAGTGGAAATCAAATGAGACTAGTAGTGGAATTAGCATCCCTTCTCAACTAAATGGGATAGGGTTAATCCTACACCATGGTCAAAATGTCCTTCAAAGGAAGATAAAAAAATGGGGAGACCATGTGAAGGTATACTTTAAGTTATATGGGTAGTATATAAGGTGAATCCCAGAGTCGATGCAGGAGTTTGGCCACTCCTATCTACTTAAGGGATGCTGCAACATATGGAACTTGGAATGTGGTTGAAATATTATGTTGAATCTATTTGGAATATCTTTGGTGAATCTTACTTGTGGTTTAAAAAAATATATTTTTCTCTCTAGGTTGGTTAGAATTGGGTTGTTATAGTTGGTATTAGAGCATGGTTGTAGGACTAGAAACTTCCATAGAGAGAGATCCTAGTTATGACCAGTTTTGATGTGCATCTTAGGAAGAAAATAATCTTCCCATGGGGATGGTGGTTTACATGGAGTAAACATGACATCAATCGATAGACTAATAATACTCTTAGTAGGGCATCTTACGTGAAGTAAGTGTGACCAGTGATACTCTTGAATGATTGATAATACTAGTTGTTAGTTTATATAAAGGATGAAACTAACCAAGTAGTTGTAGGTATATGAAATTGTACCTAACTTAAGCTAATTGTGTGGCTAGGGATAATGGCATAAACACCATGAAGAGGAATATCCTACCAACCACTACCACTGATTAAACAAAATAATACATTCATAGGACCCCAAGGAGGAAATGGAAAACTCAAACCCTAAAGTGACAAACCTCATAGCAGTTGTGTCTCTTTTGTAAGAGCAAATGGAAAAACAATGAAAAATATTGGAGACTTTAGTTAGTCATAAATCTCAAAACAAAGAACTATATATTAGTGACTAGAACTATTTGAGCAACTCTACACCTCTAGGAAACATGACGAGACTGGTGGAAAACATATAGGAAAGGTCATCAGATTGAGGTAGTGAATCTGACTTGGGAAGGATTTGTGGTAGCCTTTCGAAAGAGGTTCCTTATAGAGCAATTTTATGTGGAATTATTTGAAGAGTTTACCACACTCATCCAAGGGATAAAGATAGTAGAAACCTATTATCAAAAATTTGTCAAATTGCTCAAATATGTGCCTGCATATGAGTTAGAGGAAAATATGAAAGTGCACAAGTTTATCTTAGGATTAGATCCTAATATAAGATCAACTATAAATATATTTAAGCCAAAAACTATACAAAAGGCTTACGATATGGCTCAACAAGCTGAGTCAAACCTACAGACAAGTAGATCTTACTATGTCAATTTAGCATAAGAAGATCATCAGGATTGGAGAAAGAGGAATAGTATTGGTTTCATGCCAAGGGAAAAGGATCATAATAAGAAAAGCAAGAATAATCCCCATTATGAAAAGAAGAATGATAGGAAACAAGGGGATTATAAAAATAAATTCCAAAAAAGGAATAATAATAACAATAATAATCCTTACCCACAAAGGTAACTTGAAGTAGGTACGATAGATAAACCCAAGGAACAAGACCAAAACAAAATACCTTAGACCCAAGACTAGTTGCTTCAACTATGGAGGTCCTCATTATGCCAACAAATGTCCACATAGAGTAGGACCCAACAAATGACAAAAAGAACCCAATCACAGGATTTATGTAGCCATGGGTAGCCAAAATCTGGATGGACAAGCCACTCCATTGCTCTTGAAAGGTACGATTTTTAATAGAGATGTTAAAATTTTGATAGATAGTGGAGCAACATATAGTTTTATTTCATCTAGTATAGTTAGGGATATGCTAAAAATATTAAGATTTTTGGCAGAAGGGTGGAAAGTAGAGTATGGTTATGGACAAACCTACTCTGTGGATCAATGTTTTCCTAACATTCAAATCACCCTACCCAACAACTCCATAGAATAGCACTTGTATGTAGCTCCCCTCCATACCTTTGATATTATTTTAGGGATGGATTGGTTGAAGGCCCATGAGGTTGTGATCAATTTCCATGATAGATGGATTGATTACACTGATAAAGATAAACAAATATGGTGAATTATTAGTGAGCAAGGGTCCTTTCAACCCTAGTTACTATCAACTATGCAACTAAAGAAGACCATGAGAAAAGGAGGAATGGTTTTCGTTGTTAAGCTAAATGAGGTTGAGAAGGATAAAAAGGAAGAGGTGTTTGGAAAACACCTAATCTTGCAAGAATTTAGGGATGTGTTCCCTAAATATCTTCTTGGTCTTCCACCAAAATGAGAATTTGATTTCACCATCAAACTAATGCCAAGAACTGAACCTATACATAGAACTCCCTATAGGATGAATCCTATAGAAATGCAGGAGTTGAAAGTACAACTTCAAGGATTGTTAGAGAAGGGGTTGATAAAACCTAGTGTGTCTCCATGGGGTGCACCCATCCTCTTTGTTAAAAAGAAATATGGATCACTCAAATTGTGTATTGATTATAGAATGTTGAATAAGGTGACCATCAAGAATAGATATCCCTTGCCCAGAATTGAGGATTTGTTTGATCAATTGAAGGGGGTGACCATATTTTCTAAAATTGACTTGAAGTCAAGATATCACCAATTAAGGATTCATGAGGAAGATACTCATAAAACTACCTTCAAGACTCGGTATGGGCACTATGAGTTCACAGTGTTACCATTTGGGCTAACTAATGCGCCAACGACATTCATGAACCTGATGAACAGTGTATTTAGGAAGTAGTTAGATCAATTTATACTAATATTTCTAGATGATATTTTGATATATTCTAAGAATAAGGAAGAGCATGATAAGCATTTGAGGATAGTGCTTGAGTTGTTAAGGATAAATCAACTTTATGGTAATTTATCAAAATATGACTTTTATGTCCCTGAAGTACAATATCTTAGACACATCATATCTATAGAGGGAATTATAGTAGACCCTAGGAATATTGAGGTCATTTTGAGTTGGCCACCACCCACCAACGTATCTAAAGTACAAATTTTTATGGGCATCATAGGTTATTATAGACGATTTGTGAAAGACTACTCTAATATTACCTACCCAATAACCAATCTTCAAAGGAAAGGAAAGGAATTTAAATGGATAGATAAGTGTGAGGCAACTTTTGAGTTGCTTAAATAGAAACTCACTACAACACCTATCCTAAAAATTCTAGATCCATAAGGGAATTTCTTAGTATGTACTGATGCATCACTAGAAGGGTTAGGTGGGGTCCTATCCCAAGATGAATTAATTATGGTGTATAAGTCAAGAAAACTCAAGAAACATGAGGTGAATTATGCCACACATGACTTGGAACTTGTAGTAGTTGTACATGCTCTCAAGATGTGGTGACACTACCTGCTAGGGAAACCATTTGAGCTTAGGACCGATCATTAGAGTTTGAAGTACATCTTCACTCAACCTATGCTTAATGCTAGACAAAGAAGGTGGATTGAGTTCTTAGTTGAATACGACTTTGGTATTGAATATATCAAAGGTAAGGAAAAAAAAGTCATAGATGCCTTGAGCAAGCAAAGGCATATAGCTGCTATAACCTATAGTCATGTGGACTTGTTGAATCAAGTCAAAGAAAAGCAAGCTCAGGATCAATTTTACAATGAAATTTAGGTTAAAATGGCAAGAAGTCCTAAAGCAAATAGAGATTTTAGCATTAAGGATGGACTCTTATGCTTTAAGGATAGGATTTTCATACTAGAAACTAGTAATTTAAGGAGATTGATCATGTAGGAGGTGCATATATCTCCTTACTCCACTCATCCTAGAGGGGCCAAGATGAGGGAGAATATGAAGAAGACTTTCTATTGGTCAGGAATGAAGAAGGACATCAATGATTTTATCGCTAGATGCATGGAATGCCAAAAGGTGAAAGCTAAACATAAGCATCCAATAGGATATCTATACCCACATGATATACCTATACGAAAATGGTAGGTAATATCTATGGATTTCATTGTGGGACTACCTAAGAATAGGTTTCAACATGATGCAATCCTTGTTGTGGTGGATAAACTGACCAAGGTTACACACTTCATACCAAGGAGTACAAAGGATGATGCAATTATGGTGGCTAATAGATTTTCCAAAGAGATATTCAAGTTACATGGGTTTCCTAAAGTAATTATCTTAGATAGAGATTCTATATTCACTTCTACATTCTGGAAAGCTCTACATCATGCAATAGGCACAAAGTTGAATATCAATTCTACTTACCATCCAGATATCAATGGTCAAACCAAAAGAGTCAATCAATTTTTGGAAGACATGCTTTGCATGTACTACATGGATCAAAAGTCTAAGTGGGAAGACTTTTTGCACTTGGTTGAGTTTGCTTACAATAATGGTCATCATGCTTCTTTGGGAATGGCTCCTTTCGAAGCACTGTATGGTAGAAAATGTAGAACACCTCTATCATGGGATAATCTAGAGGACCAGATTATCTTCAGACTGAACACCATTTATGAGATGGAGGAGAAACTTAAGATGATCAGTTAGAGGCTTAAGGAAGCCTCTGATCATCAAAAGAGTTATGTTGATAGAAATAGATCACCTAGAGAATTCTCTATGGGGGATAGAGTCTTCTTAAGAGTAAAGCCCATGAAAAGTGCCATCAAATATACCAAGTTGGATCCCAGATATGTTGGGCCCTTTGAGATCATCGAGAAGATAAGTCTAGTAGCCTATTGTCTCATCTTACCACCCAACCTATCCAAGATCCATGATATTTTCCATGTATCCCTACTTAGGAGATATGTTGTTGATCTTAACCATGTATGGAATGTTTCTAATCTACAGATAGTTGACCCTTCAATGATTGAAGTGAAGCCTATGAATATTCTGGAGTTTCATTCCAAGATGATGAGGAATCAGACTCTAGAACAATGTAAGGTCCAATGGGACCAATATTCTGAGAAGAATACCACTTGGGAGAAAGTGGTTGATATGCAAAGACATTTTCCATATCTATTTGAAAATGAAATGTAGTTTTTATTTTCTATGCAAGATACTAATAAAACACATAGGAATGTGTTTAGTCTAAGGGGGTAGTATGTCATGACCCTCCCTTGGTACACTTTTTCATATGATGGACTTATGAATTTATATATTTTTTAAATGATAGAATAAATGGCTATATGATGATTAGTTGTTTGTTTTATTAAATATTATGATGTTGCTAATGGATTTGTGTGATTGCAGGAATAGGTATCCTCGTGAGTGACCTAAGGATTTATGGCTAAAATAGTCAAAATGATCTGACTCATGATATTCATATTTAGACCTAGTTCATGCCTTTCCATTTTGTATTAATCATTCCTGCATTTGAGTGCTTGATATCATTCCTGAATCTCCTTGTGGATTGATTTACTTTAGAAAGATATAAAGTAACTTAGAATGTTTGATGTTTGCTTCCAAAATAAGGTAGTAGGAAGGAATGATTAAGTGTTATTAGTCCCTCTTGCAATATTGATTTGCCTATGAAAAATTATATTAATAAGTCTCTTATTAATATGTGTTTGGTTTTAAAAAAGGGGATATCTAATTATTAATAAAAAAATATTAATAAGGGAGAATGAAATTAATAGAGAAAGAAAATAATACCAAATACTGAAATGACTTTGCATTAATCAAATTTAAACCCAAATGAAATCTTATGGGGTAGTTGTTGAGTTCGTTCCATGAATGAAATCTTCTCCATCTTCTTTTAGAAACCCTTTTGATAAGGAAGAGGGGGATCTTCGGATGAGAGAAGAAGTTTTTTGGCTTCAACCAAGAACATGCAGAATAGAGAGGGTTTTGGAATATTTGGAAGAGTGAAAGCAACAAGGGATATTTCCTTCGGAGTGCACTTTGGTCTTCTCCAAACAAGTCTACCAAATATATAAGGTATTTTGTAATTAACTTGAAGTAATTGCTTCAGTTTTGTGAGAAGGAAAATAATATTTGGATTCAAAATAATAGATTGAATTACCTATGTAAAAACATGGAAGACCTATGTTGAAAAACAATAATAACACCATAGGGGAACTATGTATTGTTTGTTGTGCGCATCCTTGAGAGAACTATGAATGATAGGGTTGTCTAGACTTAATATTTTACCACATATATTTCATTTTCCTATGGAAATTCTAAGCAAATCCATGGAGTATACCTATTTTTATAAGTATTGGAGATGTCATTGTAAACCCTAAGTTTCATTCTACATAGAACCACCATAAAACATATCAGTGTACCCTTTGTTATAGTAGGAATTAGTTTGGGGTTTTAGTTGTTGTGTTCACTATGCACCAATCATCCTGGTTTGGATTGAGCTACGACATCAACGTGAGCGTTCACTGTGTGAAGAGTTAAATTAGAATAATTAACTTATATTATTATGCCTTAGTAGCCATTTGATAGTATTGAATATTATTTGTCTTCATGTATTGAAATTATTTGGTTGGACAACCAAAATAACATTAATGTTTATTTCTTCTAATGTTTTAAATATTTGTGATTGTCTGACTTGGACTGGCACTTTGTTCAAAATAATAATGTGTGCCTTGGTTTGTGTTTTTTATAATGTTATCTATGTGTGTATAAAATAAATAAGAGACTTTTATTTAAAGAAAATAAGGAGAGCTATTACGTAAGTGGGTACATAGGAAGTTGACCAAATCATTTTTGTATTATGTTTTGTTGAGTTGCTTCATGTTATTTTGGATGTGAAAGAATTACTATTGTTTAAGGAATTCCAAAAGTGACTTTCAATACTCCTTTGAAATATTATTGGGTGAAGGAACCTTTGTTTTAAAAGATGAAATGGTTATTGTTATATTAAATATGTTCATCTTATAGGTATTGAAAACTTTAAAATTATTAAAGGAATTATGTTCTTTTGTATGGATTATGAAAGTTCTTGTTGGAATATTAGAGATATACATGATGCATTATATTATCTCAATGGAAATCTAATATGTTTTAATTGGATTAGAAATAATTCATTTGCTTTATGGTTTTAGTTTTTGAAATCAAAAGAGAAAATAAGTTATATGTTAATATGTATTTTTATTAATAAGGAAGTTGTTTTGTATTACCATTTGATAAAGTTTAATAATAGGTTAAATATTTGGGAAAGTGATTTGATGGTTGATGATTTATTATTCCAAGATAATGGGGTATGCATTTTACCTTTAAATTAATTAATGAATTATTAATTCTATTATAGGATTATGCTAATGTTCTTGAAATATGAAAGGTATGTTTAGGTAATTGGGTGTAAAGTCCAATAGTGAGAGTGGGACTTATGGGGGTTCCAATATTATACTTGGGAAAATGCTTAAGGAGGGGTTCTTAAGTATTTATGATTGGAAAAATGAATGTGGGATTCACTCAAGGGAATTATGGGGTTTCCTAATCTTCTTGTAATGTGAATTGATGATTATTCATGTATCAAGGACATAAGAATTATGGGGTTCTTATGTAATGGCTTTGATAGATTAGAAAAATAAATGCAATATTCCTTTATGTGGTTGTATCAATGACTGCTAAACTTATGCAATAAAAATGGATGATTCAAGGTTGGATTTTTCCCTTAAGGGTTTCCTAGGATATATTATTTTTTATAAGTGTATCATCCAAGGATCATGCTTTGGAATTATTATGTGCATGTATGTATCTATATGATTATTTTGTGTTGCTATAAATTATATATGAAGAGAAAATGGATTTGTATACTTAATCTTGTTATGCTTATAGTAAAAAGTATTTGTGATTTTGTAGAGTAAGATGAATGTTAAGTATTTATTTTACACTTGAAATAGAGTAAGGTCTATGTAAATGTAATAAATAAAAGAAAGAGAGAGTGGGAGAGAAAGAGAAGTTAGTACTTAGTTAACTTTGGGGTTTGGGGTTTTTATTTAGGAGGGATTATCAATAGAAAGCTAGTTTAGCTAGACCCTAAAGGTTGGTATTGAATATAAGAGAATTGTGGTGTAGCAGACCCTTAGAGTTACAATGGATACATTAGTAATGAACCACCGAAGTGAGACCTAAAGGTGGGATAAACCTGAATCCCATTGTAACTAGATTTGTGTGATGGAACCTTGATGGACTGTAAGGTATCCATGTGAGAAATGTCATGCAAATGATAGTCATAGGTACTCAATTGGTTTTTGGAAACCTATGAGCGATATAATTTGGTGTGACAATCACCAAGAATCTTGATTGACTATTAGGCAACCAGGTGAGAGATATCAAATGGTTGATAATAATTGTAGTTAAACTATTAGGGATATGGTTTAATTGAGAATGATAGTTTAAAACATGGCATAGTGAGTAAAAATATAAAAATCTTGATACCTAGGTACTAGTGGAGATCAAAAGAGACTAGTAGTGGGATTGGTGACCCTTATCAATTGAATAGACCAGGATTAATCCTTATGCCATGGTAAAAATATCCTTCAAAGGAAGGTAAGGAAATAGGGAGACCATGTGAAGGTATCCTTTAAATTGTATATGCAGTGTACAAGGTGAACCCTAGAGTCGATGCAAGATTTTGACCACTCCTATCCACTTGAGGGATGTTGTAGCATCTAGAACTCAAAATGTGGTTGAAATATTTTGTTGAATCTATCTAGAACATATTTTGTGAACATTGTGGTTTAAAAAAAAATAGTTCTCTCCTAGGTTGGTTAGAATTGGGTTGTTACATTTATTCAAGTGTGTACCTTTAACTGACCACTTTTAGAATCCCAAAGAGACTACATTTCCCTTGGGAAGCATGTTTCCTTGTTGTATCAATCAATTGGTTTCTAAAATAGGTTCCATCTAAGTGGGATCCATGTTGATAGGATGTTGTAGTGCCAAATGCTTCAACACAAAAGGATGATATCATTTGAGGAGTTCTACATTGATCATTTGATGAATCCCTAATTAGGAATGCAAGTAAAGAATAAAATAATTTTCATATATTATGAATGGTATAGTGCACAAACCAAACATAGTAGTTTGATCTTTACATATGAGAAGCATAAGTATTCCTCGTTCAAAAGGATCAAACTTCAATCTCTAAATTTATAGTATGGGGATTGAAATGTTGATTATTGTGCTTCCTTTAATTCTATTGCTAATGCCTAATTATTTCATAGACTTGGTATTAAATATCATGTATGTGTTATATAAAGTGCTAAATTTTGTTAGCTTCTTTTTTTGGTAAATTAGATGGATTTCATTAGATTTCAGGTTTTAAGGATCCCAAAACCTATATATAGAAAACAATAGGATCTGCTGAAGGATGATAAAAACATCAAAAAGGGATGCAAACCGAAGCCCAATAATAGAAAAAACAAAAATGGGATGCAACCCCACACAACAAGCATGATAAAAAGACAAACAAAAGGGTCACAACCCTAGCAAAACCATACCACTTCAAGTACCATCAAGTTCCACGCATGGTAGTCTAAAAAACAAGATAATTCCTAATAAGGAAGTTAATCCTTAGTAAATTACACCATCCTTTTCCTCATCCATTGAGTAGGCCTCGGTTTCTTTAGAATCATCCTGTCCTAGCTGCTCATCGAAGAACAACATGTGGAGGGCCTCCCTGATATTGATGATGGAATTCACCATTGCATTAATCATGTTTGTGGTTGTAGAGATGATGAATTCCTTAAGGATTTTGACATAAAAATTAGCATCATCATTGCCAACCTTGATATCGATCACTTTTTGCTTACCCTTCATGATCTGCTCCTAGAGGTAGGCCAATTTTCTGATAGGTCCTTCAACTTTTTCAAATTTTATGCACTTCCTTACCCTTAAGTCACATATAAATTCAATCACCTTCCTTTTATTTCCATTAAGGACATGTGGGTAGGGGGGACAAAATTTTTTCTAGTAGGACATGGTTTACTTTCCTATAGGAATTAATGGAATAGTTCATGGAGTTGACAAGGAATTGAGAGATATTAATGGGATTCACCTCTCAAAAGTGGTTTACAAAGGCTAGGTGGAAGCTACACATAATATTTTGTGGGTTATAAATGGTAATTAATTTAATCACTGGTTTCATCACATCATTACACGAAGAAAGGAGATCCTTCCTGTAAATGCCTTGCTTCACCTCTTTGTAAATTTTCTTGTTGTCCTTGAATTCCTTCAGCTCTACTTCCTAGTTTTGCTTTTGCCGATGTATGGATCATCCTTTCACCTTATGGCCTATGATGGTGGACATGAGGTTCACTCGATATAGAAAATCCTCCCATGAACCGTTACGTAGCCATTCTCCCAAGTTTTCAGGATGCCCATGGTAATGTCAATTTCATCGTCAAAAAATTTCTTGAAGAAAGGAACAAAGTCTCTCTAAATCAAAATTAGTTCAGCAAGGATGTCCCACTCGACATTGCTTGTCTCGATGAAGCTCATTTTGGGAAACATTTCAAGAGCAAGGATGCACACATGTGGGTTTAGGAAATAAGCAGAGGGGATGTAGAAAATGACATCCATGAGTTCACTAGGTTTTTATCCAAAATATACCTAGATTGAGTTATCCAAAGGCCCTCTCAGTGGATGAGGATCCTAGCCTCCTTGATACAGTCCTCAATTCTCCAAGGCAGATTTTTGTTCTTCCTAATATAGTTTACGATGTTTAAAGAATCACCTTTGACTTGTATTTACATCATGATGATATTGGGGATGTATAAAATGACATTCATGAGTTCACTAGGTTGTTATCCAAAATATACCTAGATTGAGTTATGACCTATATAACTATATATATTTATACTATAGGAGTGTTGGATATACAACAAAATATCATTTGATATTTATGGATAAGCATGATTATACATCTTGAGTAGGTGTGTTAGAATTCAATTAGTCAAATTAGTTTGTCCATCATTTTGAGATGGAAAATTGTGGAATATTATGTATTTGATCCAGTGGCACCATAATTTATTGATGAAATAATTTTCTTGATCATATACAATAGAGTTTGAGATACCACATAAAACCCAAGCATGCTAAATAACATACCACCCTATGAAATGTTGATTCTCATTTTGCAAGGGACAATGCTTATCATCTTAAAATATATATCCATGACCATAAAAACATAAACATTTTGATGTTTGGTGGTTGTTGATCTAGAAATATAATACATACTAATAACTTTTTAACACTTCAAATGAATTAGAAATGACATGTAACGCCCTAATTTTTTATTTTTTGGTTTAGCATCATTGTAAGGTGCATAGTACTTGATGTAAATCTCCATGTCTTGGTGCAAGTGAGGCTAACAACAATGATATAATAGAATTACAAGTGGTTTTTAGATGGCAAAGTACCTAACAACCTTAGAATAGTATTCTTTCCAATTAAGGTATTGATATGGTAGCCAAATAGTATAATATTCTATCATTAAGGTAATGCTCAATATTAGCATACCATGTATTGTTTGGTGATGTATGGTGGTGAACTTGTTATCACTATAATGAAGTACCTTTCAATCATTGGTGTCATGATACCTATTATCCATGATTGTTAGTAGTACCTCTCCATTGGAGGATTAATTAAACAATCAACAAATTAAATTTTCTTTATCTTGTGAATATTAAACATAATGTGGAATTATTGTAGGTAATCCATCAACTAAATATGGCTTGTATTTATTAGTATGGAAAATTATAGAGGCCTATTATTTGTGTGGATAATTATTTTTTTATGCATATAATGGATATATTAAATAATGAAATATAACTCCTTTTCATATATGGAATAACATCATCTTGTGTCATGAAGTATTTTAAAATGGTATAAAATGTGCCATTATCCGCATATGTGCTCATGCAACAAGTGGTTTGGGAGTTATCACTAGAGGTACTTAACATACTAAAAATATTGGATCTTTCTACTTTGTTAGGACTTATCCTACATTTTGGTCAAAAAATATAATGCTTGCACTAAGGAATCAATAGGGAGGAACTCTATTTGTAAGTGGATGTGATAATGAAATCTAATTATAATTACTTCATGGATCAAATTATTATCAATGTGGAGGAGGGTTATAATATCATTGAACTCATCAATATATTACTGGATAGGTTGACCTTAATATTAGCATAATTGTTAGAAAACTATGTATGTTTCTTTATAAAAATGCAAAGGGTATAAGTGAGTGGGGACTAATTTAATAAATATTTCCTGGGTATCAATGGGTTCTCCTTTGTCTATGATTATTTTTTTGGTGTTTTCTCACTAAAAAACAAATGCTTTTGACATCTCCAAGGATGCAAATCCAATCCTATCAATGTTAATGAAGCAATTAAAAATAATATCAAAAAATATAATGCTTGCACTAAGGAATCAATAGGGAGGAACTCTATTTGTAAGTGGATGTGATAATGAAATCTAATTATAATTACTTCATGGATCAAATTATTATCAATGTGGAGGAGGGTTATAATATCATTGAACTCATCAATATATTACTGGATAGGTTGACCTTAATATTAGCATAATTGTTAGAAAACTATGTATGTTTCTTTATAAAAATGCAAAGGGTATAAGTGAGTGGGGACTAATTTAATAAATATTTCCTGGGTATCAATGGGTTCTCCTTTGTCTATGATTATTTTTTTGGTGTTTTCTCACTAAAAAACAAATGCTTTTGACATCTCCAAGGATGCAAATCCAATCCTATCAATGTTAATGAAGCAATTAAAAATAATATTATTCTAACTACTAGAGCCAAATATAAACCTCTTTGGAATTAAATAATCCTAATAATATAATAATATTAATGTTTATCTACACCTTAAGTGGGCTATAGATATGAAATAATGTAATTTTGATTGTATTTGAAGGTGCTTATATGTTAATTATGATATCCTAAAGCTACCCAAACAAAATATTCCTCTTTTCCTCTAGAATTTATCAAATTAAAAATTTAATGTCTTAGGAATCATTTGTTTAGATGTTTATTTTTACATATCAAATATTTATTTATTACCATGGTGTTCTTTAGAGAGCTTGATTATAAAAATTTGTTTAACGTCTTTCTTATGGTACCATGAATATATGTGAGAAAAAATCTAGTAGTGAAACATACTTAAGAAATAGTTTTTGGAAAGAACCATGATATCTATAAATATTAGCAAAAGGAAAGGGCTTTAAAAAAATAAGAAATCTAATCTAAAACCATTTGTCACACACCAAATGGCCTAGGATATATTGGTATGAAAGACAACTCCCATGAATCGGGTAATGAGATCAAGTGATTTATGCTTTAGAGTTATGCATCAAACTAGGGCATAACAAAATATCTCTTGCATAATTAGAATAATTTAATTATACATAATAAAAATGGATATACACTACAAAATACAAGGGTCATCCAGTAATATTTCCAATAGTAAAAATGTTTAGTTATGTAACACATATGTACATGTTGATCCTATGCAATGAAAGAAGTAGAAAACAAAAACTTAGGGACTACAAGGATAATCAAATTTTCAAATTGGTAGGGATGAAAATTAGATAAATGGATAGAAGATGTATAGGAAGAATAGATTGAATATATTCCTAATTTATACACATGACTTAGTGTACTTACAACATAGTTGAGAGAGAAAATAATTTAGTAGCTCGTAATTGATCAAGAACTGGTCATAGATATAGTTATAAAATTATTCAACTATCTCTTTTAAAATTGGCTCTAGTGAACAATGTGCCAAGTGGTGAGGTTGAGCATTTATAGCTTTGTATTTTGTATCTAAACATAGAAAGATGTCATATTTTAATTATGGAATATAGTGGTGACATAGAATATTGTCAACATGTCATTTATATCTAAGTGCATAGGCACCATAGGTATTAGAACCAAGACAATGATGATATTATAGTAGTCATTATGTTGAAGTTGGTATTCACACCATGAATGGATCTAATGCTACAAGGCATCATGTGTTAGATTGTCTAGTTAGAAGTCTACATAGGTTCTATGAGCTACAAGTTAGAATTAATGTGGCATCATGGTTCTTAAAGACTTTAAAAAATCTTAAATTTTTAAAAATACATTTTATGGGACTTAATAATCCTTAAAGTTGTTAATCATTATTATATTATTTTATGTTTTGTAATTAGTAGGGAATGATTGATGATTTCACCTTATATGATGTTGGATAGTCACATATCCTATGAGCATGAGATATGGAAATATAAATATGAAGGTGAAACACCAAGGTGTGAAAACATCGAATACTCTCTTGAAACTAAGAGACACATTAATGTATAAATATACATGTTGTACATAAGTTTATGTTGGTGTGAAATATATGCATTATTTTGATTAAACATTATTTCCCTCTTCTATTGATTCCAACATACAATATAAGAGCAAGGAAAAGTCATGTTAGAAGCTTTCTTCAATTTATGGACAACTTCCACCATCAAACAACATTATCTATGTCCATTCACAATTTCTAAATCTGCACCCTATATCTATCTTGGTTGTTAAAACCTATAGATCAACTACCATGAGATATAGTATTCTTTGTATATTCCTTTATATTTTTACCATTAAGAACCCATATTCACTCTAAATTATAACTCTCATGATGAATATTTTTATCACAATTTCTTAGATTGTAAAATTGTGTTATAATAAAAATGATTGATGCAACTATAGATTAGATAATGTGGCTCTCAACATGAAAAAACTTAACATGGATATTGGGATTGGATGAATTCAGATTTTGTTCATGGAGACCTAATATTGTAATATAACAACCATTGATGTGTAGATTAATCAAAGATAATATCTCAAAATTGGATATAGAAGCCATTCTTTATGAAACCAAGAGAAGTGGAGGGTAATTACAGGCTCAATTTGATTGGATGAGACCTCAAACATAATTTTATTATTAACTCTAGCTTGTATTATGTTGATAAAGAAACATATATATTTAAATAAAATTTCCTTCAATCTAGACATCAATAAAATTTATTGTAATGTTTCTAATTTTGTCCTCATAATAAAGTGCTCCTTTGAAGGAGCATGCCATGAAGAAAAATGTGAAAAGACAACTATAATTATTTGGAGATATTCCTCTATAATTGATTGCTCGTATGAAGGATCCTATCAAAAATAAGAACAATAAATATCTCTATATTGATACATGTCTAAGATAAAGTTGGACATAAATATTATAGATACTAAATGTGGAGAGAGTTTGGGTGATGTAACTCCAAAACTTGTGAAAATAATAAGAAGTTTCTTGCTTGAAGATATAAAAAGGTAACAAAAAAGTGATTTACTTTCCTTTCAATGGATATATAGCTAAGTAGAGGAGTTGAAATTTGAAATAAATTTTAAAATTTTAAATAAGGATTCATGAGTTCAAAACTCACCAAATTTAATAGTACTACCTTAAAAGAAAATATTGTTATAATTTTGGAAGTTGCTATAGTTTTATAAACAAATAAATATAGATTATAGTAAAAAGTCTTTTGCAAAAATTAAAAAAAAAGGTAGTAATTTTATGTAAAAAGGTGAATATTTTTTGGTGGAGTTTAACATATTCAATGATCCAGGAGTATCCAAAAAAATGTAAACTAATTTAGTAATCACCATGAATAAGGGAAGTAAAGGGAAAGGAAAATTATACAAAGGAAGAAAAAAAGAAGAGAAGCAAAAAAGGAAGAGTCAGCAAGAGAAAAAGAATAAATTTTGGGCATGCATAGTTAAGAGAGAGGAGGATGTCAAAGAATAGAATGAAGATAAGTGAAAAGGAGTAGGAAATAGAAGGTCAAAAGAGCATAAAAGAGAGGATATGTCTAAATACAATTTGGAAGAAATAAATGAAAGAGCTAGAGAACTTTGTACTGATGTTTTGCTATGTTTGTAAGAGCATGTCAACAAAAGGTATTTCAATTTTCAATCTATTATACATTGTGATAATGATGAATTTTTGAAATTTTTGGAATCATACATTGTTTAACCTTATATATGCAAGTTATAGTTTTATAGGAACAACTAGGTAGGGTTGAATTCTAAGTAGAGGTGTTGTTAAAAGAAGAAAACATACGATCACCATGCGAGAGTTTGTTGTATGAATGAAGACATTGAATAATTGTAATCATATGAATCCATGAATGTGTGATTATTGTTCACGTGAGATAGAAGTATTGTTCAGTTAAATATGAGGTATAGTGTTATTGATCAAAGACTTATCACAATGTATTCAATCTAAAGGGAGTTATCCATCTTGAAGGAGACTGTCATGGGGAACTACCATATTAAGAGGTATCATAAAAAAGAGTTAAGGATTGTGGTATTATGTAAGCTTCATCATAATATTTTTTTCTTGAGGTGTTCATTCATGAACCCTACCATCTTATACTATACAATATGGTTATCATTTTGAGTTGACATAACTAGTCACTATCATATTAAAGTGTCACAATATTGTGTAGTTTTATTCTCTTTATCACTACCATTTTTTCATCGTATTCATTGTCATATTGTACTCTAACTATATTAAATAATGTCATATTGCACAAAGGATTTCAATCTCTCACTAAACTACTATCAAATTTGATTTGATAATTTTGTTTCTTATGAAGGTCATGCTTAAGTAGGCCCAATTTTTTTATCTACATTATTTGGTATCAGATCCAAAGATAAACATTATAGAGAAATGACACAACGAAGAAGAAGAAGATTGCATGGTATTGGAACCCAACCAATGGATATAGGATAAATGTTGAGAGGAATTTCTAGGTTATATGTGATTAATATTACCCAAAATAGATGCATTCACCTTGAGGAGATTAGTGATAGTGAAGAGGAGAAAACTAGTTATGCAAAATCTTGAGGTAAATATCAAGGAGAAGAAATTGAGCAATGGTTGATTTAGAAAATCTCAAATATGGGAAGTAAACCAAAGATGAAGATTCCCAATTATTATGGAAGTTTAAACCCAAAATATTTGATATATTGGATAACATAAATGTAGATATTCTTTGATTATGAATCTATGGAGGATCTAAAATAGGTCAAATTTTTGTGTATGCAACTAAAGGGACATTCTTTAATTTGGTGGGATCATGTGCAAAGAAAGAGACAACAAAAGTGGAAAGATAAAATTCAAACATGGGATAAGTTTATATCCAAGTTCAAGTATAATTTTTTATATATAGATGACCTGATTGGATTATTTAGAAAATTTCAAAACCTCAAGCAAAAGGAATTGGGCATGGAGTATATAGAGGAATTTTGTAAATTGACCATAAGAGTAGGTAATGTTGAATATGATGAGGAAAAGGTGGCAAGCTATAAAAATGTACTAATATTTTCCATACAAGATGAGATTCGTATGATTCAAATTAGAATTATTGAAGAGGTATATCAATATACACTCAAGACAGAGACAATTTTTTAGGAAGGAAACAAAGTAATACCAAAGAAAATGGATGTTCATCTTGAGTAAGAGGATAAAATAATAGTAAAAGAGGATAGCAAATAAAGGATGGAGAGGCTAGTACTTCTTAGAATAATATATAAAATAGAAATATCTTGAAAGGACATGGAGGTTATAGTAGACAAAGGGGTAGAGGATGCCTTAAAAATTATCATAGATGTGGAGAATGAAGAACACAAGATTATATTGAGAGAAGGTTGAACAGTATAAAATCAACTTTTACTTTTCTTTCCCAAATAATATTATCCAATATAATAAATGGTAATATCAACAATAGTAATCAAAGCAATGAACAAATCATCACACAATAGAGACACCAATTTAACGTGGTTCACCTAATGTGGGCTACTTCACGGAGAAAATATTTCTATTAAATTTTTTCAACAAATATCTTGGGAATCACTTCCCTATTACAATATTTATGGAGCTCTATCCGAAGGAGATACCAATCCCATAATGATATTATTTGTGGATCTCTATCCATAGGAGAAATATTTTCCCTTTTCTATGGTTTGTGGAACATGACCCATGAGAACTCTATCAACTCAACTAGTTTTTGGATCTCTCTCTATAGAGAAACTCTATCTTCCCAGTTGCTTCATTGATCACACTCCATAGGAGAACTCTTTTCCCTTACTCTAGTTCATGGATCTATATCCATAGGAGAAATATTTCTCCTCTACTCTAGCTGATGACCTTCTAGAATACTATTGTCCCCACTACTCTAGTTTATGGATATCTTTCCACAAAAGACATTTGTCCTCACTCAAAAGACATTTGTCCTCACTACCCTAGCTAATGGATCTATATCCAATGGATACTACTATCATTTGCTCTATCACCTCTCAAATCTATCTCAAATCTACACCAAACACTATCCTTGGTCTAGTATAAATCTCCTCTATCTCTATCTCAGGTCTAGCACAAATCTACTCTCAAATATACACCAAACTCTATCCTCAAATCTATCCTCAAGCCTTAACACAAAGCTTTAAAAAATCAATCAATCAACTCTGCTCAGATCTACCTCAAGCCTTAACACAAATATTGAAAAAATCACTCAATCAACTCTTTTTAGATATGTCCCAAGCCTTAACACAAAGCTTGACAAAAACACTCAATCAAATCTTCTCAGATATTCCCCAAGCCTTAACACAAATCTTGAACAAATCACTCAATCAAATCTGCTTAGATCTGCACCAAGCCTTAACACAAATATTGAATAAATAACTCAATCAAATTTGTTCACAAGTCTTCACCAAGACTTATCTCAAATCTGCTCTCAAGTATCCACTAAGACTTACCTCAAATCTGCTCTTATGTCTTCACTAAGACTTACCTCAAATATACCTACAAGTCTTCACAAATATTTGTCTCAAATATGTCCTTAATATTTCACAAAATATTACTCAAATATGTTCAAACACATGCTCAAAATAGCTCACAAGATATGCTCAATCAATTTCAAATATTGCACACAATGCCATCAATTGCTTTGTCTAATATTCAAAGTAATTCCTTTAACTTGAAGCAGTTTAGACATATTCTATTCAAAATTCGTTTAACCTCTAGACCATATAGATAATGATGTACTCTATAAAAAACTCAATATGTTCTAATCAGTCATTAAGTTTATCACTTTCACAAATCTAATTTCTAATGTTTGCACATTCACTTTCAATATCACTCAAAACCAATGCTTGAGAATTTCACTCAATCATTCAATCAATGAAACGCAACTTGCTCATAAAACCTAATCAAGTGTTTCACACTAATTCCAACCAAAATGCACAATGTGGGTCTCAAAACCTAACTCAAATAATTCTCAATCTCTAGCTCAAATATTCTCTTAATCATTCATCAATCATGCATATGAAAAATTACTCAAGCATTTCCAACCATGCTTATCAAATAATCCTTTTCCGTCCACCTTTGCATTTCATAACATTCAATCCAAAAACATTTCAATCATAAGGAAGATGTGCCCTTACCTTTTGTTTTGATGGAGATATGTCTTCAAAACTTGTTTTACTCACAACCAAAATAATTTTCCAACTCTAGGTTAGATAGCAACAACCTATCTCAAAATCTCCATCTAAATATTTATCCCAACAAATATTTCACCATTCAAGTAATACACATTAAATGATAAATCACAAACACACCTTATTACTCCTTCCTTAAAAATCTATCTTCAATCAATGAATCATTCACTCACAAAAGTAATTATAACTGCAATCTTCTTATAACTCCTTTCAACTCCAACTTAATAAAATATTTTAATCAAATTTCAACCCTCAAAATAAATTTTAAATTACAATAAAAAAGTCCTTGAATACACCTTATCCTCTCCAACTTTCAATCCAACATTAATTCCAAATTATGCCAACAAATATCCTTGGAAATCCTTATAAGCTCTAAAATTTAATTAACACTTGGAAAAAATAAAAAATAGTTATTCATACCTTAGCCATAAGAAGAAAATAATTGTTGCATGTATTAGAGTCCACAAAGAACCCCACATGATTTGAAATCGTGTTCACCTGCCCGCAAAGTGCCTTATCCATGGATTTGGTAGCCACGTGGGCTACACGCCCTCACAACACCAAAGAAGTGTCTTCCACTTCTTATCTTCCTTGCCAGTGCTAAATACAAAACATCAAAAACCTTTAACCTCCACTATCATCGATAATCGAACACGGGACCTCTATCCTACGAATAACCTACATGCCAGGTCTTGCTACTAGACCATCCAAGTGGATGGTGATGGGAGTAAACCCTCACTCCTCTTTATTCGTTCATCGTTTGCTTCAACCTTATAAAAATAAAAATATTTTATTTGCTCACGAAAATCACTCGAGATCTTTCTTAGCCCTTCACATGCACAATGTAATTTTCAAAGAGTTTTTTTATTGCATCCAAACCATATGGTATAAATACCATATCTTATTTTTGCTCGACATAAACGAGAAAATATTAAAATGAAATATTTTGCACCCAACCCTAACTTTAGGGTTTGATGAAATTAATTTATATTATTAATTATAATATAAATATTATAATTAATTAACATTAGGTTTAACTTAATCTCTTAATATTATAATAAAAATTATAATATTATTTCCCTCGGGACTCAGTATTTTCCTTTTCCAACCTTAGACTTTATTTGAGCACCTTTAATATTATAATAATAAATATTATAATATTATTTTCTTTGAGCCTAGGTATCTCCTTCCTTCAGGGTATTTTGTCAATATTTTGACCAATCATGTGAAGCTTTAAACCAAATATCTTGGGCTTAAAATATAAATATTTTAACCCTCCTTTTACCAATTCCTTGCACTGACTTATGACATCACTAACATTATCTCTTGACATCAATGACAACACAACTACTCAAAATATCCAACAGAGAAGTTAGCCATTGGTATATGAATTGCCTCAAGTATAAAAAACCAATAAAAATGGAAAGGAAGCCCATAGCCATGTCACACAAGCATATGAATAAAGCATAACTTCACCAAAGTACCTAGAGGAACTAAAAATAGGATAATCCCTTATGGTGAAAGGGGTATTGTTGAAAATAACAAAGAAAGTGCATAAACCTAAGAATATAAGGATCCTATTTATAACAAGTTGTAAATTAGGATGTAAATGTTGCAAAGTGATTATGGATAGAAAAAGAAAAGATAATTTAGTGTTAATAGAGATTGTAGATATATTGGGATTAAATTAATTACACCTTTAAATCTATACAAAGTAAAATGAATACCTAATTTTGGTAACCCAACAATATATGGTAAATTTCTAGATTGGATTTTAAAAGGTTGTGATTCCATGTGATATCATATCAATGGATTCATGTCATATTTTGGTAGGGATACCATGGTAATTTTATAGAAAATAAATACATGATTTTAGAATAAACACTTATTCAATTGTCAAGGATGACAAAATTTGTGCATTAAAATTATTGAAGGACAAAATAAAAGTGGTATGTAGAAGTTCTAAAGTTTTTTGATCTACAAAAAAAATTATTGGAGGAGATAAAGAAGGAGAAAACATGGTTTGCTTTCATTGCTAAACCCATGGAAGAGTGAAAAAAGTTAATAAATCGGATGAAATTCCATACAAAGTGAGGTATTTGTTGGAATAATATGTTGATATTTGTTTAGAAGAATTACCTAATGTGTTACCACTTATGAGAAGCATTAGTCATAAAATAAACTACATACTAGGATGAAGTTTACCAAATATCTTATAGGATGCCACCTGTGGAGAATGAAGATATGAATAGGCAAGTCCAAGAGCTATTGGATAAGGGGTCGATCAATGAGAGCTTGATCCCATGTGTAGGACCATATTTACTATCACACAATAAATGAGGAAAATGAAATATATGCATGGATTCACAGAATATCAATAATATTACAATAAAGTATAGTTTTACATTACCTCATATGGATGACTTAATATATTGTTTGAATGGAGAATAGTACTTCAAAAAGATTGATTTAAAATTTTCTTACAATAAAATTTGAATTAGAGAAGGATATGAGTGGAAGATTGTCTTAATGACCAAAGAGGGATTGTATAATGGCTAGTCATGCCATTTGGGTTGATGAATGCACTAAGCACTTTTATGATATTAATGAATGAAGTATTGAAACTTTTTCTTGGTAGTTTTATGTGGTTTAATTGAATTATATTTTGGTGTTTAGCAATATGAATAAGAACAGCTAATGCATCTAAGATAAGAGTTTCAAAAGTTAAAATAGGAGAAATTGTTGATTTATTTAAAGAAATGTGGATTTATGAAGAAATAATTGGTATACGTGGGCTTTGTTATATCCAAGGATGGTTTGTAGATTTATCCAACAAAGGTTAATGATATTATGGAGTGGCCATCACCAAGAAGTATGTTGGAGGATAGAAGTTTTCATGGTTTAACATATTTTTCCAAGAAGTTCATAAAATAATTTAGTGGTATTTATGATCCAATTATAGAAATTATGGAAGGATGTATAAATAAGTTCAAATAAATGTGTAGAAAAAAGGAGATTTCTAATATTGAAGGAGAATGTCACAAACCTACCAATTTTAGAGTTGCTAGAGTTTAACATGATTTTTCAAGTGGATTGTAACACATATAAAACTACCATTGGAGGAGTTTTAATTCAAGAAGCTAGACCCATTGCTTACTTTAGTGAGAAGGAAAAATATGCTAAAAAGAAATATTTAGTTTATGACCAAGAGTTTATGTCATTGTGTAAACACTAAAGAAGTGAAGGCATTATATATTATCAACAAAATTCATGCTATTTATGGATCACCATGCATTGTATTTTACAAATAATCAAGGAATATTGAACGAAAGACATGAAATAGGTGGAGTATCTTCAAAATTATTCAATTTTATTGAAGCATGGAAGTGGTAATTCAAACTCGGCAGATGATTCCTTGAGTAAAAGAAGTTTGTTGGTGAATGCAATGAAGATTGTATTGACAAGTTTTGATGTTATGAAAGACCTTTATGTTGATGATTTGGACTTCAAGGAAGCTTGGCCAGATTGCAATGATCCCATTGAAGGAGATATAATGCTATGGAAGGATTATTTTAGCCAAGAGGTATTATTATTCAAGGAACATTAATTATGCATACCATGAAGCTTAATGATGGAGAACCTGGTAAGAAAAAATATAGTGGAGGACTACTTGGACAATATGGAATAGATAAAAATTTTAAATACCTTTACAAAAGATATTATTAGCTAGGAATCTACATGGATGTATGAATATTTATGAAGTCTATCAAAATGCAAAAGAAAAAATCCAGAACACTAGATTGTATCAATCATTATTGATACTAGAAAAAGCATGGGATGAGATAAGTATGTACTTTATCCTTAGATTACCTCAAAAAAAGGGGAATGATTCAATTTTATTCCTTATAAATTTTTAAATATGGCACATTTTATACCTTGAAATAAAATAATTCATGTCACTCATATTGCTATTTTTTCTTATAATAAGTTGTAGGATTGTAGCATTTGCCAAAAAGCATCATGTCAGATAGAGATGCAAAAATTGTAGGTCAGTTTTGGTGGACTATTATTCAATGAACAAAAGTTATGCATACTACAAAACTCAAGGGATTATTGTTCAAGGGATATCATGGATGTCAAATAAGGGATTATTATTCAAGGAACATCAATTATATATACCACAAAGCTCAATGAGAGAGAACATGATAAGGGGAAAATATAGTGGAGGAATATCTAGAAATGTTTGAAATCTATTATTAACATGGAGTTAGCATGGATGTTTGAAGATTATGTATAGTTGTCAAGTTTATCAACATACAAAAGGAAAAATCCAAAACACTAGGTTGTATCAGCCTTTAGCGATACTAGAAAGAGAATGGGAGAACATAAGTATGGACTTTGTTGTTGTTGATAGATTTTTGAAGATGACACATTGCATACCTTACAATAAAATGAGTGATACCACTCATATTGATGATTTGTTATTTTGAGAAGTTGTAAGACTACATGGTTTTCCAAAAAGCATCATGTTAGATAGATATGTGAAATTTGTAGGTCACTTTTTGTGGAATTTATAGAAGAATTTGGATATAAAATTGAGTTTTATTTTACCTTATCATCCATAAATGGATGGACAAACTAAAGTGGTGAATAGAAGGCTTAGAAATTTTTTGAGGTGTTTAGTTGACAAGAAAATAAAAATTTGGGATATCATTTTGGTGCAAACATAATTTATATATAATATTTTGATCAATAAAAGTACATCCAAGATCACATTCTAAATTACACATGGAATATAGTAAAGAGGATTGTATGAATTGTGGAGTACAACTGATTTATAGAGACCAAGTGTAGTAGTAGAGGACTTTGTTTACTACATAGATGATTTACATCAGGAGGTAAAATCTAAGTTGTTGAAGAATACTATAAAATACAAATGACATGGTGATCATAAGAGGACACAAGATGTAAAATTTAAATACTTGGATTCAGTACATTTGTAAAAATAAATATTCCTAAAAGGTGCTTACAACAAGGTCAATTGGAAAAAGATTAGACCTTGTAAAATCTTTGAGAAGTTTGTAGCTGATGCCTATGAAATTGAACCCCAAAAGGAGTAGAAATCTCACTAATTTTTAATATGGCATATTTGTATCCATATCATTATAAGCCTATTGATAATACCAAATATATCACATCTAATTTTTTTGACTAAAGAATGGATAGCATAGTAGCCAAAAAATGAATGATATGAAATTGAGGTAGTGATAGATTATAAAATAACTAAGAGTACAAGAGGTAAGGTATATTATAAGTATCTAGTCATGTGGAAAAACTAGTTAGTTGAAGCAATGACATGGATGAATGCTTATGAGATTGCTAGGAATGTAATCTTGGTTTTAAATTTCTAAAATTGTTCATTATTTTGCTAATGGAACATTTCATATTACCTAACAAGCATGATTCAAGAGCATCCAATGGAATGTGAACCATTTTAGTAACTGCCATGAATAAATGAAGTAAATAGAAAGGAAATAAATGCAAAATAGGACCAAAAAGGAGATAACTAGAAGAGGAATAAACAACAAGTGAAAATGAATAAAGGTTAGGCATGCATAGTGGAGAGAGAGGAGGATATTTGACAATGATAGAAAGAGAAGAAAAAAAGAGTAGGAAAGAAGGATAGAAGAGAAATTAGAGAGGAAAGGTTTGAATGGTAGGTTTTAATAAATAAAGAAATGAGTTAAATAACTTCGCACTCATTAACTTGAAGACTTATTGATACTTTTCTATATTTTTCCCAACATGTTAGTAAATAATATATTCTAACATTCAATCTATTTTGTATTATGAGAATTATGAATTTTTGGAACTTCTATAATTGTACATCGATTAAATTTATCTATGTAAGTTATAGTTTTACAAATGCAACTAGGTAGGGTTAAAGTATGAGTAGTGGTGTTGTTTAAATAAGATAACATAGGATCATTGTGTGAGAGTTTATTGTGTGAATGGATATGTCAATGGATTGTAATCATACAAAGCCATATTATGTAAGCTCCATCATGTATTTTTTCCATATCAAGGTGTGTTTTCATGGACCCTACAATATTATGCTATAGAATATGGTCATCATGTTGAATTATCAGACTTATTCATTGACATACTAAGGAGCCACCATTTTGTGTAATTTTATTTTCTTTATCACTATCATATTTTCATCATATTCATTATCATCTTGTACATTGACCACCTTAAATAACATAATTTTATATAAAGGATGTCACTATATCATAAGAATACCATCACAATTGACTTGATGAAATTGCTACTTGATAAGGTCATCCTTAATTGGACCCACTTTTCTTGTATGCATCATTTGGTATTGGAGCCAAACATAATTTTTTTATATAAATGAAACAACAAGATAGAGGAAGACCACATGGTCTAGGAACCTGACCAATGGATATAGCAAAAACGTTGAGAGGAATTATTGCTAGGTTAGATGCAATTGAAAATTTCCAAAGGAGAAGCATTAATCTTGAGGAGATTACTAAAAGTTGAATAAATGACATGGATGGATACTTTTGAGATTACTAAGTATGTAATATTAGTTAGAGATTTCAAAAAGTATTAATGAGTTTAACTTATGGAATATTTATTCTTACCTAATGAGTATGATGTGAGAGCATCCAATAAAATATGAATCATTTCAGTAATTTTCATGAACAAAGGAAGGAAAGGGAAATTGATATGATGTGTAGGACATAAAAGAAGATAAGCAAAAAAGGAAGAGTTAGCAAGAGAAAAAGAAGAAAATCCAGGCATGCATAGTAAAGAAAGAGGAGTACATCTAAAAATGGTAGGAGGAGAAGAGGAAAGGAGCATGAAAGAGAAGGTTGGAAGAGTAGACAACATATGATAGATTGGAATAATATGGTTGAAGAAGTGTTAGAGAACTCTGTACTCATTAACTTGAAGACTTGTTGATATTTTTCTATGTTTATACTAATATGTCAATAAATAAAATATATTCTAATTTTTAATCTATTTTGCATTGTGAGAATGATGAATATTTTGAATTGTTGGAATCATATATCAGTTAACCTTGTATGTGCAAGTTATAGTTTTACAAGAGAAACTAGGCAGTATCAAAGTCTAGGTAAGGGTGTTTTTTGAAGAAGATACCATAGGATCATCGTGTAAGATTTTATTGTACAAATGGAGATGTTGATAAATTATAATATTACAAAGCTATGAATATGTGATTGTAATTCATGTGAGATAAGATTGTCATTCAATTCAATTTGAAGTATAATTATGTCAAGAAAATACTCATCACCATTCATTCAAGATAAAGTGAATTAGTCACCTTGAAGGAGAATGTTTTGAGGAACTATCATATTAAAGCGTGTCATCACAAAGAGTCAGGGTTATGCATAGTGGTGAATATTCACCAATTAGGCAAATTTTAGGATTTTTAAAATTGAAATTTGGCGAATATGAGTACCCTGGACGTTGGCCCATTCACATAAAAGTTTTAGCACCAATATTTTTCTTAAGGTAAATTCACCATAATATATATCCAAACATAGGCATATTTATACTCGTTGGAAATCTCTTTTCGAGCCTGATCTAATGGTGGTGTTTTTATGAATTTATAAGGTTATTTAATAGGTCAAAAGTTATCCCAAAATTGACCTTACTTTTTAGGGCTTAAAATACCCCAAAGTTTTGTGTGAAGATGATTGATTTGATTTGCTTTGGATTCATCATGATTCACATTGATTTTGATTAGGATTCACCAGTTTTTTATAAGTATATTTTGAGTCCAACCCCTTATGCATAACCCTACAAAGAGTTTAATATTTTTATATTTCATAAGCTCTATCATGAGATTTTTCCATCTTGAGGTGTGTTGTCATGAACTATACCATATTATGATATATAATAGGGTAATCATGTTGAGTTATTTCTATTAGCTATTATCATCCTATGGTGATATTATATTGACTAATTTTATTGTTTTTATAATGATCATATTTTCATTGCATTCATTGTTGTCTTAGATTCCAACCATCTCAAATAATGTCATCAAGTGCAATGAATGTAATTATCTCACAAGACTGTCATCATAGTTGACTTGATAATTTTGTTGCTTGAGAATATCATCCTTAAGTGGGCCACCTCTTCTTATCTGCATCATATGGTATCAGATCCAAAGATATTTTTTTTAGAGAAATGGTACAATAAGAAAGAGAAAAACCATAGGGTATATGACCTGACTAGTAGATATAGCAAAAATGTTGAGAGGAATTACTACAAATTTAGATGCAATAGAGAGAATTCAAAAGAGAGACATTTATCTTGAGGACTTTAGTGATAGTGAAGAGGAGAAAATTTATCACATGAAAACTAAAGGTGAATAATAATGAGAATAACTAGAGCAATGATTGATTTAGGCAATCTCAAATATGGGAAGTAAACCAAATATGGATACTCCCAATTTTAATGGAATATTAAAGCTAGAAGAGTTCATTTATTGGATAATATATATGGAGAAACTATTTGATTGTAAATCTATGGAGGATCAAAAATGTGTCAAATTTACATGTATGTGACTGAAGAAATATGCTTCAATTTGGTATGATAATGTCCAAACAAATAGACAATGAAATGGGGAAGATAAAATCTAAACTTGGGATAAGTTTGTATCCAATTTAAAATCTAAAATTTTGCCTATATATTACAAGATTAGATTATTTAGAAGACTCCAAAACCTCAAGAAAAAGGATTTGGGAGTGGAATATTATACAAGGGAAGTTTATAAATTGACCATAAGAGAAGGTCATATTAAATATGATAAAGAGAAGGTGGCAAGATACATAAATGGACTAATATTATCCATACAATATGAGATTGGTATGATTCAAATTAGAATTATTGAATAGGCATATCAATATGAACTCAATATAGAGAAAACATTGTTACAAATGCAACAAAGTATTTATAGAGGAAGAGGATGATACTCTCAAGAAAGATGACAACAAAGGCAAGAGCTAGAAAATAGTTCTTCTTAGTATAATAGAGAAAATAGATATTTCTCAAGAGGATGTAGAGAAAGAGGTAGAGGAAGAACCATAACCAAACCATGTTACAACAACAAACTAGTGGGAGTGGTAGGTAAGCCATAACCATGTTACAAAATTAGATGAAGAAAGCATAGCTTCACCAAAGTACATGGATGAACTAGAATAAGAAGAGTTTCTTATGATGAAATGGGTATTATTGAAACCAACAAAGGAAGTGCATGAACTTGAGTCGAGAAGGATCTTGTTCATAAAAATTTATAAATGATGAGGTAAATATTTCAAAGTGGTTGTCAATAGGAAAATAATAGAAAATTTAGTGCCAATAGATATGGTAGAGAAATTGAGCTTGAAAAGAATTGAGTATTCAAATCCATACAAAGTATCATGGTTATAAAATGGATATGAAATTTTGCTTATCAAATAATATATGGTAAATTTCTAGATTATATCTTGTAAGGATGTGGTTTATGTGACATCATGTTGATGGATGCATATCATATTTTGGTGGGGAGACCATGGTAATTTGGTAGAAAATCAATACATGATGGTAGACTAAACACTATTCAAATTGTCAATTATAATAAAATATGTGCATTAATTCCATTGGAGATAAAATAAAAATAAGTGTGTAGTAGTTCTAAAGTTTACCTAATCTCCAAAAAATAATATTTGAAAGAGATGAAGAAGGAAAAAGCATGTTTTGATTTCATTGCTAAAGCCATGAAAGAGGGGATAGTGAATAAGTTGGTTGACATTCCATGTAAAGTGAGGGTTTTTTTGGAAGAATATGTTGATATTATTTTAGAAAAATTGGTTGATGGGTTACCACTTATGAGAAGCATTAGTCATCAAATAGACTTCATACTAGGATCACGTTTACCAAACAAGGTAGCTTATAGGATGACACCTATGGAGAATTAAGGGATGAAGATGTAAGTCTAAAATTTATTGAACAAGGGGATGATTAAGGAGAGCTTGAGACCATGTGTAGTACTAGTTGTACTAGCACCCAAGAAAAGAGGAGAATGGCATATGTGTGTAGATTCCTAGGCTATCAATAAGATTATAATAAAATATGGGTTTCCATTATCTCGTATGGATGACTGGATGGATTATTTGAGTAGAGTAGACTACTTCACAAATATTATTTTAAAAAGTGGTTATGATCAAATTAGAATTAGAGAATGAAATAAGTGGAAGACTAAATTTAAGACCAAAGAGAAATTGTATGAATGGTTGGGCATGCCATTTGGGCTGAAAAATACATAAAGCACTTTATGAGATTGATGAATGAAGTCATGAAATATTTTCTTGGTATTTTCATAGTGGTTTACTTGGATGATATTGTGATGTTTAGAACTATAAAGGAAGAACACATAGCACATGTGAGGTTAGTTTTGAAAAATTTGAAAGAGGATTAATGTTGATTTATTTGAAGAAAGATAGTTTAATGAAGAAAAAATTGTATACTTGGGTTTTATAATATCCAAGGATCGTTTGCATATAGATATTGCAAAGGTGAAGGCTATTATGAAGTAGTCATCACCAAGTAATATGTTTGGAGAAAAAATATTTAAAGGTTTAGTAAGTTTTTATTAAAAGTTCATTAAAACATTTAGTGGAATTTATGTTGCAATCATGAAAATAATTAAAGAAGGTAGACATTAGTTCAAATGGATTGTGCAGTGGAAAGGATATTTAGCATTTCCAGATTTTAACAAGGTTTTCCAAGTGGATTATGATGTCAATGGAATTGTCATTGGAAGATTTTTGAGTCAAGAAGGTAGACCAATTGCTTACTTTAGTGAGAAGCTAAATGAGGCTAGGAAGAAATATTTCATTTATAACCAGTATTTTTATGTCATTGTTGAAGCATTGAAGAAGTGGAGGTATTATTTATTACCAAAGGAATTTTTGTTATTTATGGATTGCCATGCTTTGTAGTTCATAAATATTCAAGGAAAGTTGAACCAAAGACATATGAAATTGATGGAGTATATTCAAATTTACTCATTTTTATTGAAGCATAGATTATGTATTTCAAATTAGGTAGTTGTTGCCCTGAGTAGAAGAATCTTGTTTATGAATCTAATGAAGATTTAAGTGGTAGGTTTTGATGTTATAAAAGGGATTCGTGTTGATGATTTGTACTCCAAGGAAGCTTGCAATGATCCTATTGCAGAAGATAGAATGTCATGTCTAGATAATTTTTTCTAAGAGGGATTATTTTTCAAGGGAAATAAATATATGCATAACACAAAGCTCAATGAGGGAGAACTCGATAAGAGGAAAACATAGTGGATGACTAATTGGACATTTTAGAATAGACAAAACTTTGAAATAGTTTTCTAAAGGATATTTTTGACAAGGAATTAACATGGATGTATGAATATTTATGTAAAGTTGTCAAAGATATCAACATGTGAAAGGAAAAGGTAGAATACTAGGTTTTATAATCCATTACCGATACCAAAAAGGCCATGGGAGGACATAAGTATGGAATTTATCCTTGGATTGCCTCAAACACAAAAAGGGAATGATTCAATTTTTGTTGTTGTTGATAGATTTTTGAAGATGGCACATTTCATACCTTGCAAAAAATCAAGTGATGCTACCCATATTGTTAATTTATTCTTTTGAGAAGTTGTAAGACTACATGGTTTACCAAAAAACAATGTCAAATAGAGATGCAAATTTTTTGGATCATTTTTAGTAGACTTTATGGAAGACTTTGGGTATAAAATTTAATTTTAGTTCATTTTATCACCAACAAATAGATGCACAAATTGAAGTGGTGAACTGAAGCTTTGGATGTTTTCTGAGGTTCTTATTTGGAAAGAAACAAAAATTATGGGATATAATTTTAGCATAGGCATAATTTACATATAATAATTTGGTCAATAGAAGTACATCCAAAATATATATGGAAAATGTCCAGGAGGAGTGGGTGAGTTGTAGAATATAACTAATATATAAAAATAAAGTGCAGTAGTAGATGAATTTGCTGACTACATACATGATTTACATTAGTAGATAAAATTTGAGTTGAAGAATAATGCTATAAAATAATAACAACATGTTGGTCATAGGAGAAGTACATAAGAATTATAGGTTGGAGACTTGGTTTTTAAATATTTGTACAAAGAAATATTCTCAAAATCCATTTACAACAAGACCAATTAGAAATAGATTGAACCTTGTAAAGTGTTGAAGAACTTTTCAGTTGATGCCTATGAAATTGAACTTGTGGAATGAGTAGATATCTCATAATTTTTTAATGTGGTAGATTTGTATCCATATTATGATAAGCCTATGGAGAATATAAGGATATTACATTTGATTTTTTGGCTGAAGAATGGATAGCATAGTGGCCAAAAAGGAATGTGATGAAGTTGATGTAGTTATATATTCTATAGTAACCAAGAGAACGAGAGGTAAGGTATATTATGAGTATCTAGTCAAGTGGAAGAACTATTTAGTTGAAGTAATTTTATGAATGAATACTTCTAAGATTTCTAAATATGGAAACTTGGTTATAAAGTTTTAAAATTGTTCATGAGTTTCACTTATGGAAATATTTCTTTTATTCGATGAGTATGATGTAGGATCATACAATAGAAAATGAACCATTTTAGTAACCACCATTAAAAATGAATGAAATAGAAAGGTAAATAATATGAAGGAAGAAAAAAAATACAAGTAGAAGAGGAAGAGTCGGAAAGAGAAAAAGAAGAAATGGCAAGCTTGTATAGCAAATATAGGAGGACATTTAAGACCGACATGAAGAGAAGATAAAAGAAGTAGGAAAGAGAAGGTTGAAAGAGCATATAGGAGAGGATAGATCTAAATTGTAGGTTTAACAAAATAAAGAGAATATTTAGAGAATTTTGTACTCATTAACTTGAAGATATTTTTAGTTTTTGCTATGTTTGACATGTCAATAAATAAAATATAATTTAAATTTTAGACTATTCTACATTGTGAGAATGATGAATGTTTGAAATTATTGGAATCATATATTGGTTAACCTTGTGCATGTAGGTTATAGTTTTATAAAAATAACATGTAGGGTTGAAGTCTAATAAGGGGTGCTATTTAAAGAAGAAAAGATAGGATTAATGTGCAAGAGTTTGTTGTGCAAATGGATAAAATGATAGATTATAATCATATAAAGCCATGAATGTATGATTACTATTCATGTGAGATAGGAGTTTTTTTCAAATTAATTATAATTCCATTAAGAAAATACTCATCACCATTCATTCAATATAAAGGGAATTATCCATCTTAAAGGATACCATCATGAGGAACTATCTTCTTAAGAGGTATCATCATAAAGATTTAAGGATTTTCATATTGTGTAAGCTTCATCCTGAAATTTTGTTGTCTAGAGGTGTGCCATCATGAACCCTACCATATTATGTTATAGTTGTCATCACTAGTCATTGTCATCCTAAGGTACCACCATCTTGTGTAATTTCATTATCCTTATATCTATTGTATTTCCATCATAGGCATTGAGTTGGAGAAGAATTCTATAAAATAATAACAACATGTTTGTCGTAGGAGAAGTACATAAGAATTCTAGGTTGGAGACTTGGTTTTGAAATATTTGTAGAAAAAAATATTCTCAAAATCCACTTACAAAAAGCCCAATTAGAAATAGATTGAACCTTGTAAAGTGTCGAATAAATTTTCAGTTGATGCCTATGAAATTGAACTTGTGGAATGAGTAGATATCTCATAATTTTTTAATGTGATAGATTTGTATCCATATTATGATAAACCTATGGAGAATATAAAGATATTACATTTGATTTTTTGGCTGAAGAATGGATAGCATAGTGGCCAAAAAGGAATGGGATGAAGTTGAGGTAGTTATATATTCTATAGTAACCAAGAGAACAAGAGGTAAGGTATATTATGAGTATCTAGTCAAGTGGAAGAACTAGTTAGTTGAAGCAATTTTATGAATGAATACTTCTAATATTTCTAAGTATGGAAACTTGATTATAAATTTTTAAAATTGTTCATGAGTTTCACTTATGGAAAAGTTTCTCTTATTCGATGAGTATGATGTAGGATCATCCAATAGAAAATGAAGAATTTTAGTAAACACCATTAAAAATAAATGAAATAGAAAGGGAAATAATATGAAGGAAGACAAAAATACAAGTAGAAGAGGAATAGTCGGCAAGAGAAAAAGAAGAAAGGGCAAGCATGTATAGCAAATACAGGAAGACATTTAAGACCGACATGAAGAGAAAGGAAAAGAAGTAGGAAAGACAAGGTTGAAAGAGCATATAGGAGAGGATAGATCTAAATTGTAGGTTTAAAGAAATAAAGGGGAGATTTAGAGAATTTTGTACTGATTAAATTGAAGATTTTTTAGTTTTTTCTATGTTTGACATGTCAATAAATAAAATATAATTTAAATTTTAGTCTATTCTACATTGTGAGAATGATGAATGTTTGAAATTATTGGAATCATATATTGGTTAACCTTGTGCATGTAGGTTATAGTTTTATAAAAATAACATGTAGGGTTGAAGTCTAAGGAGGGGTGTTATTTAAAGAAGAAAACATAGGATTATTCAACAAGAGTTTGTTGTGCAAATTGAGAAAATGATAGATTATAATCATATAAAGCCATGAATGTATGATTACTATTCATGTGAGATAGGATTTTTTTCAAATTAATTATAATTTCATTAATAAAATACTCATCACCATTAATTCAAGATAAATGGAATTATCCATCTTAAAGGATACCTTCATGAGGAACTATCTTCTTAAAGGGTATCATCATAAAGAGTTAAGGATTGTCATATTGTGTAAGCTTCATCATGAAATTTTGTTGTCTAAAGGTGTGCCATAATGAACCCTACCATATTATGCTATAGTTACCATCACTAGTCATTGTCATCCTAAGGTACCACCATCTTATGTAATTTCATTATCATTATTTCTATTGTATTTCCACTGCAGGCATTGAGTTGGATAAGAATGCTATAAAATAATAACAACATGTTGGTCATAGGAGAAGTACATAAGAATTCTAGGTTGGAGACTTGATTTTTAAATATTTGTACAAAGAAATATTCTCAAAATCCACTTACAACAAGCCCAATTAGAAATAGATTGAACCTTGTAAAGTGTTTAAGAACTTTTCAGTTGATGCCTATGAAATTGAACTTATGGAATGAGTAGATATCTCATAATTTTTTAATGTGTTAGATTTGTATCCATATTATGATAAGCCTATGGAGAATATAAGGATATTACATTTGATTTTTTGGCTAAAGAATGGATAGCATAGTGGCCAAAAAGGAATGGGATGAATTTGAGGTAGTTATATATTCTATAGTAACCAAGAGAACAAGAGGTAAGGTATATTATGAGTATCTAGTCAAGTGGAAGAACTAGTTAGTTGAAGCAATTTTATGAATGAATACTTCTAAGATTTCTAAGTATGGAAACTTGGTTATAAATTTTTTAAATTGTTCATGTGTTTCACTTATGGAAAAATTTCTCTTATTCGATGAGTATGATGTAGGATAATCCAATAGAAAATGAACTATTTTAGTAACCACCGTTAAAAATGAATGAAATAGAAAGGGAAATAATATAAAGGAAGAAAAAAAATACAAGTAGAAGAGGAAGAGTTAGCAAGAGAAAAAGAAGAAAGGGCAAGCATGTATAGAAAATACAGGAGAACATTTAAGACCGCACTGAAGAGAAGAGAAAAGTAGGAAAGAGAAGGTTGAAAGACCATATAGGAGAGGATAGGTCTTAATTGCAGGTTTAAAGAAATAAAAGGAATATTTAGAGAATTTTGTACTCATTAACTTGAAGATATTTTTAGTTTTTGCTATGTTTGACATGTCAATAAATAAAATATAATTTGAATTTTAGTCTATTCTACATTATGAGAATGATGAATGTTCACCCAGGTGTTGTAGGTGAGTTGGAGAGGAGAGGGAAATCCTCCAAGGGAGGTCCCAGGTTCAAATCTCCACCCTATCAAAAAGCTGAATTGGGTATCCAAAATCCAATTGATAATGTTGGTGCGGGCAGGGTCGAGTGCAACCCCCGGGTGACTTTGACGGTGTAGAACCCCCTGTTCGTGGTATCTCAAACCAATGAGGCTCCGCAAGGGGTTTTTCTCTTAAAAAAAAAAAGAAAATGATGAATGTTTGAAATTATTGGAATCATATATTGGTTAACCTTTTGCATGTAGGTTATATTTTTATAAAAATAACATGTAGGTTTGAAGTCTAAGGAGGGGTGCTATTTAAAGAAGAAAACATAAGATTATTGTGTAAGAGTTTGTTGTTCAAATAGATAAAATGATATATTATAATCATATAAAGCCATGAATGTATGATTAGTATTCATGCGAGATAGGATTTTTTTCAAATTAATTATGATTTCATTAAGAAAATACTCATCACCATTCATTCAAGATAAAGGGAATTAGCCATCTTAAAGGATACCATCATGAGGAACTATATTCTTAAGAGGTATCATCATAAAGAGTTAATGATTGTCATATTGTGTAAGCTTCATCATGAAATTTTGTTTTCTAGAGGTGTACCATCATCAAACCTACCATATTATGCTATAGTTGTCATCACTAGTCATTGTCATCCTACGGTACAACCATCTTGTGTAATTTCATTATCCTTATTTCTATTGTATTTCCATCGTAGGCATTGAGTTGGAGAAGAATGCTATAAAATAATAACAACATGTTGGTCATAGGAGAAGTACATAAGAATTCTAGGTTGGAGTATTGGTTTTAAAATATTTGTACAAAGAAATATTCTCAAAATCAACTTACAAAAAGCCCAATTAGAAATAGATTGAACCTTGTAAAGTTTTGAAGAACTTTTCAATTGATGCCTATGAAATTGAACTTGTGGAATGAGTAGATATCTCATAATTTTTTAATGTGGTAGGTTTGTATCCATATTATGATAATCCTATGGAAAATATAAGGATATAACATTTGATTTTTTGGCTGAAGAATGGATAGCATAGTGGCCAAAAAGGAATGGGATGAAGTTGAGGTAGTTATATATTCTATTGTAACCAAGATAACAAGAGGTAAGGTACATTATGAGTATCTAGTCAAGTGGAAGAACTACTTAGTTGAAGCAATTTTATGAATGAATACTTTTAAGATTTCTAAGTATTGAAACTTGGTTATAAATTTTTAAAATTGTTCATGAGTTTCACTTATGGAAAAATTTCTCTTATTCGATGAGTATGATGTAGGATCATCCAATAGAAAATGAACCATTTTAGTAACCACCATTAAAAATGAATGAAATAGAAAGGGAAATAATATGAAGGAAGAAAAAAAATACAAGTAGAAGAGGAAGAGTTGGCAAGAGAAAAAGAAGAAATGGCAAGCATGTATAGCAAATACAGGAGGACATTTAATACCGACATGAAGAGAAGAGAAAAGAAGTAGGAAAGAGAAGGTTGAAAGAGCATATAGGAGGGGATAGATCCAAATTGTAGGTTTAAAGAAATAAAGGGAATATTTAGAGAGTTTTGTACTCATTAACTTGAAGATATTTTTATTTTTTGATATGTTTGACATCTCAATAAATATAATATAATTTAAATTTTAGTCTATTCTACATTGTGAGAATGATGAAGGTTTGAAATTATTGGAATCATATATTGGTTAACCTTGTGCATGTAGGTTATAGTTTTATACAAATAACATGTAGGGTTGAAGTCTAAGGAGGGGTGCTATTTAAAGAAGAAACATAGGATTATTGTGCAAGAGTTTGTTGTGCAAATGGAGAAAATGATAGATTATAATCATATAAAGCCATGAATGTATAATTACGATTCATGTGAGATAGGTTTTTTTTTCAAATTAATTATAATTTCATTAAGAAAATACTCATCACCATTCATTCAAGATAAATGGAATTAGCCATCTTAAAGGATACCATCATGAGGAACTATCTTATTAAGAGGTATCATCATAAAGAGTTAAGGATTGTCATATTTTGTAAGCTTCATCATGAAATTTTGTTGTCTAGAGGAGTGCCATAATGAACCCTACCATATTATGCTATAGTTATCATCACTAGTCATTGTCATCCTAAGCTACCACCATCTTATGTAATTTCATTATCCTTATTTCTATTGTCTTTCCATTGTAGGCATTGAGTTGGAGAAGAATGCTATAAAATAATAACATGTTGGTCATAGGAGAATTACATTAGAATTCTAGGTTGGAGAATTGGTTTTGAAATATTTGTACAAAGAAATATTCTCAAAATCCACTTACAACAAGCCCAATTAGAAATAGATTGAACCTTGTAAAGTGTTTAAGATCTTTTCAGTTGATGCCTATGAAATTGAACTTGTGGAATGATTATATATCTCATAATTTTTTAATGTGGTAGATTTGTATCCATATTATGATAAGCCTATGGAGAATATAAGGATATTACATTTGATTTTTTGGCTGAATAATGGATAGCATAGTGGCCAAAAAGGAATGGGATGAAGTTGAGGTAGTTATATATTCTATAGTAACCAAGGGAACAATAGGTAAGGTATATTATGATTATTTAGTTAGGTGGAAGAACTAGTTAGTTGAAGCAGTTTTATGAATGAATACTTCTAATATTTCTAAGTATGGAAACTTGGTTATAAATTTTTAAAATTGTTCATGAGTTTCACTTATGGAAAAATTTCTCTTATTCGATGAGTATGATGTAGGATCATCCAATAGAAAATGAACCATTTTAGTAACAACCATTAAAAATGAAGAAAATAGAAAGGGAAATAATATGAAGGAAGAAAAAAAATACAAGTAGAAGAGGAAGAGTCAGCAAGAGAAAAAGAAGAAAGGGCAAGCATGTATAGCAAATATAGGAGGACATTTAAGACCAACATGAAGAGAAGATAAAAGAAGTAGGAAAGAGAAGGTTGAAAGAGCATATAGGAGAGGATAGATCTAAATTGTAGGTTTAAAGAAATAAAGGGAAGATTTAGAGAATTTTGTACTCATTAATTTGAAGATATTTTTAGTTTTTGCTATTTTTGATATGTCAATAAATAAAATATAATTTAAATTTTAGTCTATTCTACATTGTGATAATGATGAATGTTTAAAATTATTGGAATCATATATTGGTTAACCTTGTGCATGTAGGTTATAGTTTTATAAAAATAACATGTAGGGTTGAAGTCTAAGGAGGGGTGCTATTTAAAGAAGAAAACATAGGATTATTGTGCAAGAGTTTGTTGTGCAAATGGAGAAAATGATAGATTATAATCATATAAAGCCATGAATGTATGATTACTATTCATGTGAGATAGGAGTTTTTTTCAAATTAATTATAATTTCATTAAGAAAATACTCATCACCATTCATTCAAGATAAAGAGAATTATCCATATTAAAGGATACCATCATGAGGAACTATCTTATTAAGAGGTATCATCATAAAGAGTTAAGGATTGTAATATTTTGTAAGCTTCATCATGAAATTTTGTTTTCTAGAGGTGTGCCATCATGAACCCTACCATATTATGCTATAGTTATCATCACTAGTCATTGTCATCCTAAGGCACCACCATCTTGTGTAATTGCATTATCTATTTCTATTGTCTTAGGCATTACTATCATGTGCTTTGACTATCTCAAAGAATATCATCTTGCACAAATGATATCACTATCTCATAAAAATACCATCAAAATGACTTAAGAAATTCAACCTTAAGAGGACCCCCTTTCCTTGTTAGCATTATTTAGAAGTATTCTTTTGTTATAGAAATACATCTTTGTCTCAAAATTAAATAATTTTTTCTTAAGCATAAATTGTAGTGCTTGATATAAATGGTATCTTTTACTTGCATTTACAAGTAATATTGTTGCATTAAGTTACTACATCTAATGTGTAACATAGCTACCGTAATGATATATAGGAATTAACCCTATAAATTTTCAAGGAAAATTTACTTTATTCATATTTATCATTAGATGTAAATCTTGAAATTGAGAAAATATAGGTATAAAGGAAAGTTATGCCCACGTATCATGATTTATTTTTAAGCAAATTTCATTGATAGGATGAATCATTTTCAATACTATTCGTGTACCACATATCATTCTCTTTTATATGCCTTATGGTCTCTCTTACATACAATTATGTATGTCGAGAGGACCCGCTTATTCCATGTACTAAAGAGTATATAAGACGAGTAGGTATATTGAAATGTTTAGTAGATAGTATGGTGTTATATAGAAAAAAAAATCACTTTGAGGGGTATAATGAAATTTTGTCATGGCTACATCAAAAATATATCTCTTACAATCTCAATTTCTCAAAGGTCCAAATTTTAAACCATGGAAAAAGATTAGGACAATACTAGTGTTCAAAAAACTCTTAGACATACTTATGTGTGATGAAAATAAACCTAAGTAGAATAAATATAAGCAAAATCATGATGTTGAAGATGCAAGGTCTCTTATACTCATCAATTATGGAGTGGTAGATGAAATACATCCACATATTAGTGAAGAAAAAATATCAAAAGATGTATGGGATATGCTTTGTACTATATTTAAAGGAAGGAATGAATCCATAATACTTCATATTCACACAACTACATATATTAATGGTCTAGTATAGAGAGAGTATAGAGAAATTTCTACAAAGAGTTATATACTTGAATGTAAACTTGAACACCATGGGAGAAAAGGTAGATGGTAAGCTCATATTCTTTGTTGTAATTATAGATCTCATTGAATAATTTTAAAATTTGGTCACATATTTCCAAGTATCAAATAGCAATATGACTTTTAAAGAATTAGTAAGCATTCTTCAATAGCAATAAATAGAAAATAAATTAACGAATAAGTTAGCCAATAATTCCATTATCTCCATAAAGAAACTGTAAAAGGTTCAAATGATCCTTCTATCTCATATTCATAATAAAAGTAACCTTAATGGAGGAGGGGGTATTGCCATATTTGTGAAAAAAATATATGACACAAATTTTTGTAAATACAATTTTTTGACTTATGGGGTTCAATTTAATAGACCTCCATAGAGAAGGCAATAGTTTCAATAACAACATAAATAAGGGAAATATCAACAAAGGAAACACCAACAAGGGTATATTGTTTATTTGGAACTTGAATTAAATTATGAAGAAGAGTGTGAAACGAAACAAAATTTACTCATAGCCAAGGAAGTGAAAAAAACAAGAAATAATGGGGTCAATAATTAATCTAAGAAACAAAGTAAAATTTAAAAGTGTGGGTCATAAAAAACTAGTGAAGGTGAAGAATATTCAAAACATAGGTACTGTTTACAATCGGTCCTCAAAAAATTTGGTACTTATAAGGAGTACATTGAAAATGGTGTGACAATATCTATTGGTTCTATGAGAAGAAAGTTTATGGCATTATTCACTATTAACATCCTTGATGTGAAATGTAAAAAAGAAGAAGAAATAATTGAAATTTTAAGAACAAGCCCATGAAGGCATTTGTTGTGACAAAAGCAACCTTCTTCAAAGGATATATTTTTCTTATCATATAGGTGATTTAAAGTTTACAATAAAAAATGTATATTGTGATACAAGTGATCTCATATAAGGGATAAATATAGCCTATAATATTAGTGATTTGAAGATTGTTGCTAACATAAGAGTTTATGCAGAAGATGGTTGCATTGGCCATGACAAAGGGCATGTTTTCAAAGTTGAAAGTGATAGTGATAGTTTATATTGTGTTGATGATGAGTTGTAATTGAATGTTGTTGCTAATATTAAGAGAGACCATAGTGAAGATGATGAAATTAGGTATTTTGAAAAGAATACCAAAAGAATTGGTTCAAAACTAATGAGAAAATAGGATATAATAGTATAGTTTTGGGAAGATATGGGAAAGGCATGAACATCCATAATGTTAGATATAAGGTCAAAGGATGAATTAGTTGAATATATTGGTCAATTTAAAAATAATGATATTAAAATTATGAAAAATAAATCATATGCAAAAAATAAAGCTCCTAGGATAAGTTGTTGCAGTCATTGTGGATGATTCAATCAGGTGAGAATTGTATGTTGGAACCTGAATCATTATGATATTTATGAAGGTAATAAAAAATCTAAAATAAAGTGTTAGAACAAATATAAAGTGAACAAATAACATACATGTGAATGTGCATAGATGAGTGTGTTAGAATTGTATAAAGTAAAAGAAATATTGAAAGGATTCTACAGAAGAAAGTGAAGTTTGGTAATTGAAAAACATCATATCTTGTCAATTGTAAGTTTTCACATGGAGTAATATAATCTCAGGAAACTTGAAATGAATTATTACTGCATTAAAAAGTGACCCAAGCTATGCATGAAAGGACTATAGTGATAAAGTTTATAGTGAAAAATTATGTGGAAGATTCTAAATATGTGGATTAATTTCGAAGCTATAATTTAGTGGTAATTTCCTAAAGGTTATGACCTAATGGCTGATATAGAGGCTAATCCAAAGGAATCATGGAGGTGATGACCCAGAGGTAACCTAGAGGTAATGACCTAGAATTGACCCATAGGCGAATACCTAGAGGTAATCCAAAGGAAAATACCTAGAAGCAATGACCTAGAGGTAGACCCTGAGATAAACCAAAAATGCATATATAGTGGATATTACTCATATGAAGAGATAAATTCAAAGCCATATATAAAGCTAGACCTAGATCCAAAGTGAAAGTCATAGCTAGACCTAGAGTACAATTCTAGTTTACAACCCTAGGAATTGTGGGAGGTAATAATATTTATGCCAAATAATCTAATAAACAAGGTTATTATTCATTATTACATTGTTTGATTTTTTATAACTATTATGGTATGATTGATGATTTCATCTTATATGCTATTGGATAGTAACATCTCCCATGAACATGAGATAAGAAGAAAAGACAAATCTGAAAGTGAAACACTTTAAGGTGAAAATACTGAAGTCTCTTGAAACTAAGAGACACATTTCTATATAAATATGCATGTTGTACATAATTTTTTGTTTTGTGAAATAATATATCTATTGTTATGATTAAAAATTATTGTTCATTTCTATTGATACCAACAAAAACTTAGATTATAGTGGTGAAATAAAGTTCATGAGTGTGTTGTGCTTATCTAGAGAATTTAAAAAAAAAATACAATCTAATAGAAATGTTTATTTAAATAAATAATAATTACCAAACATGATATAAATTTTCTAAGTAACATATGTTCATATGAGACTACGTATTTGATTTATAATATGTACTTTAAAGCACACATGTCATTAAAGACATGATCTAGATGGACCCTTGAATATATATTTAATATTAGGTAAAGGTAATGTGGACATATTTACAATAGTATATATGATTTTTTAATAATATCCTTCAATAGATATTGGAATATAAAAGTGATTTTCTAAATCAAAATATTTTTTATAACTATCTCAAATATATGACCTCATCCAAGTAAAATATCTTTAACTTGGTAAAATATAATTTAAAATTTAAGCACATATAAGCATAGGAATCATAACAAAAAAAAAAAATCATAGATAAGTGTTTATACCAAAGCACAAGTGGAAACACCTTTTTACCTATGTTGGATCTTATTGTGTTTTACACGATAGGAATATAACTAGATTGAAACACATGAGTTATTATGATCAATCAATGATGAAAATGCATGGGAAGATATTAATTATATTCCTAATTAAATTTTCATGACTTGCAAACATTTTAAATATACATGTAAATTTTTGACTTAAAATAAAATTAACTTTTATCAATATTATTAAGGTATTATTGTACACATGACTATTTATAAAGTTATTAGAGTCATAAGGATAATAAACTATTAATACACTTTACCAAAATATAGAATAATATTGAAAATATTTTTTTAGGTGAGTGACATATCTAAACAAACCACTGTTAAATGCATAGAAACACTTCCAATACATAGAAGTATGATTCCTTAATTATATTGCAAATTTCATGTTTATTTAAAATCTTTGTATCACTAAAGCTCAATTATGTCAAAATATACAAAACAAATTGTGAAAATAATTTGTTAAGTCTTAATTTCTTGAATAATATAGTAGCTTATAACAAATCTAATATAAGTTTTTTTAATTATATTATCTCTTCCACTATAAGCCTTTCTAATGAAATAGATAAAAATTATGTTTTTTTAATAATATTTGACTATTTAACTTACAATCAAGAAATATTTGTAAATGACTTACTTTTCAAATTATTAAATAGATAAAATTACTTGTAAAATAATTCATAACAAAGGATTCCTCATTTAATGAAGGCTTTTAATGATTTCATGTTTTATAAGTACATAAGTAAATAACTTGCAAAACATTTATGCAATGAAATAAACTATATTCATTAATGTTGATATAAATAATATATATTACATCAATTATAACATTCCAGAGAGTTAACTAGTATTATAGCTATTTTATATTACAAAATCAATAACCACCTCCTTGTCTAATATATAAAATAATTTTTAAAGCATCATCTTATTGTTTTAAAATTAATTTTATTTTGAAAACCAATATATAAATTTTCTCATAAGTATTTTTACAATTTTTTTTTGTATATTTTGACTTCTTACTTATACAAATTATGTCTTAGTTGAGTTTTAATGATACAAATATTTCAAATCAACATAAAATTTTCAATGTAATTAAGGAATCCAACTTTTATGTCTTGATAGTGTTTCTATCCATTTAACAATGATTTGTTTAGATATATTATTCTATATTTTAGTAAAAGCTATTAATAATGTATTATCCTTATGATTCTAATAACATTATACATAGTCATGTGCAAAGCAATACATTAATAATATTGAGAAAAGTTAATTTTATTTTGAGTCAAAATTTTACATGTATATTTAAAATATTTGCAAGTCATGAAAATTTTATTAGGGAATAGAATTAATATATTCCCATTCATTTTAATAGTTGATTGATCATAATAAATCATGAGTTTCAATCTAGATATCTTTCTATCATTTAAAAATAAAATGAGTATTTTGAATTTGATTAGACATTCAAAGAAGAAAGCAATTGAGAAAAATATAATGATTATTTATCTTCATTACAAAAACTGCAACACTCCTTAGAGGAGATGTAGCTTCAAGAAGAAATAAGATAGCAACCATAAATGTAGATGCTCCAAAAATTGCAAGAAAGTCTAGGATATGTGCAACAATTAAAAAGAAGAATTAACAACAAATGATAGGTGTGAGGGTGCAAATGAAAAATCAGAAATCAAGAGATAAATTGAAGCTAAATGAAGAGGATGGTCTTGAGGAATAATATTCTTGAGTTGATTCAGAGGTAGATGTGCTTCTAAGTAATTTGATTTGAAAAAGAAATCAATTGCTAGTGTGTCAACTATAAGGGGAAGACCAAAAACAAGAGATGAAAGATTTAGAGAGACAACTAAACAAGTGTATGATGGTTTACAAATACTTTATTAAGTGGGGGTAAGAACCCAGGAAAATTAAAAAAAATGAATTTGTTTTCTTGAAACATTTAGGTTATGAATGCCCTAGTAAAGAAAAGGTTTGATCATCCGCCCATGTAGAGGAGTTGGAGTTAAACCTCTCTAGTTACTGAGAGGCCCAGGTTCAAATCTCTCGCCTCACATGTTGTGGATATGTTATGTAATGGTTCCCTCGTGGTCATAGTCTGTTTACCCCTTGTGGCCACCACCCAAAAAATAAAAAAAGGGTTTGATTGTAGTTTTTCAAAAAATAAAGAGAACAAGATTGTCTTTGTTATTTTTATTCTTTGGGTATCTTTTGTTGTTGAAATTCTGCTTTAGATATGATGTAAGGTTTTTGTAACTCTTGAAGAGTGTGTTTTTTGTTCATTCTAATTTTATGAGCTTAATTGCTTATCTTCTATTAGTATTGTATATAAGGGTTGGGGTCCTTTCAAAAACCTCTATGATTTACCATAATAATAATAAAAATTACTTTTTAAAATTTTAAATGAATTATTTTTATACATATTAATATATTAACTAGAAAATATTAGAATTCCATATAAATAAACACCATTACTAAAGAAAAATGATAAAAAATATAGTTCGTGATAGTCTAGTTCCATGTCCCATAAATATTCAAAGGCAAAAAAATAAAGATTGGAATTAGTTGTTGGACAAAGTCAAGAAGAAAATTTTAAAGTGGACCAACAAGTGGCTTTCTTCTGGGGTTAGAATCACCTTGGTAAAATCAGTCCTTCAAGCTATTCTTATTTATGTTTCTTCCATTTTAAATATCCCAAAGGTTGTTCTTCGAGAATTGGATCAAATTAGTCATTGTTTCCTTTGGAGTGGTACTAAGGATAAAATAAAATGGGCCTTCGTGAAATGGGATACTTTATGTCTTCCTAAGAGTGAAGGGGTTAGGATTCCGGTCTTCTATTAATAACAACAAAGCTTTAGCTGCTAAATTATATTGGAGGATGTTGCATAACCCCAATGCTCTTTGGGCCAATAATATCTGTGCTAAATATGTTGAGAACAAAAGTCCTGAAGACCTTGTTCGCTATCAACTTCCTACCAAAGGTTCTCCTATTTTAGCGATTCTTAAGACTGGTGAGGATTTGATAAAGAAAAAACTATTTTGGATCATTCATAATGGTCAACAGGTAAATTTTTTGATAGATTCTTGGGATGGTCACAAGCCTTTCATAACTCAGTTTCTCAATTGGAGGCCTTGGATGGAGGAGCTTCATCGAGCTAATTGGATAAATGTGGCTAATTACTATTGGTACCATACTGGCAATTCAAAGTTTGGTAGATATTGGATCCCTATTGAGTACTGCCCTATTCAAATCCTAGAAATCCAAAGACAAAATATCCAAGGCATCCTTCATATGAGATCCCTCTCTTGGTCCCATGAAAAATATTGTTTTGTATGGAACAACACTACTAAGGGTGAGTATTCAATTGCTCAAGGTTATTTAACCTTATGCCATAATAATCCCAACAATTCTTCTATCGTTTCTCGATTGTGGGATCAAAATCTCTAGCCTAAGGTGAGGTTCTTTAATTGGATTTTATTGCATCGTAGGATGCTTACTGGTGAGCAACTTATGAAGTGTGGTTTTCATGGCCCTTTTAGATGTGAAATGTGTGAAGAGAATGTAGAAAATCTCAACCATATTTTTATTGACTATACTTTAGCCTTTGAGCTATGGAGGAGAATGGCCACTTTACTTGGCTTACAGTTGTCCAATTTTTTTACTTTTGAACAGCTTTGGAGGGATTGGCCTAATTAATAAGGTGTTGATCATTTTATTAGGTAGTTAGTTTGGATGGGTTCTACCATTCTTCTTTGGAATATTTTGAATGAAAGGAATAGCCAAATTTTTAATCAATATAGGAAGGATATTAACTATATTTGTCAAAAGACCATAGCCAACTTAGTTGAATCAGTCCATCAACTCCTTAATCACCCCAAAAATTCCCACCAAAGATGGGATCAAGTGATGCAAATATTGAAGATTAAATCTTCTAAGGGCAACCAACTTAAAGGGAATGTGAGTATTAGTAAGATGGATAGGACTAGAAATTGGCAACCTCCTCCTAAGCATTTTGGAAAATTCAATACTGATGGAGCCTCTAGATGGAACCTTGGAAAAGCCAGTGTGGGAGGAATTGGTATACTTTCAGATGGCTCCCTAGTTTTTACTTTTACTGAGAATTTGGGTGTTCTTTCCAATAACCTTGCTGAGGGATATGGTATCCTCAAAGGCCTTCAAGAGGCTACTAAGGTTGTATGGGAAAAGGTGTTAGTTGAGTATGACTCTCAACTTATGATTAATATCTTGAAGACTCCTTCTAAGAATCATAAGGTGGATTGGAGAATAAAAAGAATTATTGAGAAGATTCAATTAATCTAGATGAGATTTTTGAAAGTTGATTAAAATCATGTGATCAGAGATCAAAACAAGAATGTTGATGCTTTAGCTAATTGGACTTTGGAGAAATGTGATCTTACTTTTTATGGCCACCCTCCTATATGGTGGGCTTCTCAAATTAGGGAAGCTCTTCTTTCTATAATTTCTTTGGATGACACCAATTCTAAAGGTACCTAGTTTTTTCTTGATTTTTTTTGCTTCTCTTTGGTTCATTCAATTTTTTTTTAGTTCCCTAGCTCATTCTATTCTTTATTTTGTTTCCTCCATTGATTCTTGCCTTAATAGTCTTCTGGTCTAGATAGGTCATTGTTATGTTCAATTTTTTTTTTCTTTTTTGTTTTTTTTGTTTAGTTTTTTTAATGTGGGTGGGTTATTTTGTTTTGTTTTGTTTTTGTGTTGTTTGTGTCGTTTGTGTTGTTCATGTGTTTTTATTGTTTTGTTTTGTTTTTTTTTTTTTTTTATGTTTTTTGTTATTGTTCTTGTGTTTTTTCATTCTTGTTCTTGGGTTTCTCTTTGTTTGTGTTATTTTGTGTTTTTATGTGTGAGTGTTTTCTATGTTTTTTATTTTTGTTTATTGTTTGTTGTTGGTTGTTTTTATATTTATTTTTATTTTATTATTATTTTTTTTTTTTAGATTTTGGTTGTGTTTATTTTTCATTTTTTTTTTGGGTTATGTCTTTGTAGTGTTTTGTTGTTTTTGTCTTGTTTGTGTTTTTTTATGTGGTTCTTGTGTTTTTCTATGTGGTTTGTGTTGTGGTTTCTTTTATCTTATTGTGCGTGTTTGGTTGTGCTTTTATTTTTGACACATTCAAGGAATATGTTTTTTATTTTATTTTATTATTTTTGTTGGTTTTTAGTTATTTTTAAATTGGTTTTGTGTGTTTGTTTGCTCCTTGAGTATGTCAAATGTGGTAGGCCAGGTCCGATTCCTAGGCGTTTTTGGCGGAATGGATACCCCTGCCTCTTTGGGTCTTACCCGAAAGTGGCATTCCTTTTGGAATGTTTTCCATAAATTAAAAAATATATATAATCTATTTCCATGATTTTTCTCAACATTATAATAATATTTTTACAAAATATTATAAAAAATGATAAATTATTTTTAAGTTTAAAAATTAAGAAATACTTTAACTAGATGCTTTAGTGCTAGTAGAAATAATTGTCAAGTATGTATACATAGAGGGTAGAGATCCTTTATGGATAGAAAAAATTTATAAAGAGAATTTTAGAGATATTTGATGGTCAATAATTTCATTTGATATTAAAAAATGGGAAAGCATTTATTATTATGTCAATATAACAATGGAAAATAAAATATGGAATGAGTTTCTTTCATATTGGAAAATTAGCAAGGTCATGCATATCTACAAAAATAAGAACATAAATAATATAAAAAATTACAAAACAAAAATGATGAGAACCAACACAAATTTTTTGATTCTATAGTAAATAGGGAGAATAAAGAAAAAAAAAAGGCTCTTAATCAAGCTATTTTTGACCAAAATACTCTTATGATTGGCCATATTATAGATATTGCTAATAAAACATAATAAAATGACAATATCCTTTACTTTTTCTTTGTGGATTTTACTAATATTCTTCCTATAGTGCCAAGAATAAAATTATAGTAAAAAAACTTAAAAATATTTGAATTGGTTAGAGATAGACAATACTACACGTATATGAAAAGGTTGTGGTAGCATCAGTAGTACAACTAAATGATAGAAATAAAATGAAATCATAAGTAAAATTTCATGGGTAAAAAATGAAAATTATTATTTCATAAAGTACTTAAGACTTTAATTTTATTCTATCTATAATTGAAATGTACGTGTAAAAAATATGTAACATGATTTTTTTAGAGTACTTTATGCCATGTTGAATAGATGTAGGAAAATTTAGTTATAGAATTGAAACTATATATATATATATATATATATATATATATATATATATATATATATATATATATATTATGACTTGAATAAATTCTTGCAAATGATGATAAAGGGAGGTGTCAAGATGACATGAAAGTGAAAATTAAGAAATTTATGAAGGTATTTACCAAGAACTCATCAAGAGTTAAAAACTTTACAAAAATGATAATAAATATTCTTGGGAAAATTCGAGTAAGAAAATAAGAGTTAACAATGCTTGCAAATGAAGATAAAGAGAGGTGCCAAGATGACATGAAATTGAAAATTAAGAAATTTATGAAGGTATTTACCAAGAACTCATCAAGAATTAAAAACTTTACAAAAATGATAATAAATATTCTTGGAAAAATTCAAGTAAGAAAATAAGAGTTAACAAATGTGATATCATTGTAAGGATCACCTGCAAATAGTAAAATCACCTTTAATAGAAGATCACAATCCAAAAATTTTGTTAGCAATTAATTTAAACCAAGTTCTCATCCTCTTATAATTGAAATAGAAACATGAAAAAATATTGATAGAGAAGAATACCTATATTTCCTCTCAAATTGATAATGTGAATGATGAGAAACATGTGATGCTACATTATCTTCCACACCAATTACTAAGATAAAACCACTTATTACAGCATAATTACTTGAATAATTTACACAAATTATTTACCATCTACAAAAATAAATGGATAATTAAAAGAATTTTCAAACATTACATAGTAAACAAACAAGATCCTTATAGATTCAGTCTATGATGAAATGAATTAAAACTGAACTCAAATAAAAAACAAACTACATATTTTTATAATTATTATTTTTTTCCTTTTCTATTCTATATATATGATATTGAGTTCTCTACAAACAAAATAAAAAAAAACAATTATTTTGTTTCATATAAATATTTCAATATAAAATTAATTATAAATTATATTTTTATATAAAATTATAATCAATAATTTAAAATTTATATATTAAATTATTATTATTATTATTATTTGAGTATTCGAACGATTGGGATCATTTATTTTACATGTTAAATTTCTTTTAACTTCTCGTAATTATATTTTTTTCCTTACTTTATTTCAAATGGCATCGTGTTCTATTAAAGTAAGACATTCTGCCTGTCTGGACGATAAATTGGTTAAGAAAGCTTTTATATTACATATTAATAATGTTTGTTTATGTATAAAATTCGATGTCGTTCTATGATAAACAGTAATACCTATAAATTTTGAAATAGACAGTAATATAAATATATTATTGGAAATAATAGTTTCTAGAAGAGGGAAAGGAGACAGGAAAGAGACCTAGGTTAGACCTTGATTAAAGACCTAGTTTCTAGTTTCTGTGAGGTTTAGGTTAACTGCATTAAGCTTCAGATGAAGTGAAGTGGGGGGCATTTACGGCCAGTCCCTGCGTGTCTGAGTTTAAATTTAAATAAATAAATGTTTACAGAGTAAATTTCTTTTTTAAGACCTTAAAATTTTAGTAAAAAGATTGGAATGGCTTTTAAGTGATGATAAATTCAAGAGCTACACCAACGTAAACGCCTGGTCAGAGCCTATTCTCCATATAACGGATGCTCTCTTTTCTTTGTTCCATATTTTTATTTTCTTAAGACTTTAAACAAATAAATAGATCAAAGAGCCTATATGATAGTTGTTCGTGGGGAGATAAAGAACTTGCCTTAAATTACAAAGGGAAGTATAGATTGATAGATATTTCCTGGCTACGAATACAGTTTATTGCAAAAGGTGCAGTATCTTAGAATAGGTTGTGCGCAAACGAAATAAGGTAATAACAGGCTCTAGATATTTATGCCAAGCACACAATTTCTCCCCGAGGAGTGTAACATCTGATTACTTTATATAGTGCCCCCTTTACGCCAGCCAAAAATGTGTACACAATGATACATTTCATTATTGCTGACACATAGTCTGGGGTTGCAGCAGGCAGACTAAGATTTTAATAGATGAAGATAAGCTCTCTAAGATTTTAATTTATTTTTAAGACATGTAAACATTGAAGAATTTGTCACACAACACCTTGCAGTTATCGTGGTATATTCAAAGCGAGAAGTTCTAGAAGTTAAGTTCGTCTCATGTAAAAGCTATGTAATCATGATGTGGGCATTTCAAGGTCGAACAGACAACGAATTTAAAAACGATTGCAATGTTTACTTGTGCCAAGAACTACTTACTTACTGATGGAGCTGAACCTATACCAGATTTCATTTGTTCTGAATCTGACAAAAACAAATTATAGACATATTAATTTTTCCTTCAAGACAGACAGAGAAACGATAATTTCAAATCTAGTAATCGAATACACATAGGGTTGAAGGTTCTATAAACTTACAGTGAGTCCGTGCAAGAAAGTCTGCAGGTTTCAAACCCTGACCTCCATAAAAGTACAGTCTTTGGCCATCTTAATACAGCTTTGGTTTCTGAGCAATTACAATATGTTTTGATTTATCTTGATAAATCAGCTTAGACCCTATACAAAGAAGCGTAGTTGAGATTTTTCGTTTCTGAGGAATTACAATATGTTTGGATTTATCTTGATAAAACAGCTTAGACCCTATAGTAAGAAGCGTAGTTGAGTTTTCTTTAAGTGTATATATGTAGCAGGTAAGACTAGAAAACGGTTGGCTAAGGCATGCAGTTGACTTGTAGTTATGGGAAAATCCCACGTTGCGAACCGTCCACGACAATTTCTGTCTAATTATGGTAGATGAAGATCCCATTTCTATCTAATTATCGGAAGTGCTGAAAAAAAAATCAAAATTACTGCACCAACAAATCATGCCCATAATAAAAAAATCTCATCTCATCTGCTTTGTATATTTTATATTTAGTGCACTCACATTTTTCTTACAAAACTTTTTGAAATGGTTGATTTTTAATGAAATTGTTCACATTTCAAATGGCTGTCCTTGCCTATAACTAACCTTCTTACTGTCTGTAGTCGTAGAGTTATTGACCAATCTAATAACAACCTCCAACAAGAAACCCGTGTCTGACGTCTGATAGACCAACAACAACATGATGCTCTTCCGACCGTACAAATTAAAATAACATGACTTTATAGTATGACATTTGCTATTTAATACGAAGATTGAAAAGACTATATTTGCATTTGAGGGCCCAGTGTTTCCAAGATTCAAGTAACTGAAAAGGCAAATCTATTCTTAACCCGGGAATGTAGTTCAAATCCATATTAATGATTTAAATGATGTTAAACTTTAAAAGTTTTTTTTTAAAGAATAATTTATATATTTCTTATAATTTTAAGAATTTAAATAAATATTGAATATAAAAAGTTAAATTAATATATTTAAAAAAAAAATAGAACAGGTAAATGGTCAAATACAGTTTTTTCCTAAATATATTTAAAAATAAATATTAAGACTTTAAATCATATTTATTTACAAATATTTTAATGTGCTCGTTTACAGGGTATGCTAATAATCTTACCAGCCTTTTTTATATAATTAAACATTATTTTATTAACATAATGATTTTTCATTTAAAATAAAATATTTATATTTTTATATTAATAATATTAAATTTAAAATTATTGCTTATTTAATATAATTATGTTGGAAAAATAAAATTTATACGTTTTAATGCTGATAATTCTTATGTTAAACTTTGACCCTAAAATATAAGTTTATATGTAAATTATTTTATTAAAATAAAATATATTTATAAAATTCATAGTATTTTAATAAGGGAAAAAATTAAAATAAATAAAATAAAAGTTTTTTTTATTTTTGATATATTTTAAATGAAATATTTTATGGAATAAAATGGTATATGACACATTGACACGTGATAATACCGTATTTTAATATAATAAGCATTTAAACATAATAGTTTCTTACAACAATAAATAATATTTATAATATTTTAACATTTGATTAAGGATAAGAAAGAAGGATAGACAACCTTTTCACTTCTCATATTTATTTTAAGTTTATTATCTTATTGAATAAAATGTGTTATTATAACAAGACACGTGACTCATATATTTGTAGTATATTTATTCACCGTCGAGTTCTAAAGGGTATAAATAAAGGAGAGATGGCCTTTTTACATTCACTTTGTTTTAAAAACACTTTGTCTAATAGAATAGAATTATATTATCTCGTGGAATATCTTCTCTTAAATAATATTATTTTAAAATAATCTTATGTTTGTAAATAATATTATTTAAAAATAATATTATGTGTTAAAACTATATTTTTAAATAATCTTAAGTCTTAAAAACATTTTAAAATAGTGTTATCTCTTTAATGTTATAAAATTTTTTAATTATTTTATGATTAAAATTTTCTTCACGTTAATGCCTCTTTATTTATAATAGTTAAATAATAATAATATTTTGATTTAAAATATAAAATAATAAAAAAATATTTACATATAAATATTAAGAGTGTTAAAATAATGAAATGAATGAAAGGAGGGCAGAGATAATATCCATCGCCATATCGTTTTATGAACTTAAAATAAATAAAGTGAAACAATTTCAAATAAAATTAATTTTCTTATAACGTTTAATTTAATAAAAAGTTTATAAATTATAATATTAAATAAATTTTTTAGATTGTAATAAATTTTTAATATTTAAAATATTATCTAATTTATATTTGAAAATTATAATTATTAGTTGTAAAAGAATTTGATAATAAACATAAAATAATTATAACAAAGTTTTAAATACTTATAACCCTTAACCAAGAAACTAAGTCATCATATATAATTTAAAATTTTGTCTTGGTATTTTACTGTAGTTGTTGGCCGGGTTTTTTCAGTGTTTCTATATTGTTCTCTAGGCTTATACGATTGTGATGTTATTGAATCTGGCTTCTTTGTATTTGTTGCTCTTTTGTATATTTTCTACAACCTCAAGACTTTGTTTTTGGTGTAAAATGTTTGGAGAACTTTGCATAACTTTTTTTTTAAAGGTTAAATCAAAACTTTTTGTTTTACCTAATATCAAAATAGTCAAAATAAAAATTTAATTTTTAATTTTAAAATATTTAATAATATAAATTTAAAACAATTATTTTTAATTTATTAAAACACACACAAAAATTACATAATATATAATTTTTTAATTTAAAATTTAATATTATTAATTATAATTTTGTAAAATTTAATACGTTTCTATCAAATTCAAAATGCAAGCGATTAAATAGATTATCTTTTAAAAAGGATGTTCATATATATCGTGAGAAAAACCCGTGTTTAAATTCTTAAAAGGAAGTAACATATAAAAAATAATAATTTATTTTATATATTTACGAAAGCAAGTCACTACTACTTCATTTAGATGATGATCTTGTGTCCGTCTAACCTTCCATAGACTTTCACGTAATTCAGAATAAAATTCAAACCTTACTAACAGGTACGTCAAGTTGTTGGCCTCGTGAAATATGGCATTGTTATACTGGTTTGATTAAATTCTCTTTTCCATAAGTTGAAATATGAGCATTCATGTTTTCAAACGGGGAGTATTTTAAATGGTAGGATAGGCCAATTGATGAGTTGTCTTTCGTAAATAGTATTGTTCGTCTTTTCTGTAGTAGCCTTCTCTGCCCTAACCAGCCTGAGCGTTTGCAGTGCTATATATATTGATCAATTAAATTATAAATATGAACAGTAAGGAAGCTCTATGTTACCTGTGACGGACAAAAGATAAGAATGGACAGTTTTGGAAGGATAAAAAGAATGAATTTTTTTTTTTATAAAAAAAGAGTAACAGCCATGAGAAGAGAGTAAAAATAAATAAAAATACTCAGTAATTATATTTTGGGATTTTATTACTAACATTTTAAAAGTGCTATAAATATTATGTACTTTTATAAATTGCAATATTTTATGTAGAGTGTGGGTTAGCGCAAGAGTTGGGAGTGGGTGCAGCTAGAAGAGTGTTATAAATATTTTGTATTTTTATAGATTGCAATATTTTATGTAGAGTGTGGGTGGGGAGTGAGTGCAGCCAAAAGCAAACACAAGCTAGGAGTGAGTGTAGAGGGAGTGCGAATTGGAAGCGAAGAATATATGGGCGAGAAAAAGGAAGTAGAAAGCAAAGTGCTATCAAGGAACAAGTACCACTTTATGTTTGAGATCTTAAGAGAATTTAAATGATTGAGTTGAAGAAAATTCAAAAAATTGCTAAAGTGAAGGAAGGTCCGGAAAATTAAGAAACAAGGGCAATTGTGAACTAGAAGAGAGTGCAAGCTAGGAGTGAGTGAGGTAGAAGAGAGTGTAAGCTGAGAGCGAGAGCCTAGAGGAAATGTGAGTGCAAACCAAAACAAGAGTCAGTGTTGAGAGGGAGTGCAAGCTAAGAACAAGTATCATTAGCTAGTATGGAAGGAAAGTCATATTTGAAAGCCCTTATGGGAAGTTAGGATGTCCTAGATAGAAATCAAGATGCCCTAAATGGAAGTATGAAGACCCAAGTTCGAGATTAGCATAAGAGAGAATACATGGCAATTTCATAGCACATGCTACACCGAAGTAAGTATCAAGGATGAGATGATTGAGCATGATATAATGGTTCTTAAAAGTAGAGGTAAAATATGTAAGCTCCACAGATCATGGCTAGGGTTTTTGGAGATTAAAAATTGGGTCATGTGGAAGTGGTGATTGAATTCAAATAAAGTTGTTTTCCTCATCATCTTTTCTAGTTCAAAATAATGATTGGTAGCCCATGGTTTAGCGGAAGAGATGCACTTTATTTGAGACCATGGAATGAATTTTTTTTTTGTTGAGATACAAACTATTAAGAATATTTAAGTGTGTATTAGGCTTTTGGGACCTCCATATCAGCTTATAATGATGTTTTGAAGAATATTGGAAATACCCTAGGGAAATTCATCAAGGAAGGAATAACTACTAAGGATCTAAAACATGCTATATATACTCAAATATGTGTTGCTATGGATATTTAGAAACCTTTTCGATAATCCATTAAGATTAAATTTGAATCAAGAGAATGGGATCAAAAAGTAGATTATGAAAATATCACATTTCATTGCTACAATTATTGTGAGATTGGACACATGGCAAGAGTGCAAAGTGAAAATTATGAACAAAGAGACAAAAATTCCAACCATGAAATAAAATTCAAGAAGAAGAAAGGGAATCATATAGTAATAGAAGCTAGATTAGATCAAGGAAAATTCATGATCAAATTGTTAGGTAATGGAGCCAAATTGATAAGAAAGGAATTAATTGCCAAGGAGTATTGTTGATGGGCAATTATCAAAAGTAGGCCCTTGAAAGAGGTTCCAAGGGGCAGCATTAAATATTTAATTAACATTAAATATTTAATTACTATTAAATAATCTTGATGGAGAAATTTTTAATGAAAATTTATGGCTGGAAATTTAACTGTATTTTCTTGGTGAAAAATACTTGTCATAAGAATGTGATAAGCGTATGGGTGGTTATTAGCCCATGTTTTTGGCTCATTGTATTCTGATACCACTATGTGGTTTCGGGTAGAGGAAAAGCCACAAATATCTATATATTTTGTACTGTAAAGACTGCCTCTATGGCGAAATGCTCTTTTCTAGTTTGGAGGAAGAGAGGGAAGGAGAAATTGTACAAGAGGAGAAGATTATTATATTGTTAATAATACAAAGGACTAATTGTTTCTCCGTGGACGTAGGGTACACTGCCCAAACCACGTATATCTTGTGTCTCTTACATTTGTGTGATTTCTTATTATTTATTGCACTACTTAACTAGGGTTTGAACTATTTTTCCATTATCGCTATTATTATTTGTTTTTCTGCATAGGTTGTGTATTGTTTGTACATGATAAATTCTCAACAACTGGTATCAGAGTTGTCTTGTTGTGAAATGGCACTCACAAGATATTTTTATGTTCAAGTGGGAGAAATGGAAGAAAGTTCAAAGTTTAAATTGGAGAAGTTTGCTGGACAAAATTTTGCTATGTGGAAAACCAAAGTGGAGGATTATCTATATCAGAAGGATGATCTGTACTTGGATCTAAAATGGAATACTGATGGTAAACCTAGGACAATGGATGATGATGAATGGGATATGATAGACAGGAGGGCACTAGGGGTGATCCAGTTAAGCCTTGCTGATTTTATTACATACAACATCAGGAAGGAAAAGACCACCAGCTAAGTTGTAAGTAAAAACCTCAGCTTCAAATAAAATTTTCTTGATTAGAAAGATATTTACTATGAAGTTGCAAGATGGTGGATCTATCCAAGAACACCTTAATGAGTTTTATTTTGTTATGGGTTCTTTAAAATTTTTAGGGCTTGATTTTTATGATGAGGTTATGGCTTTAGGGTTTCTTTGTTCACTACTAGACTTGTGGGGTAGCGTTGTAATGGTAGTGAGTAATTTTGTGCCTGGATCTGGAAAGTCAGTGTTTGATGATGTGATTAACACAATCCTTAGTGAGGATATGAGGAGAAAATCCTCAAGGAAGGCTTCATCATCTGGAGTAGCACTATCTACAGAAAGTAGAGGCATAAACAGAGAAAGAGGAAAAGGCTAAGTTAGAGGAAAATAAAAGGGTAGATCTAAAAGTAGAGATAAAAGCAAGATTGATTGCTGGTATTGTGGGAAGAGTGGACACTTCAAGAGGGAGTGCAAAATAAAAAGAAGAATGAGGACGATAGTGGAAATGATGCTCAAGAGGTAAACATTATAGGTGCAATTTATTAGGATGCCCTAATTCTTGTAGCAAATTGCACAAGTGAGTATTGGGTTATGGACTCTGGAGCTTCTTATCATGTTACTTATCATAGGGAGTACTTTACTGATTATACTCTAGGTCATTATGGAGAGGTTTTGTTGGGCAATAACTGTCCATGTGAGATTGTGGGTATTGGTACGGTGAATGTAAAATTGCCAAACAAAAATATTTGGGTGCTTAAAAATTTTGGGCACATTCCTGATCTGAAGAGGAACCTGATTTCAGCCAGTGCACTTGATTTGGAGGGATGCAACACTACTTTCAAAAACCAACAATGGAGAGTGACAAAGGGTTCAATGGTGATTACAAAAGGTGAGTTGACTTGAACTTTGTATTTATTGTAGAACTCATCTTATTGTACATTGAACTATGTTGCTCAGGATGATGTGAAAGCATGGCATTTGTGGTTGGGTCATATGAGTGAGAAAGGGATGAAAATCCTTCACTTCAAAAAACTGTTGCCAAAACTCAAGGAGGTTGATTTGGGTTTCTATGAAGGTTGTGTATACGAAAAACAAAAAATGGTTAGATTTCTAAAGGTTGGTCCATAAAGGAATAAAGCGAAATTAGATTTAGTTCACTCATATGTGTGGGGTCCCTCACCGGTACTTTATCTTGAGGGCTACTCTTATTATGTTACCTTCATTAATGATTTCAGTAGGAAGACATGGATCTACACAATCAGACATAAATATGATGTTTTTGACATTTTTCAAAAGTGGAGAGCATTAGTGGACATTAATGCAGGTAAGAAAGTTAAATACCTTAAATATAACAATGGTGGTGAATATTGCAACAAGGAGTTTGAGGACTATTGTGCAAATGAAGGAATTAGGAGATTCAATACCACTCCTAGGATACCACATGAGAATGGAGTCTCAGAGAGGATGAGCATAACTATAATGGAGCATGCTAGATCCATGAGATTGCATGCAGGGTTGCCATTATTTTGTTGGGCTAGTGTATTTGATACATCAATTTATTTAATAAATAGAGGACCTTGTACTACATTGGATGGAGGCATTCTAGAGGAGACTTAGAAAGGTAACCCTGTAAACTACTTTTTCCTTAGAGTATTTGGTTATGAGGATTTTGCCCATATAGATAAAGAAAATAGGAGTAAACTTGATGCAAAGTCTAGAAAGTGCTATTTTTTTGGTTATGGTGTGGATGATATGGGATATAGGCTATGGTATAACATTGGATGAAAATTTATCAGGAGTAGAGATGTGATTTTTAATGAGGATAGGATATACAAGGATATGCACATACAGGTTGAAGAGGATGCACCTGAATTGTTGACTTGGATGCAATCATAGAGGATGGTGTAAAAATATAGCCTCTTGTTCAAATTGATGAACATGGTATTCATGAGGAAGATCAAGGTGAACAGGAAATTGTTGTTACTCTACCATCATCCCCATAGAAAGTAAGGAGATATACAAGGGTAAGACATGCACCAAATAAGTATTCTCCTTATTTGCATTACATCATATACACTGATGCAAGTGAGCCTAAATGTCTTCATGAGGCTTTGCAATTGGAAACTAGGAATTTCTTCGTGAGATGGACTCATTGACTCAAAACCAAACTTGGGATTTTCTTGAGCTTCCCAAGGGTAAAAGGGCATTGCATTGCAAATGGGTGTACAGAGTGAAGGACAAAGTTGATGGCAATAATAGGTACAAAGAAAGACTTATTATGAAAGGATTTGCACAAAGAAAATGTATTGACTATGATGACATTGCCTCACCTATAGTAAAAATTACTTCAATTCGGACTATTTTGAGTATAGTTGCAGTAGAAGATCTTCATCTTGAACAGTTATATATGAAGACAACATTCCTTCATGGGGATTTGGAGGAGGAGATATACATGTACCAACCGAAGGGGTTTGAGGTCAAAGGAAAGAAGAGTCTTGTGTGTAAACTAAAAAAACTTATACGATTTGAAGCAAGCTCCAAGGCAATGGTATATCAAGTTTGACAATTTCATGATTGAGAATGATTTTACTAGGATCCAGAGTGAACATTGTGTTTATTTTTGGGATACAGGAAATGGTAACTTTCTTATTCTCTTATTGTATGTTGATGATATGCTTGTGGTAGGATCGAATATGTAGGATATTAATAAATTGAACATGGAGTTGGCAAGTAAATTTTCCATGAAGCATTTTGGGAAGCCAAAAAAATCCTTGGCATGAGAATCACTAGATACAGGAAGGAGAAAACACTAAAGTTGTCTCAGGAGGATTATGTGGAAAAGATGCTTAAGAGGTTCAGTATGCATGATGTAAAATTAGTAGCCCAACCTCTTAAAAAGCACTTTAAGCTCTCAAAGAAGCTATGTCCCAAGTACATGAGGAAGGTACCCTATGCTTCAGAAGTTGGTAGCTTGATGTATACTATGGTGTGTACAAGATCGAACATTGTCCAAGAAGTGGGAGTTATGAGCCGATATATGAGTAATCCAGGTAAATCTCAATAGCAAGTAGTGAAATAGATACTCAGGTATTTGAAAGGGACTTCAAAATTTTGTTTAAATTTTAATGGTTCCAAATTTGAGTTATAGGGCTATGTGGATTCATATATGGTAGGTTATTTGGATGGTGGGAGGAGCACTATTGGGTATGTATTCACAGTTGGAGGTATAGCAGTGAGTTGGATATCCAAGCTACAACATGTTGTAAATATTTCTACTATGGAGGCTGAGTATGTAGCCATCATAGAAGGTGCCAAAGAGTTCATATTGCTTCAGAGTTTGATTGAGGAGTTGATTCAGGAGCAAGGAGATGGGAAATTTTAGAGTGATAGCCAAAGTGCCTTTAATTTATCTAAGAACTCTGCTTTTCACTCATGGATAAAGCACATTCAGTTGAGGTATCACTTCATTCGATCAACAATGGAGGATGGTTTGGTAAAGTTGGGTAAGATCACACTTCCCAATTTTTTTTTGATATGCTTACTATAATTGTAACCAGGGAGAAGTTGAGCTTTTGCTCTACTTCGGTTGGCCTTAAGGAGTAAGGTCATGTTATGATAAACTTTCAGTCCTAGGGTGCAGGGATGTTGCATCAATCTTGTCTCCAAGTGGTATATTGTTAGGTAATGAAGCCAAATTGATAATAAAGGAATTAATTTCCAAGGAGTATTGTTTATGTGCAATGATCAACAATAGGCCCTTGAACGGGGTTCCAAAGGGCAGCATTAAATATTTAATTAACATTAAATATTTAATTACTATTAAATATTGTTGATGGAGAAATTTTTAATGAAAATTTATGGCTGGCAATTTAACTATATTTTCTTGGTGAAAAACACTTGTCAGAAGAACGTGATAAGTGTATGGATGGTTATTAGCCCATGTTTTTGGCTCATTGTATTACGACACTACTATGTGGTTTTAGGTAGAGGAAAATCCATGAATATCTATATATTTTGTACTGTAAAGACTGCCTCTATGGCAGAATGCTCTTTTTTGATTTGGAGGAAGAGAGGGGTGGAGACATTGTACAAGAGGAGAATATTGTTGTATTGTTAATAATACAAAGGATTGATTGTTTCTCCGTGGACATAGGGTACACTATTCGAACCACGTATATCTTGTGTCTCTTACATTTGTGTGACTACTTATTGTTTATTGCACTGCTTAACTAGGATTTGAACTATTTTTCCATTGTCGCTATTATTATTTGTTTTTTTGCATAGGTTGTGTATTATTTGTACATGGTAAATTCCCAACATAGACAAATAAAATTGATCTATAGTATCATTTGGCAATCTAAGAAGAAATTGAAGGTGCAAAAGAAGATGTGGAGATAAATATTAAATCAAATATCACAAAAAAAAGTCAATTTTATTCTAAGTAAAACATATTTTTTTCCTCAAGTAGTATAGAATCCTCTCTGGGTAATAAAAATGAAAGTGATGAAGATGTTATCCCTTGCACTTTAAGGTTTCAAGATCAGCATAATAAAGAAACTAGGATGGAGGAAACCCATAACAATTTAGGGTTTTTAAGGTACAATAGGAAGGTAACTGCTAAGAAGAACATCCTTACACTTTAGGGTTTCGAGGAAAACATAAAGAAGTTTGTGTTTTTGAGGTTATTCCTTGCACTTCAATCCTTTAGAACAAGGTAAACCTAAATATGATAAGTCTTACTATGAGGAGTGTGAGAAGATTGAAGAGATTGTTGAATATGAAAGTATTTTTTGGAATGAAAAAGGAGAGGAAGACCTTGGAAGAAAAAACAAAGAGAAAAAGAAACCTAGAGGGATATTAACATGTGAAAACTAAAAAAAATATCACAAGTGTTAACAAAGAGTCGGGATAAACCTATAAATAAAAACAAAAAATTACAATAAAAATAATATCTTGGAATATTAGGGGAATGAATAAAAACCCTAAAAAAAGGTATTTATAGACAAGATATTTATAGATATAGAAGTTGGGCAACAAATATTTTAGCCATTTACGGTGTTGAATTTCATCTTGACAAAATTTAAATTTCAAAAGGTATTTGATATAAAAAAATTTGATTGTGGAAACTTAGCAATTTGAGGAAGATGGAGAATATGAAAAACAAATGAAAAATATATTTGATAAAAAGGTAAAGTTGGATATGCTTTAATTAACTTGTTAGAAGTTTAATGAGAGCAATTTAATACATTATTTTTGTAATGGAAGTGATCCCAATAGAAACCACATATAGATTCTTAAGAAAAAAAATTATGTAGAGTGTATCCTTACTCAGTGTACCTCCATGTAGTGTAAGCTATCTCCATTAAGTGGAAGGGGATATCAAGTGTGTATTAGAGGTATAACTATACTCAATTTCATATCTTATAAAGGAATTGATAATTATGTTTTATTTATAGTTTTTGAGTTACTTATTTTATGAAAATAATATCATTAAACTCTTTGATATTCATATTTTTAAATAATTTAAATTTTAAACTATTTAAATTTAGTGTCATAAAATTGAAGAAGATTCAAAGAATTCAATTTCAACAATTTTTTATTTTAGAGGAACAATTCAACAAAAAATAAAAATTATTGAACAAGGCACCTGGGGTGAGTGCAAGGGATTTGCCTCTTCTTCGAGAGGTCCAAGGTTCAAACTTTGGAGTTGTGAGTATGTATAGGGGGTCGGTGTGTGGTGGCTTTGTATTAAATTCTCTATAGGGTCATGGTTGGGAGGAGATTGCTCAACCCTAATAGGTCTTAAAGGTGTCTCACAATAACCAAATCAAAATATAAAAAATAAAATAAATTTAACAAACAACTATTAATCAAAAACCAATATTTTTTATTTCCATCACTGATTAAGACGTTTATTTAATTATTTTTATGTTTATAAAAAATAAATGTTAAAACATAACTACTTATTTTAAAAAAAAAAAAACAAAATGATTTTAATTTTTATATGAATTGTAAAATTTATATTATTAAAACTATTTATTTTATTTAAAATTTTATTATAAATATTATTATTATTTTAAATAATTTTTAATATTTTATTTTCGTTAAAAACTCTAATAACATAATTTATATTTGAGAACATAAACCACCCTATATAGCTAGCTTTATGTAAATAAGATTAGTACCCTTCAACCAACTATATTAATAAATTTTATTAACTACCCAAAAAAAAACTATACGTAAAAGAGTATTAATTTTAGTAAACATTTAGGAGGAAACGCATTTCAGGATCACGTGATCCCAAGTTTCCTTAAAGATGTATTAAGGAAAACCTTTGTGAGCTCGGGAAAGTAGCAAAATTTTTCCGACGTTACATCAATGTAATTTCTTTGTTTTTATATTGAAGATCGTTTTACAAATATCACTCGTTTGAGCAAACACAAGAGGAATCGACCTCACAACCACATGGATGATAATAACTAGGATGTCATTCGGCAATATAATTTCTTTGTTGTTCAGTGTACAATACAATTTTTAGTGGCATTAAAATTATTCAATTTTATTTTTGGATATTAAATTATTTTGTACCAAATATAGTTATTGTTTATCAAATGAACTAAATGCAAACCTTTATACAATAGATATATATTATATTTATCTAATTGTTCATTCTTTAGAGTTCTTAAAAATAGATATAAATTATTATTTTTATAATAGTTTTTTTACAATTTTCATAATATTGATATATTATAGTAATAATCTTCCAAAAGTATCTATTTTTATATTAAACCAACATATAATGTACAACCATTTATGCATGCTTAATGTTAATTGAGGATCTTGCAACTATCTATGTTTAATAAGTCCAACATGTATGTAGTTGATTTTTATAATCTTAACACTCATCAATGCCTATTCAAGTCAATGTGTTTGTACTTGAATTCTATAAAGTAAATAGATGGCTATGAGAATTTATATCAAGCCAAGATGTTTGTAGTAATTTTTATAATCTTAACACCCATCAATACATATATTAGGTGAATATGTTAATTTAGATTATTACTTTTGATAAATATCAATGAGGTTTGGTTTCAAAAAGTCTGATGTTGGCTAAAGTATGGTGTTTATGGTATGGAAGAGATAAGGTTCTATCTAGGTTAGGATTAAACATCCATTTATACCATTATTAGTTAAATTTTTATTCCATTACAATTTAGAGGAAACATTTTTTAGTTGTGAAATCAAACTTGCAAACCTTTCATCTAGTAAGCAAGAATTATAATTCAAACAAGTATCAAAATTATTTATGAGAACTCAACTTGTCTTTTAAATTTATAATTAATCATTATATAATTATACATAATTACTCTTTTTGAATATTATAGGTAAATTTCTTAGCACTCATTCAAGTAAGACTATGGCATATACTCATTACTACATAATACTTAATCTAAATTCAAGTATTACATTAATAATACCCAAGCATACATTTGGACTCTACTCAACCCATTCCTAGTTCATAATAGAATATCAATTTAGTCTTGATATAAATGTCAAACATGAAATTATCATTCATTAAATATTTATTGAAGTACGATAGCTCATATGAATTATTGATCCATTAACTTTTTATAAGATATAATAATATGGTATCTTGATTTCATATTCAACATTCCATATAAGGTACTATAATGTTGAAGCATGTAATCTAATATTATTAGGCCAAAGGCCAAAATTGCTAGAAGAGTGTTTATGAGCACTACTTATGTAACCTACGAGAAACTATGTAAGGTTATTGGTATTATTCATGTAAGCCTATTGGAATCACTTATGTAATCCTTCAAGCATAATCTATGTAAGCCTAAGGGAACCCTTAAAGTATTCACCCTTAGTGATTTTGGTTAATCCATCTATATAGATAAACTTGATTAAAGGGTGTAATATATTATATTTAATTTAACCTTCAAGTCATATTATATTAGCTTGATGTTAACATATAATTTGAGACTTGATAGCACTATAGATGTATCCAATGATTGATCCATTGCATTAATGTGATTATCATTTACTCTCTCTTTCATGTTTTTTAATGTTATATTTAATTGCTCTTACATCTCTTTTGGATATGATTGTAGTGAATGCATGTTTCAAATATTTTTTAATAGTGTAAATATCAACTTGTAGAACCTTTGTATTTGTTTCAAATAGAGTATAATTAGGATATGAATATTTACCAAAGACATAAATTTGGTACAATACTTATGTTGATCATGAACCTCATAAAATATTATAGTTAGTATTTCTAATTCAACACTTACATTTTTAAATAATAGAAAGTATTTACATCAAATTTTCATAGATCATTTCAATTAAGAAGTCACAATTTGTTAAGAACATTCTAATTAAAATAAGCATGTCCACATAAATATTGTAAAATTATAGTAAATCATAAGGAACAAAATATTACAATATAAAATGGAAATGAAAAATCAATATTAATCTCAGAAAATCACAATACTGAGTCATTTGCTTCTTTGAGGAGGCAACCTCCTTAAATACTTTGAATCAATTTGCAAAAAGATACATTCATCTATGTCCCATTGATGCAACCCCTACATAATTCTCAAGGGTTGGCTTACATGCAAAGTGCCATCCAAGCTAGAATATTCTACAAAAAAATAGTTACATTCTTTATAATGGTTGTATGAAATGGTCCCACTTGTCTAGACACCTCGTGCCACATACGATTACAAAATATCATTAGAATAGGATCCCCATATTTGAAAGGTGTCCTTAAATAATAATATTAGAATTAGATAATAATGTTAGGATGAGGTCCTAACATACCCTTCCCCTTCAAAAACTTTGTCCTCAAAGTCAGAGATAAGAAAATTATTGTTGTAATTGATGGAGAGACTCCCATGTAGCATATTCAAGTTGTAATCCTCACCATACAAGAACATTTGTGATGATATAGTTTTGAAGGGTGTATGATATTTGGTCTAAAATTTGTCTAGGCTTGAGCACGATGGAGTCTTATTCATCTAGATCTAGTTAAGTGGATTGAACCTATACCTTATTTCCAATAACCTTCTTGAGAGAAGAGACATGAAATACTGGATGGATCTTGGGTATGGCTAGAAGGATCAATTTTTAGGCTATTACATTAATATATTGTAATAATTTATAGGATCCATAGCACTTGGTGGTTTTTTTGGAACCTATAGATCTAGAGTGATGATAGTTTGTAGGGTTTTAGGTGGATACAAACTATATCCTCCACTTCAAATTTATTCTCAAAAGAGTGTTCATCATCTTGTTGTTACCTTCAATTTTAGACCAACTCAAGATTCATCTTAAGTTTCCAGAGAATGATGGCATGTTGGTTGAGAGTGGTGTTAATAACATGAACCTTAGAGCTTCTTAGAATGTAGGAAGTGGGTATTGATGGAGGAATACCATGTAGTACTTAAAATGGTGTAACCTTGGTCATAGTGTGATAAGAAGTATTATACCACCACTCAACCAAAGGAATCCATTTAGCCCATTGTACATGATGTTTGAATACAAAGCAATGAAGATAGATTTCAAAGTACTTATTAATAAGTTTTTTTTTGGTCATCAATCTAAGGATGATAGGCTAAACTTATTTTGAGTAGAGTATCCTACAACTTAAATAGTTCTTGTAAAAAAGGACTAGTAAAATTAGGGTCTCTATTTGATACAATGGATTTGGGTTTTCCATGAAGGTGAAATATGAAGTCTAAAAATATTTGGATAACTTTAAAGGCTACGTAGGCATGGGGTAAGGAACATAAATAAGAATACTTTATGAGATAATATACTAACACCAAAATAACTAATTTTCCTCCTCATTTAGGTAACCCTTTAATAAAATTTATAGAAATACCATCTCATACTTCTTTTAGAATTTGTAAGGGTTGAAGGGTTCAAGCAGAGCAAATAGTTTCTTCTTTCATTATTTGGAACATATCATATTCAACCACAAAACTTTGAATATTCCTTTTTATTCATTTTCAAAATAAAGTATGCTTGGTCCCTTTGTATGTTTTTAGAAACCTAGAATGTCCCACTATTGGTGAGGTATGCATTTTCTACATAATAAAATCTTGCATTTGGGTATTTTGAGAAACAACCAGTCAGTCATGATATCTCAATTCTTTATCATCCTAAGTGTATTTAGGGAATGAGCTAAAATCTACTTAGATTTTGTCGATCAAAGTTTATAAGCTAGAATTCTTAGCAATTTACTCTCTAATATTATTAACCCATTAAGGGATTAGTGAAGATATAATATTTAACATACTTTGATCTTCAAACTATCAAGACAATGTGTTGGTCACAATATTCTCCTTTTCTTTTTTATATGTGATTTCATAATCATAGCTCATCAATTTAGATACTCATTTTTTTTTGTTCATGTGTGGTTACCCTCTGTTCCAAGAAATACTTGAGACTTTGATGGTGGATTTTAATTTTTTTATTAGATGGGATGGTCAATTTTGATTGAAAACTGACACCCAATGAGATATGACCTCCAATGATTAAAAATATGTAAAATAGCTAGTATCTCCTTTTCATAAATATACTTGTCTAAATTTTAGCCTAAAAGGACTCTACTAGTGAAGGTCAATGGTCTTCATTATTACATCAAAACTACCTTGATTCCATTACCCAAAGCAACACTTTCAATTACAAAAGGTTTAGAAAAATTATGTATTGCTAACATTGGGTGGTTGTAATAGCTTGATCTAATTTCTTGAAAGTGTTCTCCATTGGTTCTAATCAAATAAAGAAATTATTGTACAATATGGATGTTTAAGTATTTGATATATTTCCATAATTATGTAAAAATTTATTGTAATACCGCATGAGGCCCAAAACCTCAAAATCCCTTAAAGGTGTAAGGCTTTGTTCATGCTTGAACATCCTAAATATTTGTAGGATCAATTTTAACTCCTTTGTTGATAATGTGACCTAAATAATATACTTCTTGCAACCTAAATGAACACTTAGACCTCTTAGCATAAAGTTGATTCTCAGAATATAAATTAGAATGCCATCAAAGAAGACGAATAAATTGTTGAATAAAGGACCAAAAATAGAATTCATCAAAATCTAAAAATTGAAGGGTGTATTGTTCAAACCAAATGGCATAACTAAGAATTCATATTGCCCTCCGTGACTCTTAAAAGTAGATTTATGAATGTTATCTTCATTTATTATGAACTTATGGTATATTTATCACAAAATCAATTTTGAAAAATATTGGACATCATGTAATTCATCCAATAGCTCATTAATTACTAGAATGAAAAAATTTTCTTTAATCATTATTTTGTTGAGTTCTCTGAAATCCAGACATAAACATCAAGACCCAACTTTTTCTATACCAACAATATTGGGGAAGAATATAACTAATCCTAGGATGAATAACCCCTACAAAAAGAAGTTCCTACACCATTTTATTGATTTCTGATTTTTAGGCATATGGATACCTGTAAGGAAAAACATTTAGAGGAATACTACAATGAATAAGCTAAATTGCATGATTGTAAGTATGAAAAGGGGGTAGTCATTTGGTTTCCCCAAAAAATTATGGTATGTTTTTGTAATAATAGTTGTAATTCCTTTGGATGATCTTTGTCTTTGCTATCAAATATGTGTATGGCAAATAGTTAGGCCACAATGCCATGGGTTGACTTTTTTAATAAAATTTTCATCCTATGAGATGTAACAATTAGAGTAGCCCCAACCTTCAAGCCCTATAATTTGTACTCTATTACATGTTGACTAAATTTCATCCACAGTTTAGAGAAATTCCTTAATATTGGATCCAAATGTCATAGTCACTAAACTTCCAAAATAATATCACACCTACCTAGGGGTAGGGAAAACATGTCTACCTTAATATTATAGTCCCTTATTTGTATTTTAATATGTTAACACTTTGCCTTACAAGGGAAATTTTATCCATTGGAAATGACTTCAAAGGAGTTACACGTATTAATATAACATTTCTCGTATTTGGTCACCCTTGGGTAAATGAAGTTATGGGCGTTATGAAAGTTAATTTGAATTATGACTCATTATCCTTTGAAGTATCCTATCACCTTCATGATTTGTGGAGTTGATATACCTATTAAGGCATACACCAAAAAAATTGATTAGTTTTCTTTTGGGATATTTTATTTTTCTATATGTTCATCTTCCTGATGTTCCTCTTCCTCCTTAGAATATGTTATGGGGTCTGGTATAGTGTGACCATCATAATCCTTTCCATTAATCTTGGGAAAGTCTAATTTGGGCATCGTAAATATGGTATCTATGTCAAAGAGAGTGTGATGGGGTTCTTTATCTTTATTGACTGAACTGCCACCTGGTCATTTATTATTAATATGCTTTAATACCTTTGATTTTTTCTTTAATCACCCTTCAACCTCAAGGAATTATTCTTAAATCATTGATTTAACTTTAATTTGGTTAGTTTTCATAATCAGCATATGATATTTAATTTTTGTAACTTCTTATCCTATGTCATATATTTGGCTTTGTAGGTTACTAAGTGTGTGATTTAATTGTTATATATATTAAATTTGTTTCAACTTCTTCATTTCTACTCTAGTTACTTGCCCCATATATATGTGATTTGGACCACCCCAACTAATTTACTAAAAATAGAAGTCTTATTTCAAGAGTTGCTATTTTTAGTAACATGTCAAAAAATGATCAGCTTGGAAAGATGAATATAATGGGTTAGGTCTCACAATGGTATTTTTTATTTAAATTTTATATAAGGAAGTGGTGTATTCAAGTGTCATCTATTTTACTCCTAGAGTCTCTATTCACTCAGAAAACTAACTTTTGTCTGTCAAGTCCCTTAATATATTGTACAATGATTTTTGTTGATAACTATTATATATAAATCTATAACTCACTATTTTTTATGGTCGTCTTGGTAGAATCTATTGTTGACAATTTCTTGATTGCTACGATTTATTGACTGTAATTAATAAACACAAAAGTAGATTATATCTTGATTATAATTGACTATGGATCTAGTTGAAATGACACCTCACTATTACTTCCCACATAATTTATTCCATATATTTTAATTTATTATATTCTATGATAGTTTACTATCATTAGTATGGTCAAGTTATGTGGTAGGGTTAATGGCATTTAGGTTGAAAAAAGGAAAAAAATGTGTGCTAGGCCAAGGTGTCTATATTATTCACCCTCTATTATACCACAATCACAAATAATAATACTTATACCAATATTCTAGACCACCACTCAAGTAGGATTCTATGCATATCCTTGAGCACACTATCCACCTCTCTTATAGTACCATAGGGTGATCTTCCTAAGTGTTATGCTTGGTATACTATGGATAGATACATAGTCAAAAATATTTCTAGGGCTAAATGTCTCTCCTAAACCTTGGGGGTCTCTCAATATACCCAAAGATACATAGGATATCAAGTCCATATATGGGTGTTATATGAGGCATGGGTATTGGAGCCTGATCATACCTTACTTCACTAGACACTTTATGGGTAATCTAGATTAGCCAATAATGACAACTCTTCCTTGAAAATTTAGAACCCCTTGAACAAGGTTTCTAACATATTAAAATTATATTAAAAAAGTGTTTCTTTAGTAGGATAATGTAATAATCCTAAAGTAGATGTGTCGGTTCATCGATTAGTCATGTTGGTTCATTGATTCATTCATATATTTATAGGTAGAATGATTTATTTAATTTTTCATCATTGAATAATCAAATTGTATTGTGTATATCACAAGAGAATCCACCCTCTCTTAAAAATATACCAACGACGAAAGCAATCATTTTCCTAGAAAGGCTTAAACTTAGATGTCAATACATTTGTATTTGAGTGTGAGGTATGTCAATGGAACAAAGGGAAAATAGTTAAATCTCCTAGATTGTTACAAACCTTACCTATCTCTAATCACCAATGGGATCATATTTCCATGGACTTCATTGAGGGGCTTCACAAATCTTATGGTAAAACAATGATCTTTGTGGTAGTCGATCGTATTTCCAAATATACCCACTTTTATGCCCTACAACATGTCTATTCTACAAGTAAGGTGGCCCATGTATTCTTTGATTCTATATTCAAACTATACGGTATACCCAAAACCATTATGAGTGATCGTGATCCTATATTCACTAATAACTTTTGGAAGAAACTATTTCACCTTAGTGGTACCATGTTGAGTATGTTTTTTGCATATCACCCCTATTTGGATGGTCAAATAGAGATTGTTAACAAGTATGTGGGTACTTAGCTTCATTTTTTTACTTAAGATATGCGATACCACTAGATACAATGGCTTTCCTTAGTAGAATGGTGGTATAATACTTCTTACCATTTTTACCTTAAGATGTATCCCTTTGAAGCCTTGTATGGTTAGAAGACACCAAAAATAGAAGACTATGTTCCCGATACTTCCAAGGTAGCCCAAGTATATGGTTGGTTACAACAATGTTAGGTGATGCTTAAACGTTTTAAAGATAATTTGATCTAGGTATAGAACTGTATGAAGCAACAATAGTACCTACATCATTTAGAACAACAATTCAACATCAGAGATGTGGTATTTTTGTTCTTACAACCTTATAAGAAATTTTGTTTAAATATCAAGTCTAATAAAAAGTTAGCTCCTCACTGTTATAGGCCCTCCAAAGTGGTTCATTGCATTGGTGAAGTAGCATATCAATTAGAGCTTCCTTCGACATCTCATTTCCATATATTTTTTTGTGTGTCATGTCTTAAACAAGTTATTGGGAAAAAGGTGCAATCCCAAATAGAGCTTCCACTACTCGATCAAGAAGATCATCTAACTCTCCAACCGAAAGCAATAATACAATCCAGAGTACATCATATTTGATCATGCCAAATTCAAGAGTTCATAATTAAGTAGTAGAACCTTCCATAATAAGATGCTACATGGGATCCTGAGAGTACTTTCCAAACTTTTCTAGCTTTGAGGATAAATATTTCTGAGGAGGGAGCCATGTAGCGATACCAAAGTAGACATGTCGATTCATTAATTGGTCATATCAGTTCATTTATTCTTTCATCAATTTATAAGTAGAATGAATTATCTAATTTTTCATCATAAAATAATAAAATTTTATTGTGTATATCACAAGAGACTCCCCTCTCTCTATGTGGCTAAGAGACTTCACCCTCTCTAAGTGGATTTGGATATTTAAAGTTTGTTGATATTTTTAATTAATTAATCCATCGAGTAAGGAGTTTCCTTACATATAATAGGTATAAAAATGAAAAAAAAAAATTATACCTAATACTCAAAATGGTAGGGAAAGAACTATTATAGTTGTAATGAAACACAACCCTAGAAAGTAGTTTTATAGCACTGATTAAGAATCTTTTGATTAAACCTGCTATTCTTCAACAAGTAGTTTTCTGAGGATTGTGGTAAGGATACTACCATGAATGATGTTAAGGTCAATGTTGGGGACACTACTACTTCAGGAAATTGATGAGGATGGTGATGAGGATGAGCTAAAGGATGAGCTTAAAGATGCAGATTTTGAAGATAAAGATCATGCCTAATGGCCTCATTGTTGTTTTTATCTGTTTTAAGGCTTCCTCTCTTTTGCCCTTCCTTCCTATTTTTTAAGTGTTTTTTGGTCTTTATGGTTTAGGGTAGCACCCCCCTCTTATGTTGTTTTTTGAGTCTATGTGCTCTATTTTGTTGTTGCTATTGTAATTAGGCCTGTTGTATTCATATTTTGGGATCCTGTTAAAACCCATTTTCAATAAAATTTTAAAATTATATAAAAAAATAATATTTTGATTAAAATAAGCACATCCACACAAATATTGTAAAATAATAGTAATTCATGAAGAATAAAATATTTTAATACAAAATATAAATGTAAAAATCTATAATAATCTCACAAAATCACAATAAAGAATCATTGGCCTCTTTGAGGGGACAACCTCCTTCAATACTTTGATTATACATTTCATATAACCCCTACCTAACACTCAATGGTTGGCTTACATACGGAATGCCATAAAAGCTAAAATATTCTACCAAATAGATAATTATATTATTTATAATAGTTACAGTAAATGACCCACTTGTCTACACCTCAAATGCCACATACCATTACAAATAATATAAAATATCATTAGAATGGGTCCCCAAATTGGAAAGGGATCATTAAAAAATAATATTAGAAATACATAATAATGTTAGGATGGGGTCCTAACACAATTCTAGCTTGAGAAATAAAAATTAGTTGTTAAGGTCCATGTGCCATGGAATTCTGTTTGCAGGAGGAAGGGTATCATCATGGTGTTTATCTACCCAACCACATGGTATCCTATTTAATATCCCCATATTAACTACTTTCAATGGAGTTCTAACCTTCCAATGAGGTAGCATATGCATAATAGCAATAATGTAGAGAGTGAAAATATGCTTGTAAATTTATCTTATGTAACTTTAGTAAAAATGCATACAACTTTACATGATAAACACATGGGCACACCCTCATGACTAAGAGTGACTTTTAATATAGTGATAAATCTATATTTAGGTGGATACAATAATTATGCATTGCTATAAGACTCCATAAAAATTTATATACACTATCTTGCAATAACATTATACTTATGGAATACAAACATCTACATCTATACAAATTAGCACATTTATCCCTATGTTTATTTTTATTAACTAAGACACCTCGCCATATCTCTTAACAATACTCTATCCCAATTTTCAATGGTCAGGCAATGGCTCGGGTGTTGACTAATAGGATTCAGCAAGTTTTTGGCTTGGTCGCCGCTTTCAAGGTGGTGTATTTCAAAACATTAGCCCTTTAGGCCAATTATATGATGAATATGAATTCCCCTAAATCCTATTGAAGAGGGAGAAAATGAGACCAGTAGACTTCCCCATCAGGAAATTCATGTTCCATTCCTGGCCACAAGATTACGCTGACATGATAAATCTATCCATAGGAGTGAAATATTTGGAGTCGATCACTAAGGAGGTGATGTTTTTAATCCTCCAATGTAACCAAATAGACAATACCCCTCTCTATCGATGGGAATATGTTATCAACAATAAAATGGATGAAGAACTACAACTATTGTAGGAGGCCGTGATGGCCAATAAGAGGGAGATGCCTCCCTTCTCATACTACTCCTTTTTCATTCATCTATTCATAGCATAGTTGGACAAGACCTTGGTGGCCCAAATGGGGGGAGTAAACATACCCACTATACAGGATCAACTATTATGCATCTAGGAGGGGTGTTCCAGCTATACAACCTTCTTCGAGAAGGTCCTCCCTGTAGTACACTTCCAGTTGTGTGGGAATTTCCCAGATAGAATCAGGATGGGGTTCAGATAATTTCTACGCCAGGAGAAAGCAGGAGACTACTTTTATGTAGAATAATTCTCCTATATCAAAATTTATGGATCAAAACTACCCCCTAAGGCATTACCTTTTCACTGCCTGACTTCCATTGCCATCCTTGAGATCACTCGGTAGATGGCCGAAGAAGTAAAAATTAGACACCTGAGGAAGAAAGGACTAGTAAAGTGGTTGCCCATTCCCTGTACAATGGGGCATTACACCTATCTCGACCACTTTGCTCCATTGCGAGCCATCTGGAATATGGATACCTACTACTTCCCCGAGGTAACTTGGAGGGCCTACGACCCGGATGACCACCATAGAAGAGAGGTTATCGATAAGCTGGCCCTTCTGGTAGTCACACACAGTGGTGACAATTTTGAAGACACGATGCAAGAGGCCTTCAAAAATAATTGGATGCTAGACTTGATATGGAGGATGCCCAAGGATCGGTGTCCTTATAGTGGATTGGAGGTTGTCGATGATTACAGTGCCCAGCTTAAGTTGCATCAAGGGTTGCTAGTGGACAATATGGCCCCGTTGGTCCCAGTAGCTCCTCCTAAAGAATTCAAGGACCCCACCCTCCAAATAGCTCAACAAGATTCTGACCTCTTTGAGGTCATGATGAAAATAGTTGATGAGCAGGCCAAGCTCCCCTCCTCTTCTGGTTCCCCCATTGCCACTTCAAAAGGGAAGGATTTGGCCATTGGCTCTTCTAAGTAGGCTGTTGCCTCATCAACATTAACTTTGATAAGTCCACATGAGCAAGGACAATTGGCAAAAATTCAACCCTCATTGTATTCTGCCACCCTAGTGATAAATCAAGAGGAGCATCAAATAAGACCAAGGGTGATGAAAAATATAGCACAAGCTGGGGGGCTATCTAATATTTTGAGGGGTTACAAAATGCAAAGCCCCATGCGGTCCCCCACTCATAAAAAGGCTAGGACTGAATCCTTGAATCGAGAAGTGGAAAATTTTACGATGGCTAGGGTCACTAACACTTGCCAGTTCACAGCTAACAAAGAATATCAGATCCAGGATATAGAAGAACAAAGGTATCCAAGTAAGGGGATAGTCAGGCATGGGGAGGTAGCTAGACAAGAGACCACCAATACACCTATTGCCTCTTTTGATATCCCCCTACCACCTAGCATGAGGGAGGCCACTATAGATACTAGCAAAGGTGTCATCCAAACATCTGTTGCACCCGTCCAAATGATGAAATCACAAATGGCCACTCAAGCACAAGTGGTCAAAGTAGTAGAAAAGGAAATTGAAGAATGGAAAGCCAAGGCCATCAAGGTTGAGCCACTACAACTCAAGGTCAAGCAACTTTAGGCAGAAGTTGATAAACTGAAGATGCCAGCTCCTTGCACTACATAGACTAGCATCCAACTCGGGTCGGTGGATGAGCTCAAACAAGAGATGAAGGAAAAATTCCAAGCTAAAATGGGGGATTTGGAGTCCATCCTAATAGATATATATGTTGTAATATGAGCAGTAAGCCTCATCGAGGATAACTTACAGTGTGGGAGGAAAAGGATAGATGCAATCATTCCAATCTATAGGAATATTTTAGGAGGACTACATACCTATTTCTGGGTTGTCAGCCACTCTAGAAAATGAATCCCCATGCTTCTTTGTAGAAGAATACATCAAGGTCTCCCTATTTTTGTAGAATGAGTAAAATTGGTGCCAGTGGGGCTAAGAAGTGGAATAATATGAATATTATGCCAATGATGAGTTGGCCGATTGTAGCCTCTCCATAGAGAATTTTGGACGAGCACCAGTCATCAAGGATTTTATTTTTCAAAAAATCCAAAATTTTTATTTAGATTTTCGTGATAGGTTGTCTAAACGCTTCATGGATTTGGTGGAAATGGTAGACTTCTTGTGTGTGTTTACCAATAACAATTTACAATGGGCTAAATATCGAGTAGTGGAGGCCACCCAAGATTTGAACCTGCTCCTCTTATCTCTGACCTTTCATGATGAGGCTTGGGAATTTATTGACCAAGCCATTCAAAATCACAGGGCAGGATTAGGACCCACTGCTACTAGAACACATGCACTAGGAGGGCCACATTCGACATCACAAGGTAGTATCGATGGGAGTGCACAACCTGCACCTACATGAGGGGAATGTGGGATACATGGCCTTTTTGGAGTGCATCGTAGGCTTGGGTATAACATGATCATTCCAGTAGGGAGGGCAGTCACAAAAATGAAGCGTCCCATGCTATAATAAGGAGAAGACTGCTACAACACCTTTTTTATCAAACCTCTAAGAGAGAAAATCTAGGTATAGCTTTATCCATTGTTTAAGTCATATTTTTCCTTGTGTCTCTTGTGTATCTTATCACCCTTTCTCTTGTCATTCACCAGGGACTATTGAGGTGCATTGTTCACTGAGATTATTTCCTACGGAACACGTCATATTTGAAGACTCTTACGTCACTACAATCAGGACAAAGAGGAGATACCCCTTGTTCTAAATATTCAAAATGGGGGTTTACTATAATAAAATGGCATATGAGGATCAAGCACTCTACTGATCTATTCTATGCACATATTTTATTAATGAAAATATCAACTCTTCCCTTGGCATATTTTTGTGTGAATGATATGTGTTTGCTTGTTTATGTATTACTGTAATCAGAATCCATAAATAATGTCTTCTTTTGCTAGTTAACTATTTTATTTATATTACATCATTTTAATGGAGTAAAACATACTAGTTCTTCCTCCTGTTATCTTCCCTAGGATCATATATCAAATTGATATGACTCTGTAATGGATAAGGCACCAGTGTAGGTTTTATTGGTTTCAATATTGATAGGTTCGGTCACTAAAAAAATATCAAAATAACAAAGTAACAACATTTTTGTCTGGCATAGTGGGTATGTGCATCATATAGAATTATTAGATGAACCCACCATCTGGGGTTTCCTTACCCAACCTGGTCTGTCTTGAGCTATCCAAAGTAATCTTGTCCTAGGTTAATGAGGTGGATCTGCCAGAATCCACAGTGCTGGTTATGATCTCCAAAACTTTTCGTGATGTGACAAATATTTTGAAGGTAAGTAGAAAAACTCCACAACAGTTTTTGGTGCCATTGCCGAGGAAGACATTTTTAATTTCGTTTTATCATATTACTCCACTTGCGACATATATTTTTTCCCTATGAGGTTGTATGTTTTTGGGCTGAGCAATCTTATACAAAGAGAGTGTTCCATTTTGCACCTAGTGCTGGCGACTCTGAAAACAAGGAAGCTGATTTGGTGGCCACACAAAAAAGCAATGAGGAGCTCTAACCCAAATTACCATAACCATAGGTACTTTTCCGAATAAACAAAAAGTGAAAGCACTCTTTGATTTTTGTTCCTTCAAGGGAGAAAAACTAGGGTTTGACTCCATTGAAAGGAAAATTTTAATTGTAGCCAAAAATAATAGAAGGTTAGCAGTAGAAGGCACTCAAGTAAGAACCTAGTGGTGGAAAAATGTATGTTAGAGTTTGAAAGACTGATAAATTGGAGCCAGAATAGATAAATTATAAAAGGAAGGAATTTTAAACCCTAAATAGAACAAAAGTAGCCAAAAACAAAGGGAAAAATATAGTGGGAAGAAGGAGAAGTTCATACAACCATAAAATACAGCCAAAAATTTTCATTTTTGAAGATAAATTATGCCAAGGGTGGAAAAGTTGGAAATTTGCTCCTAAAAAGCATTAAAAGGAGAGATTGGGGCAATCCATGTGGGTTTCAAATCATAGTGGGCCCAAATTTTAGACTCTGGAGCTAAAAACCAATTAAAATATTTATATTAAAAATTCGAACAAACCTTACATAATTGCCATCCCTTATATAGGAAATAGAAGTTATAGGGGAATAGGAGATGGAGGAGAAGAAGTAGGCAGTGTATGAGGAGAGGGATGCGGTGGACGAGAAGAAAGGGAAAGGTGGCATGGAGTAAGGGTAGGAAGAGGCATGGAGTGATAAGGAGGATAGAATGGTGGGAATATAGGAGAAGAGGGTAGAGATAAAATGGAGAAAAGCTATTATAATAAAAATTATGTTGACTAAACCTATGGTCGAAAATTACAAGAGAGTTCACATTTAGGTATTTTCTAAACTACTTAGAAAAAACCTCTTTCAAATTTGTAACATTCTCCCCCTTAAATTTGAGAGGACTAACTATATAGTCTCTCAACTTTACAAATTGAGCTTTGGCCATTGCTTTGGTGAATATTTCAGCAACATTTTCCAAAGTATGGCAATATTGAAGCTCAACAACTTCAGTTTCCACCATATATCTGATGAAGTGATACTTCATATCAAAATGCTTTGATCTACTATGGTGGATAGGATTATATGCCAACTGAATGGCACTGATGTTATCACAGTATATTCTGGTTGGACCACTTTGCTGCTCTCCAATATCTTCCAATAATTTTCGTAGCCATAGGGCTTGAGTACTAGCATGATTGACTGTTATATACTCAGATTCTGTTGAATATAATGCTACTACAGCCTACTTCTTGGAACTCCAAGTTATTAGTCCTGAACCAAGACTAAAACAGTTCCCTGCTGTGGATTTCCTGTCATCAATGTTACTGCCCCAATCACTATCACTAAAGCCTTCAAGCTTGATAGTATCACTTGTGTAGTTCTAGATTCCAAAATCCAATGTACCCTTCACATATCTAAATATTATTTTAGTTGCTTGCAAATGTAGCTCAGATGGGTTAGACATAAATCTAGAGACAAGAGATACAACATATTGAATATCTAGTCTGGTGTTGGCAAGAAACATCAAACTCCCAAAAATGCTTCTAAAAGTGGTCACATCAACTTTTGATGCTCCGTCATACTTTCTTAATTGGATCCCATGTCCAATTGGAGTTGCAACTGATTTGCATTGCTCCATAGAAAACTTCTTAATCATATCCCGAGCATATTTTAGTTGACAGATGAAGATCCCTGAATATGATTGATGTACTTCCATTCCAAGGAAGTAGTGCATTAAGCCAATATCCTTCATCTCAAATTCTTGCATCATGGAGTGCTTGAACTCCATATTAAATTTTTCATTACTACCCATAAAAATGAGATTATCCACATACAAACAGACTATGAGGATGTCATTACCTTGATTTAGGTAGTAGAGAGTGGGTTTATTTTTGCTTCTGATGAACCCAAAATCTTTAAAGCACGCATCAATGCATGAGTACCAAGCTCTCGATGCCTGCTTGAGGCCATAGAGTGCCTTCTTTAGTTTGTAAACAAGGTGCTCCTTGTCTTCCTCTTAAAATCCTTGCAGTTGCTCAACATACACTTCTTCTATCAGGTAACCATTGAGAAATGCACTCTTTACATCCATGTGTTGGACTTTCCATCCCTTTTGTGTAGCTAAAGCAAGAACGGTTCTGATGGTCTCCTGTCTGGCTATAGGAGAAAAAGTCTCTTCATAATCAATTCCATACTTCTGAGTGAATCCCTTTGCAACTAATCTTACCTTGTGCCTCTCAATGCTACCATCAACATTGAACTTGGTCTTGAAGACCCACTTACATCCAACACATTTCTTTCCTTTAGGAAGCTTCACCAGCTCCCAAGTGTCATTTTTTTTATAGAGGTTATCTCCTCTTCCATGGCATCTTGCCAAATCTTCTGAGTACATGCCTTCTCATAACTAGAAGGTTCAAGTTGAGCACTATTCAACAAAGCATAGTTAACTAAATCTCCCCTAGGTCCCTATTAGGAGACATCATCACCATACAAGTGCATATTTTCTAATATTTATAGAATATAATTCATTTCACTTGCTTGACTCCTAGTATATCTTCTTGAAAAAAAATTATCCAACATCTGATATGATGGATGATGTTGGAGAGTTCTCTTGCCTCTAGATGGAGAATCGATGTCCATTGGTGAGGAACTTATGTATCTCTATGGAGAAGGACTTGGTGAAGAAGTTGAACTAGAAGATGAACTTGGGCTTGTGGGGGGAGACTTCTTACCTTTTTGTGGTGATTGTTGTTGCACCTGCTTAGAAACTACATCATTGGATTCATCATCACTGAATATTTGGGGCTTACCCCATTCTCCCCCTTCATAAAAAATCACATCCCTGGAAAGCACAATATTTTGAGTCCTGGGATTGTAGAGTCTGTAAGCTTTTGTGTTCTCACAGTACCCTACAAATATGCATGCCTGAATCTTTGTATCGAGCTGCTTTCTCATCTCATCAGGAATGTTAGAATATGCCAGTGAACCAAACACTCTAAAATACTTAAAATTTGGCTTCTTACCATACCAGGATTGGTAAGGCATTTGCCCTTCCAAACTTGAAGTAGGACTTCTGTTCAAGATATGTACACTAGTCCTGACTACATCTACCCAATATGAATTAGTAAAATGCTTTTTCTGAATCATAGACCTTGCCATCTCCACAATGGTGTGATTCTTCCTCTCTACCACACCATTCTGCTATGGAGTATAGACAGTTGTGAACAACCTCTTAATGCCATGTTGCTTATAGAAATTCAAAAACTCATTAGAGGAGTATTCTCCTCCTCTATCTGATCTAAAAAATTTTACAAAATATCCACTCTAGCTTTCAAATATTGCATTGAAATTGATGAAGCATTCAAATGCTTCATCCTTATGTTTCAAAAAATATATCCAACACATTCTCGTAAAATCATCAATGAAAAGTAGGAAGTAAGAGTTGTTACCAAGACTTTTGGTCTACATCGGACCACAGATGTTTGTATGCACTAGTTGGAGTGGATGACTGGTCTGCCATGCTTTTCCATGAGGAAATTTTGATCCGGCATGCTTTCCTAAGGCACACCCTTCATAGAATTTCTTACTATCTAGAACTTTGGGAAGTCCGGTTACCATTTCTTGTGAAGTTAACATTTTCAAACTAGCTAAATTCAAATGACCATATCTCAAGTGCCATAGGACACTTGGATTGGTAATAGCAACATTTGCTAACTTATCTCCCCCTAGTTGGCCAAAATTTAAAGGAAAAAATCAATTCTTTAATATTGGCACTTGTCTAATGATTCTATTACTATTATTTTTATCAAAAATGGTGCATTTACCCTCATCAAAAAGCAACTTGTAGTTATTTTCTAAAATTTGACCAACACTTAAAATATTGTGTTGGAGATGAGGTGTGTAATAGATATCACTTACTTGCTTGATGCCTTCTTTGGTTGGACCGGCCATGGCTCCAATGCCTTCAACCGCTAATTATTTGTCATCTCCCAATTGGATGCTAGATTTGTATGAGGAGTCTAGAGTAGCAAAGAGTTCTTCTTTGTCACTCATATGGTTTGAACACCCAGTGTCCAAAATCCATGTATCATTCATGTTTTGATATGTCTGGCCATATGAGAGAAATATATTTGTGGCCTCTTCCTCTTCTTCGAAATTGCCAAACTGACTGCTCTAGTTGTTGCTGCTTCCTTGTGAAGGCTTTGACCAACAGTAATGAGCATAATGGCTAGGTTTGCCATAAATATAGTAAGTTTTTTTTTATTTATCTCCTCATTTTCATCTACCTGGTTGTTTCCCTCTATTTTGTTGTCCTCCTCTATTCTAATTTTCACCTCTATTTGAGAATCCTCCTCTGTTCTAATTTCCTCCTCTGTTAGGAGTTCCACCTCTCTAATTTTTTTTACCCCTACCTCTATACTATCCTCTGCCATAGCCTCTACCTCTACCTTCATGAGAAGCAAAGTATTTTTCATCTCCTCCGTAACTTGTGGAAGGAGATTTTTGTAACCTCTCTTCATGTGAGAGAAGTGAACCAATGAGGGCTTCAAAAGATAGAGTTTAAGTCTTTGGATTTTTCTATAATTATGGCAACTGAATTCCACTTAGGAAGAATTTTCCTCAACACTTTCTTCACTATAACTTTAGGCTTGACTTCTTCTCCTAAAGTGACCATGTTATCTACTATGGCTTTTACTCGCACACAGTAATCACCAACCTTTTCACTTTCTTGCATTTTAAGAGTTCCAAAATCTCATTTAAAAGTTTGTAGTTTTACTTGCTTGACTTGGTCACTACCCCTATAATTTTATTTTAAAGCATTCCAAGCAGATTCAAAATTTATAAAAGAAGCTATTCTAGGGAAAATACTTCTATCAAGGGCAGCTTGGATATAATAAAGGGTGAAAGAATTATTCTTCTAAGATTAATTTTTAGCCTTTTTATCTACAACATTCAAATATGCCCATTCAGCAACAGTAGGTTCTGTATAGCCCTCTTCAATCACATCCCATAGACCTTTGCCTATCAAAAGTGTTTTCATTTTAATTGACCAATACTCATAATCACCACCATTGAACTCAGGGATAGGTAGACTAGTATTGAATGCCATTTCAGAAAGCCAAGTTTATTTTAATAGCAAACAAGAAGTACAAAGAAGTACAAAGAGATTACTGATTTAAATAAAATCTAGCATTTTTAATATGCTCACTGATTTGGCATTCTTCTTCTTGAGGATCACCCAGTACTGGAGGGGTGAAGTTGTTTGCTTCATCATCACTAATGATTATGACTTCTGGTTCTACCTCCGGCTAGGAACTGCTACTGATGACTATAACCTCTAGCGCTTCAGGTTAAGGTACCAATAGTACTGGATCTTCTTCTTCTTCTGGTTCTTCTTATTCTTCTTCCTCTTCCTCTTCTTCTTCTTCTTCTTCTTCTTCTTCTTCTTCTTCTAGTTCTTCTTCTTCTTCTTCTTCTTCTTCTTCTTCTTCTAGTTATGGATTAGGAGAGCATGGTGTATAGCTCTCACTCGATTCTATTTCAGGCACAACAGGTGTATAACTGTCACTCGATTGTCCTTCAGGTGCTTCTTCAACCGTTTCAGACTCCTCTATTCTTTGCCCAAAAATATTATCTTCAGAATCCACCTCGTATCCAGATTCCGATTTCCTTAGATGAGCAATTACTTGATTTTCCAACTGGCAGAAAACTATGTGAAGACTGGTCTGTCGGACCCTCTCGTCAAATGATTTCAGTGTCTCTCTTCTCAGGAGAGAGCAAAGTGCATTGTAGCATTCGTATGACCGTATCATCTACTCATAACAGATGAACTGAGTTATAGTATCAATTTTCACGGTGCCAAAAAAAACTTTATCACAAAAGTGTCTTTCCAGTTTCTATTTTCCACAATTTTTCTCCAAAGTTTTCAATTAAAATTTTTATAAAGTCTCTTTATAAAAATTTAATAGTTTTATTTATATCTTAATTATTTTTCAAAAATTATATATTTTTTTAAAATAATTAAAAAATATGATTTAAAACTATTAAATTAATTTAAAAAACTTTAATAAAAATCAAATTAAAAAACTTTTAATCAACCTTTTCAAAACTTATCTCCTGGTGGATCGAACCCTCGACCGCCTGCTATCATGCAAGGGAGCCTAGCCACTACACCACGTGGCACCTTTAGAAACCAATGCGATCCGCCTCCTTCTTAACAATTTGAACACGACGCGCAAAATAAAAAAAAAATATTTTTCAACTCGACGGGATTCGAACCCGGGTCTTATCTGCTACATGCAAGCAGGCTTAACCAATCGTGATGGGTGCTTCGTTAAGAGGACAAACAATCCTGCGCTATTTATTATTTCATGACCATGAATGTTTTAAAAAAAAATAAAAACTTTATCCCACATCTACCAAGATGGGGATGTAAACAGGGTTTATAACCCTCAACTGGCGGCTTAAGATTCGATTGCCTTTGGGTGATCACTCTGATCCTTATGCCTCCTCACCATTTAACTACCTCATGCCACTTGTTGCCTTTTGCCTCTTCCAACTTGACTCCTCTTCGGCCTACGTGCTCCTTGGCTCCAACCAGGTCCTCCTTGGCCTGTGTGCTCCTCAGCTCTTGTGCCTCTGGCTTCGGCCTGCGTACTCTATGCTCGACCTCACCTCTACTATTGTCTATCCACCTGCTCCTCATGCCCGTACCCTCTAGTTTCTTTGATACCAGTGTGGGTTTCGAATCATAGTGGGCCTAAATTTTAGACTCTAAAGCTAAAAATCAATTAAAATATATTTTTTAAATATTCGAACAAACCTTACATAATTACCATCCCTTATATAGGGAATAGAAGTTATAGGGGAATAGGAGATGGAGGAGAAGTAGGCAATGGATGAAGAGAGGGAGGTGACGGATGAGAATAAAGGGAAAGGTGGCATGGAGTAAGGAGAGGAAGAGGCGTGGAGTGATAATGAGGATAGAACGGCGGTAATATAGGAGAAGAGAGCAAAGATAAAATAGGAAAAATATATTATAATAAAAATCATGCTGAGTAAACCTATGGCCGACAATTACAAGAGAGTTCACATTTAGGTCTTTTCTAAACTACTTATAAAAAACCTCTTTCACATTTGTAACAATCCAACAATTGGGTTGGTGAATAATTTGGAAAATGAAGTGGAAAGAATGGCAAAGAATCCCGTTATAGATGAATCTCCAAAAAAGGATTAGCAGGAGAAAGAATAGTTAGATTCAAAAAATATGGATCTGGAAAACTGGAGTTGGGCAGAAGTAGAGAAGATGGTGGTATCTCACAAATTTTCCAATGAGATGAATTTGAAATCCTGAGATGCTTCAAAAAATTTGAAGAACATAGAGATGGTGTAGATAGCACAGGAAATGACAGTTGTTGGTAGTTTTGCACTTTGCCACATTGGAATTTTTATTTTATTTTAATGGAGCATTTTGATTGTAATGTGGCGAAATTAATCCTAAAATATTATTTTGGGTTGATTTTATATGTTACAATTATTTTATCTTTTTGTTTTTATTTGTATATGTACTCTTTTATCTTGGAAGTGGTGAATGTTCAAAGGGAAAAAAATTGAGAACTGTATTATAAATTCAAGTTTGCAACATTCAAAAGCATACTACAAATTGCAGACGCATTCAACCCTGCATGCTCTACCAAAAGGAAAATAAGGAAACATTAAAATAAAAATGGCAAAGGATTGAAAGGCTTGAAAGTGCCCAAAGAATGAAACGTGAAAATGCATTCACCCTAAATATGGGGTGAAAGCTACATTCACCCAAGGTTGGGGTGAACATATTTATAAAAATTTTGAAAAATGTGCACCTGTCCATCTTTACAAAATTATTTAAACGACAAGATGTGTTTGCCCCAAAGGTGAGGAGAAAGCTTCATTCACCCCACCTTGAGGTGAATGTAATATAAAGTGCGATGAAAGAAGAGAAGTCAATGATGCACATGTGACTAAATAATCAACGTCATGTTCACCCAGGTTGAGGGGTGAACGTCCTGTTCGCCCCTCCCATGGGCGAATGTCCTTCCCAAAGCTGGATCATGTGAATACACTAGCAAATGAAGGTTGGTTGAATGGGTCAATATGGTTGAGATGCATTGAATATTTAGTGTCACATTCACCCCAAAGGGTGTGGGCGAATTCAAATTTTATTCACATATATCCAAATCATAATACACACACACATATATATATAGGGGATGAGACGGTGGAACGGTGGAGAGATGAGGACGGGAAGTTGGAGGAATAAGGGGAGAAGGGATAGGAGGGATAAGGAGCGGGAATAAGGGGAAAGAAAAATTCGAGGGGAGATAGAGAAACAAAAACAAATCTTGTCGACAAAACTATTTTATCGACATTTTACAAGGCATTCACACTTGCAAGGTTTTTCTAAGCCACTTAGAATGTGGTCATGTTCACACTTGCAACACTCTCCCCCTTAAAGTTGAGAGGACTGACTAGACAGTCTCTCAGCTTTATAAATTGAGCTTTAGCCATCGCTTTGGTGAAGATATCTGCAACATTCTCCAAAGTGCAGCAGAATTGAAGCTCAACAATTTCTTGCTCCACCATATCTCGGATGAAGTGGTACTTCATATCAAAATGTTTCGTTCTACTATGGTGGATTGGATTGTATGCCAACTGAATGGCACTGATGTTGTCACAGTAGATTCTGGTTGGACCACTTTGCTGCTCTCCAATCTCTTCCAGCAATTTTCTTAGCCACAAGGCTTGAGTACTAGCATAGGTGACTGCTATATACTCAGATTCTATAGAAGACAACGCTACCACAGTTTGTTTTTTGGAACTCCAAGTTATTAGTCCTGATCCTAGACTAAAACAATTCCCTAAAGTTTATTTTCTATCATCAATGTTGCTGCCCCAATCACTATCACTGAAGCCTACAAGCTTGATAGTGTTACATTTATGGTACTGGATTCCAAAATCCAATGTACCCTTCACATATCTAAGAATTCTCTTAGCTGCCTGCAAATGCAGCTCAGATGGGCTAGCCATAAATCGAGAGACAAGAGAAACAACATACTAAATATCAGGTCTAGTGTTGGCGAGAAACATCAAACTCCCAACCATACTTCTGAAAGTGGTCACGTCAACTTTTGATGCTCCATCATCTTTGCTTAATTGGATCCCATGTCCAACTGGAGTTGCAACTGGTTTGCAATGCTCCATAGCAAACTTCTTGATCATGTCCTGAGCATACTTATGTTGATAGATGAAGATCCCTATATCTGACTGATGAACCTCCATTCCAAGAAAGTAGTGCATTAAGCCAAGATCCTTCATCTCAAACTGCTTCATCATGGAGCGCTTGAACTCCATATTCATTTTTTCATTACTACCCATGAATATGAGATCATCCACATACAAGCAAACTATGAGGATGTCATTACCTTGCTTTAGGTAGTAAAGGGTGGGTTCATTTCTGCTTCTAGTGAACCCAAAATCTTTGAAGTACCCATCAATGCGTGAGTACCAAGCTCGTGGTGCCTGCTTGAGGCCATAGAGTGCCTTTTTTAGTCTATAAACAAGGTGCTCCTTACCTTGCTCTTGAAATCCTTGAGGTTGCTCAACATACACTTCCTCTTTCAAGTACCCATTGAGAAAGGCACTCTTCACATCCATGTGTTGAATTTTCCAACCTTTGTGAGCAGCTAAAGCAAGAACTGTTCTGATGGTCTCCTATATGGCTACAGGAGCAAATGTCTCCTCATAATCAATACCATATTTCTATGTAAATCCTTTTGCAACCAATCTTGCTTTGTGTCTTTCAATGCTTCCATCAACATTGAATTTGGTCTTGAAGACCCATTTGCATCCAACACATTTCTTGCCTTTAGGAAGCTCTACGAGCTCCCAAGTGTCATTTTTTATAGAGGTTATCTCCTCTTTCATAGCATCTTGCCAGATTTTTTGAGTACATGCCTTATCATAACTAGAAGGTTCAAGTTGTGCACTAGTTAACAAGGCATAGTTAACTATATCTCCCTGAGGTTCTTGGGAGTCATCATCACCATACAAATGCATATTTTCAAGTCTTTGCAAGACTGAACTCATTTCACTAGCTTGACTTCTAGTATATCTTCTTTGAAAGTTTTTATCCAACATCTGATGAGATGGATGATGTTGGAGTGTTCTCTTACCTCTGGATGGAGAATCAATATCCATCGGTGAAGAACTTACTGACTTCTATGGAGAAGGACTTGGTGAAGAAGTTGAACTAGAAGATGAACTTGGGCTTGTGGGAGGAGACTTCTTACCTTTCTGTGGTGACTGTTGTTGCACCTGTTTAGAAACTGCATCATTGGATTCATCATCATTGAATATTTGGGGCTTACCCCATTCTCCCCCTTCATCAAAAATCACATCCCTGGAAAGCACAATATTTCGAGTCCTAGGATTGTAGAGTCTATAAGCTTTTGTGTTCTCATAGTACCCTACAAATATGCATGCCTGACTCTTTGGATCAAGCTTTTTTCTCAGCTCATCAGGAATATGAGAATATGCCAGTGAACCAAACACTCGAAAATGCTTGACATTTGGTTTCTTACCATACCATGCTTGGTAAGGAGTTTTCCCTTTCAAACTTGAAGTAGGGCTCCTATTCAAAATATACACACTGGTCCTGGCTGCATCTGCCCAATACATATTACTCAAATGCTTCGTCTGAAGCATAGATCTTGCCATCTCTACAATGGTGCGGTTCTTTCTCTCAACCACACCATTCTGCTATGGAGTGTAGGCAGCAGTGAACTGCCTTTTTATTCCATGTTCTTTACAAAAATTCAAAAATTCATTAGAGGAGTATTCTCCTCCTCTATCTGATCTAAGACACTTAACAAAATATCCACTCTCATTTTCAACTCTTGTTTTAAAATCTACGAAGCAGTCAAATGCTTCATCTTTATGCTTTAAAAAATATATCCAACACATTCTTGAAAAATCATCAATGAAAAGAAGAAAGTAAGAGTTGTTACCAATGCTCTTGGTCTGCATTGGACCACAGATGTCCGAATGCACTAGTTGGAGTGGATAACTGGCCCACCATGCTTGCCCTCATGGAAATTTGGTCTTGGCATGCTTGCCCAAAGCACAACCTTCACAGACTTCTTTATTATCCTAAACTTTAGGAAGTCCGGTCACCATCGCTTGAGAGGTTAACATCTTCAAACTAGCTAAATTCAGATGATCGTATCTCAAGTGCCACAACACACTTGGATTTGAAATAGCAACATTTGCTAATTGATCTCCCCCTAGTTGACCAAACCTTAAAGGGAATAGCCTATTCTTTGTCATTGGCACTTGTGTAATAATTCTATTACTATTATTTTTATCAAAAATGGTGCATTTACCCTCATCAAAAAGCAACTTGTAGTTCTTTTCTAACATTTGACCAACACTTAAAATATTGTGTTGGAGATGGGGTGTGTAATAGATATCACTTACTTGCTTAACACCTTCTTTAGTTGGAACCGCCATGGATCCAATGCCTTCAACTGCCAATGACTTGTTGTCCCCCAACTTGATGTTGGATTTGTAGGAAGAATCCAGGGTAGCAAAGAGTTCTTCTTTGCCACTCATATGATTTGAACACCCAGTGTCCAAAATCCAGGTGTCATTCATGTTCTGATCTGACTGGCCATATGAGAGAAAGATATTTGTGGTCCCTTCCTCTTCTCCAAAATTGCCATACTGACTTCTCTGGTTGTTGTTGCTCCCTTGTGAAGGCTGCTTTGACCAACAATCATGAGCATAGTGGCCAGGTTTGCCACAATTGTAGCAAACTTTCTTTGACTTGTCATTTCCTTTTCCTTGGTCTGGATGCTTTCCTCTATTTTTCTGTCCACCTCTATTCTGACCTCCACCTCTATTTGAAGATCCTCCTCTACTTGGGGTTCCACCTCATGGACTATTCTTGCCTCTTCCTCTGTGCTGACCTCTGCCATGACCTCTACCTCTTCCTTCTTGTGAAGCGAAGGCTTTATCATCTCCTCCATGGCTAGTGGAAGGAGTGTCCTGCAATATTTCTTCATGTGAAAGAAGAGAACCAATCAATGCTTCAAAAGAAAGAGTAGTTAAATATTTTGACTCTTCAATAATGATTGCTACATGATTCCACTTCGGAAGAAGTGTTCGCAACACTTTCTTCACCATAACCTCAGGCTTAATATCTTCACCTAGAGTGACCATTTTATCTACTATGGCTTTAACCCGCACGTAGTAGTCTCCTACTTTCTCATTTTCCTGCATTCTAAGATTTTCAAAATCTCTCTTCAGTGTTTGAAGTCTAACCTATTTTACTTGATCACTACCTTGAAAGCTTTCTTTCAAAACTTTCCAAGCATCTTGAGCTGTGACACAAGATGCTATTCTAGGAAAGATACTTTTATCTAGGGCTGCTTGTAAATAGTACAAGGTAGAGGAATTATTTTTTTGGGCTTCTTTTCTAGTTTTTTTATCTACAGCACTCAAAGCTGCCCATTCAGTAGTTGTGGGTTCTGTATACCCTTCTGTTACAATATCCCATAAACCTTTGCCTATTAACAAAGTTTTCATCTTTATTGACCAGTATTCATAATCACTACCATTGAATTCTGGAATTGGGAGACTTGTGTTTGAGGCCATTTATACTGCTTGAAATTAAACTTTGATTTGACTAATATAAGCAATAACAAAGCAAAGTAATTACAAGTTCAAATAAAATCTGGATTTTTTAATTCTCTCACTTTGTTCTTCTTGTTGTGGATCTCCCAGTACTGGATGCCCAAAATTGTCGGCAATGGAATCCTCGTCGTCACTGATGACAATGATTTCAAGGGCTGGTTCTGGCTCTAGCTCTAGCTCTGGCGAGCGTGGGGTATAACTATCACTAGATTGTTCCTCAGGTATGAATTCAACTGAATCGGACTCCTCCACTCCGTTGTCCGAATATGTTGTCTTCTGAGTCAGCTTCGTAACCAGAATCCGGATTCCTTTGGTGGGCTATGACCGCATTTTCTAATTGATTGAAAACTATATGCAAACCATATCTCCAAAATTTTTCGTCAAACCATTCGGTGTTCTCTCTTCGTAAAAGAGAACAAAGGGCATGATAGCATCTGGTTGATATGATCATCTACTCATCAATGCAAAAAACAACTTCATTAGAGCTTCTAAGGTTAAAATTTTCACCCTTTTGCAGCCGCTGAGGTTATTACAAAACAAATATTTAACCTTGAACGGGGTTCCAAGGGGCAGCGCCCCTGGCGTTTCGGAAGACTTCCCGTCACTTTTCCAGGTTCACAATATGCAAATTTTCACTTTCCACTTTTCACAATTTTTTCTCCAAAAAAAAAGGTTTTCAATTTTTTTATAAAGCCCTTTTTTTTTAATTTAATAATCAATAATGCTTTTAATAAATTAAAAATAAGTATATTAATAAAATAATTAAAAGCATTTATTTGAAAATTAAATTCAATTTAAAAGAAACTTTAATAAAAAAATAATAAAACTTTTTTTAAAACCTTTTATTATTCTGGTGATTCGAACTCGTGACCTCACGTATGCAGACAAGCACCTTTGCCGCTACACCGCACGGCTCCTCTGAAAAAAAATCTGCCCGCTCTTCCTCTTAAAGCTCCGCCTTGACGAAAAAACCAAAAAAAAACTTTTTTTAAACCCGACGGGATTCGAACCAGGGTCCTCTCCTTTGCAAATCCGCCAACGTAACCAACCGTGCTGGGGGCTCGGTTGGAATGATAAACAGGGCCGCGCGATATATTATCGTCCGATGACAATTTTTTTAAAAAAAAAACTCTAAGTCTTTTATCCCACATGCAGTGGGAAGAAGACTCTCGTGCTGCTTTTATACGCCCGCGAGCACAAAAGAACTCGGTTGCCTTCGGGCAATCGAGACCTCCTTTTGCCAATGAAGACTCAAATGAAAACTCGCCACGTGTCATGCAACTCATCACCCGCTCAGTCATCCACGTGCGTGCCACTCACCGTGCCACGTCAGCTACCATGTGTCCACGTCTCGTTTCGCCATGTGTCCTCATCAGTCTGCCACCCGTCTACTCACCTCGATCCACGTGCTACCCAGTCAGCACTCTACCAACCGCCACGTGTCCTCTTGCCACATCAGCTCTCACTATCTGTTGTATGCCTTCTCGATCCATGTACGCCCACCTGTCCTTGATAGCTCCTTAGCTCTCTCTATCTGTTGTCACGTCCGCCAGTAACTGTCACCTCGAACAGTTTCCTGTTGACTACTCCCTTCTCACCTCAGGATTAGTGCCCCAATTTCCACACCCCTGGCCCTTCGGCTCTGATACCAGAATGTGGGCGAATTCAAATTTTATTCTGTTGGAAATTTTGGGTACCTTGAGTACGCTGCCTTTGCTCAAGTATAGTTGTTGTCATTGATGTCAAAGGAGCTCTTGGTAGTTGTTGTCTTTGATTTCAAGGAGTTCTTGAAGCAATTTGTTTCTATATCAAAGAATGTGTTTTGATGAAGGTTTCAGCTAGTTAGTAAGTCTCCAACCAAATCAGAGTAGCCCAGTTACAAAATATCAAGAAAAAAATAAGTTAGAATAAGTTTGCAGGCGGCTGGAAAAATTGTCACGATTTCGCGACATGTTTTAGGAGAGAGAAAGTGCTGGAAAAATTATCGCGATTTCGCGACATGTTTTAGGAGAGAGAAAGTTTTGGAAAAACTGTCACGATTTCACGACATGCTGGAAGGCAGAGACGAAGCAGGCAAAACTGTCACGATTTCGCGACATGTTTGAGGAGAGAGAAAGTTTGGGCAAAACTGTCACAATTTCACGACATGTTAAGTTGGCAGTGTTGAGTTGTAGGAAGCGTCGCGATTTTGCAACAGGTTTCAAATAAGTTGTACGGATGCAGAAAGTGTCACGATTTCACGACAGGTTGAGTTGGCAGGTTGCAGTTGGCAAAAGTGCCATGATTTTGCGATAGGTTTCAAAGAAGTTGTATGGATGCAAAAAGTGTCACGATTTCGTGACAGGTTGAGTTGGCAGGTTGCAGTTGGCAAAAGCATCATGATTTAACGACAGGTTTCAAAGAAGTTGTACGGATGCAAAAAATGTCACGATTTCGCTACAGGTTGAGTTGGCAGCTTGCAGTTGGCAAAAGCGTCACGATTTTGTGACATGTTCCAGTTTCGTGGGCTTTTGGTAGAAAAGAGCTCAAGGCAGTGAAAGCATCACGATTTTGTGACATGTTCCATTTTCGCTAGTGCAAATTGAGAAAATTTTGAAAAAGCAAGAAGTGTCACGATTTCATGACAGAATTGTAGATGACGTTAGCAAGAGGCAAAGGTGTCACGATTTCACGATAGAAGCGGAGAAGAAGGCTTTGAGGTCTAAAGCGTCGCGATTTCATGACAGAAGTGAGATGTCATCAGCAATAGGCAAAAGTGTCACGATTTCATGATAGAAGTGCAAAGGAAGCAAACAAAAGCAAAAGCATCGCGATATCGCTACAACAAGCTATAGAAGGTGTACGGAAGGCAAAGGTGTCATGATATCGCGACATGTTGAAGTTTCACGCCAGTAGCTACAGGGAGGCAGTGGAGCCGACAAAGTTAAATATGGGCCAGCGTAGCACAGGGTTTTATAGCCGACATGGTTGAAGGGTAAAACAGTCGACTAAGAACAAGATTTCAACTTGAGATTGTGAGTATTAAAGGAGGGTTGTTTGAGTAGTTTTTGCATCGATCGAAGTGTGCGTTCGTAGAGTGGCGTTCGTAAATTTAGTGCGACAGTGAGGTTCGGTCATCGAAAAAGCAGAGTGCGAAGATCAATTTCAGTATAAGAGTACATTTCATCAAATTGTCTAAGTGTAGGAGACTATAAGGACATAGAGTGCACGAAGTCGATACTGTTGTGTTTGCGTGGAGTATGCAAAGACTATTTTGTTGTTTATGCGAAGACTATGCTGCTGTGTTTTCATAGAAGAGTATAAATTGATCGAGTGTCGCTGTGTTTGCGTAGATTGTGAAAATTTGGTTTCGACCAAGTGCAACTGTAACAAAAAAGAAAAGAGGAAGAGGACACATTTGTGCTAGACCGAAGGACTACATTTAGCACAAATTCGAGGACCAGCTTTGCTGTGACAGAGTTGAGGACAGAGATCTCCAGCCAGAGCAGAGAAGACAGGTGTCTTCTATGGAAAGAGTTCCACTTGCTAACGGCATAGGAGGTAGAGGTCTTCTAGAGGGTCACCAGCCAAAGCAAAATTAGGGGAAGGTGTCTCCTTTGAGCTGAGGATCATAAACATTGTAATCAAGAAGGATTCCCAAAGGACTTTGATACAAATTTTAGAAGAAAATTTTTATCCGTGGAGTAGCCCACCTTGGGTGAACCACGTAAATTGTTGTGTCTCTTTATGGATTACATTTTGTGCATTGTTTTACTGCTGTTATTACTGCTATCTTTATTCTGCATGTTATTGATTTGAAAGCTATTTTGAAAGATAAAGTTTAAAGTGGTCTTATACTGTTCACCCCCCCCTCTCAGTATAAGCTTGTGTTCTTCAATTGGTATCAGAGCGGGTTCCTTCGGAAAGGTTTTACATCCAGAAGGAAGAACTGGTTAAGAACACAATGGATTTCTCAGACGGCAATGCAGCACCTATTCTTGATGGATTAGATTTCAGTTTGTGGAGTGCAAGAATGAAAGTCTACCTAATGGCTCTTGGTAATGAGGTATGGGAAGTTATTGAAGATGGGTACACCATTCCTGCAAATGGTCCTTATACTAAAGAAGACAGGCTCCTACATCATAGCAACTCAAAATCCATGAATGCAATCCTGAAGGGTTTACAGAAGGCTGATCTTACCAAAGTTATTCACCTGCAAGACAGCTAGTGAAATGTGGAAACAATTACAGGTTGTTCATACAGGTGATGCAAATGTTCGAAATGCCAAATTGAGACATTTTAAAGGTATGTTTGAACAACTCAAGATGAATGATGATGAAAATATTAGTGACTATATGCTTTGTATGGATGATATTGTTAACTCCATGAAAGACTTAGGTCTTGAGCTTGCTGAAAATGATGTGTGTGATAAGATTTTAAGATCTCTTCCTAATAGATTTAGTGAAAATATTTATGCTATTAATGAAGCCAAAGATTTAGATAAGTTGAAAAAGGATGATCTCCATAGTATTCTTGCAGCATTTGAACTGAGAACTCAAGTGAAATTTGATGTAAAGAAAGAGGCAGCTTTCAAAGCTACCAAGAAATCAAAAGGCAAACAGATTCAAGAAAGTGATGAGTCTTCTAGTGAGGAAGAAGCATATTACAGCAATAAATGCAAGTTCTCTAGAAAGCTCAAAAGCAAGAAAAATATAAGATGTTTTAACTATGGAAAGTATGGGCACTATGCTACTGACTGTATTGTTTCCAAAAATGAAAGTGATGAAGATATACAGGATGTTAAGAACAAGGATTCTGAAAAGCACAGGTATTACAAAAAGAACAAAGATGAGCATAGCAATCAAGGAAAGAGGTATTCACACAAGAACAAGAAGAGCTTCTATCTAGACAAAGCAAGTAAGTGTTCCAGCAGTGATAGTGAAAGCTCTTCCAGTGATAATGAAAATGAGATGCTGTTCATTTTAAAAAATGAGGAAGAACCAAAACATAAATTCACTGTCATGAAATGTTTTAGATGTGGAAATTTTGGGCACCTTGATGATGATTGCACAAATAATGAATTGGTTACTAGTATGTATGAGGATGCTTCAAAAAATGATAAGGAAGATGCATGTATGGTTTTTGAAAAAGGTAACACCTCTAGTGATAAGAAATCTGAAAAAGGCCTTGATAATTCAAAGTGCAATCGAATAGAGGATCTTAAATGTGAACTCAATAATGCTCTCAGTGTTCTGAAAAAGGAAAGAAAGATGAATGATAGAATCAAGATTAAGTTAGATGAATTTTGTGTGGAGAGAGACGATCTTATAGAAAGTATTGACTTCTCTATATCCAAAACACAAGAACTCAAGGATGAGTTAGAGTCTAAGATTCTTGAGTATGATGAGTTAGAGCAGAAAATGGCTTCTTTGAAAGAAGAAAATAAATATTACAAGGATAAGCTCTACATATTTTAGGATAGCTCCAAGAAGGTTAAGTCTCTCATCAAAAATCAAAGAAATCCAACAGATAAAACAGGTCTTGATTTTGTTTAGTTGCACAATAAACATGTTGGGGAATCTAGCAAAAGTTTTAAAAAGGAAGAAATTTTTTACGAAGAAAGTACTTCAGATCATGAGTCTATGAGTGATGAATGCGCAGAAATAGAAAATAGATTTCTGAATGTGAAACAGAAGTTTTTAGGACCCAAGAGATCGATTAAAAGAATATTTCATGGCAGATGTTTTGCGTGTTACAGGTTTGGACACATGGCTGCACATTGTATGTATCAAATCAAGAAGGGTAACAATAATTTCAGAAGTCATAATTTATTTCAATGGTATTGCTACTTTTGTAATTAGTTCGGGCATAAGGCAATTTTCTGCAATGCAAATAACAGGAACTGGGTTAGTCAGAACAGGTGGATTCAAAGAATAGCTATGCCTAAAATAAATAATGTTGTTGTTTGTTACAAGTGCAACAACACAGGTCACACAGCCAGTCAATGCAGAGCTGATCTTCCAAGGTATAAACAGGTCCAAGGATTAAGGTGTGGACAAGAAAAGAGATGAGAACAAGAACAAAAAAAGTGCCAAGAACAGAAACATTAACAAAGAGCTCAAGAAAAGGCCCGACAAAGAAATTGTAGACACTAATGATGATGAGTGTCTAATGGGAGTTTCACTCCCAACCTTGTTTTAAATCACCTCAATAGGGGGTGGGGGAGGGACTAAGCTAAGAGACTCATTCTTAGTCCCAAGCCCCAAAGGTGACCCTTTGCCATTGATGACAAAGGGGGAGAGTTTTGAGTAAGGGGGAGAGATCTGAGTAAGGGGGAGAGCTTCTAGTGAAGAGGAAAGCTTCAAGTCAGGGGGAGCAAAACTTCAAAGAGATTGATTTCAGTTTTGGCTTTTGAATTTGTGTTTTTTTAATAAAGGTTTGCCATCAATGACAAAGGGGGAGATTGTTGGCAATTTTGGGTACCTTGAGTACGTTGCCTTTGCTCAAGTATAGTTGTTGTCATTGATGTCAAAGGAGCTCTTGGTAGTTGTTGTCTTTGATGTCAAGGAGTTCTTGAAGCAATTTGTTTCTATGTCAAAGAATGTTTTTTGATGAAGGTTTTAGTTGGTCAGCAAGTCTCCAAGAAAATCAGAGTAGCCCAGTTGCAAAAGATCAAGAAAAAGATAAGTTAGAATAAGTTTGCAGGCGGCTGGAAAAACTGTCGCGATTTTGCGACATGTTTTAGGAGAGAGAAAGTGCTGGCAAAACTGTCACGATTTCATGACATGTTTTAGGAGAGAGAAATTTTTGGCAAAACTATCACGATTTTGTGACATGCTGGAAGGCAGAGACGAAGCAGGCAAAACTGTTGTGATTTCGCGACATGTTTGAGGAGAGAGAAATTTTGGGAAAAACTGTCATGATTTCATGACATGTTAAGTTGGCAGTGTTGAGTTGCAGGAAGCGTCATGATTTCGTGACAGGTTTCAAAGAAGTTGTATGGATGCAAAAAGTGTCATGATTTTGTGACAGGTTGCAGTTGGCAAAATCGCCACGATTTCGTGACAGGTTTCAAAGAAGTTGTACGGATGTAGAAAGTGTCACGATTTTGCGACAGGTTGAGTTGGCAGGTTGCAGTTGGCAAAAGCGTCGTGATTTTGCGACAGGTTTCAAAGAAGTTCTATGGATGCAGAAAATGTCACAATTTTGTGACAGGTTGAGTTGGCAGCTTGCAGTTGGCGAAAGCGTCGTGATTTTGCGACATGTTCCAGTTTCACGGGCTTTTGGTAGAAAATAGCTCAAGGCAGCGAAAGCGTCATGATTTCGTGACATGTTCCATTTTCACTGGTGCAAACCGAGAAAAGGTTGAAGAAGCAAGAAGTGTCACGATTTCATGATAGAATTTTAGATGACGTCATCAAGAGGCAAAGGTGTTACGATTTCACGATAGAAGCGAAGAAGAAGTATTTGAAGTCTAAAGCGTCGTGATTTCGCGACAGAAGTGAGATGTCATCAGCAATAGGCAAAAATGTCATGATTTTGCGATAGAAGTGCAAAGGAAGCAGACAAAAGCAAAAGTTTCACGATATCGCTATAGTAAGCTATAGAATGTGTATGGCAGGCAAAGGTGTCGCGATATCGTGACATGTTGAAGTTTCGCACCAGTAGCTACAGGGAGGCAGTGGAGCTGACAGAGTTAAATCTGGGCCGACGCAGCATAGAGTTTTACAGCCGACGTGGTTGAAGGGTAAAAAAGTCGACTAAGAACAAGATTTCAACTTGAGATTGTGAGTATTAAAGGAGGGTTGTTTGAGTAGTTTTGGCATCGATCGAAGTGTGCATTCGTAGAGTGGTGTTCGTATATTTATTGCGATAGTGAGGTTCGGTCATCGAAAAAGTAGAGTGCGAAGATCGATTGCAATATAAGAGTACATTTTGTTGAATCATCTAAGTGTAGGAGACTGTAAGGACACAGAGTGCACGAAGTCAATACTGCTATGTTTGCGCGAAGTATTTGAATACTGTGCTGCTATTTATGCGAAGACTGTGCTGCTATTTATGCGAAGACTATGCTGCTGTGTTTTCATAGAAGAGTATAAATTGATCGAGTGCTGCTGTGTTTGCGTAGACTGTGAAAAGTTGGTTTTGACCAAGTGCAACTATAACAGAAAAGAAAAGAGGAAGAGGACACATTTGTGCTAGACCGAAGGACTACGTTTAGCACAAATTCGAGGACCAGCTTTGCTGTGACAGAGTTGAGGACAGAGATCTCCAGCCAGAGCAGAGAAGACAGGTGTCTTCTATGGAAAGAGTTCCACTTGCTAAGGGCATAGGAGGTAGAGGTCTTCTAGAGGGTCACCAACAAAAGCAGAATTAGGGGAAGATGTCTCCTTTGAGCTGAGGCTCATAAACATTATAATCGGGAAGGATTTCCAAAGGACTTTGATACAACTTTTAGAAGAAAAGTTTTATCCGTGGAGTAGCCCACCTTGGGTGAACCACATAAATTGTTGTGTCTCTTTGTGGATTACATTTTGTGCATTGTTTTACTGCTGTTATTACTGCTATATTTATTCTGCATGTTATTGATTTGAAATCTATTTTGAAAGATAAATTTTAAAGTGGTCTTATACTATTCACCCCCCCCTCTTAGTATAAGCTTGTGTTCTTCATATTCATATATATCCAAATCATAATACACACACACACATATATATATAGCAGATGAGACGGTGGAATGGTGGAGAGATGAGGATGGGAAGTTGGAGGAATAAGGGGAGAAGGGATAGGAGGGATAAGGAGCAGGAATAAGGGGAAAGAAAAAATCGAGGGGAGATAGAGAAACAAAAACAAATCTTGCCGAAATTTTACAAGGCATTCACACTTGCAAGGTTTTTCTAAGCCACTTAGAACGTGGTCATGTTCACACTTGCAACAAAGGGAGGGGGACTATATTTGGAACCCATTTTGGGGTGAATGTGATTGTCAAATAAAGTGGTGCATCTCTTAAGAATTTTCACCAAAATTAAATGGAATTGTTGTCGTCTTGGTCAAAGAAGAAAGGTAGCTAATGAAAGGCGTATTCAACACTAGAATCCAGATTTTTAAGGGCACCCAGAATAGATCATGGGTAACATTAAATAATGGAAGTAATAAATAATTCAAATTGTGAATCCCAAGTGAAGAAGAAAGTTGTGTTAAAAATACAAGAGGATTTTCATGATTTCCAAATCAGAGTGCATTTTCAAGACATCAAATGTCTATTAGTTTTATGTGCACTGATGCCTAGAGATGTTGATTTCCTAAAAATGTTTCCTTGAAAAATGGATTTTTGTTCCAAGGGAATGAATTTTTAATATTTTTGAGGAGGAATTTCCTCACTTTGGTTCCTGATCTATGATAATTTTGTCTGAATGTGCATTTAATGAAAGAGGTGAAATCCTCTATAAATACTACTCAATTCTCATTGTAAAGGAGGTTAGACACTTTGTGAGAAAAATATCCAAGTTGTCTGCATTAATATAAAAGACACCAGGCTTCTAAATTTACAAGTGATCTTATGTGCAATTTCCTTTTGTATTCATGCATTTCTATTTTACATTCATGTTCCTTATTTGTTGTTAGATTTGAATTCTATGTCTGAATTTAAATGTTGCTAATGAGGGAGTGAGTGCTGGAGTGTTATTTTGAAGGTTATTCCTGCAATTTTATAAGTAAATTCTACTACCATTCTTTTATTATATGCTATTTCATGCTTGGGTGAATTTTATGCTATTAGGCTACCCCGAATCCTACACCTTCAGCTTGTGGCCATATTTCCTATTTCTTTCAGCAATTTCTAATTTCTTTCCTACAACTCTAGTCTTCAACCAGTGTAGCATTTAGCTTGGGAGCCATCACTCTCTAGATATTGACATGGAGGACATTATTTCCTCTAGTAATTAAATATTGGCCATATCTAGGGTGCACAAATGTATTTTTATTGGTTAGGAATATATTTTACCTACAGCTTTTAGCACACCCGGTGGGACCCCAAATGTTCTACTTTTGATAGTATTAAGGTTTGATGTTCACCTTAGTTTTGTATAGTTAGAACATATGGCAACTCGATTATACCTATAAATCTCCAAATGTGAGTACAACAAAAGCTATGTCTCATGAATACAAGATCAAAGGCCAAAAATCTAGATCATCCAATTGAGTTCTACAAACTTGATATTCAAATATTAGGAGAACATCCTCAATTAGCCACCTTACGTCGTACATCATCATTACCTCATACATCCCATATATAATCTGCCACATCCTCATAACTAGCCAATGTATTTTCTGCTCCGATAAGTCCATTTAGTACTAACACTAGTGTTCCTCAAGCTCTGCCCCATACACTAGTCCACATGGCTCAGAACCCACCACCTTAGCAGCCACAACCACCAAGGCATTTCCCAACATGGAATAGCTTAGGGTCCTTGATTTTACAAGCACAAAATTTAGTGCCCCAAGTAGCTTTGAAGGCTTTACCAACCTATTATGGCACTAAAAAATGGCCTATGAACATATTCAAGATATATATTCTTTGGCTACGATCCATGGGATAACGGATGAGATATAATGGTAAAGTTTTTGGTATTGTTATTGAGAGGAAAGTTATTGTATTGGTACCGATCATTGTAACTTGGTACTATTACCTCATGGGATCACTTGGCAGAGTTGTTGATAAAATATTTTCATGAACAAGTTGACCCATGCTTCTTGCTGCATTAGTTTACAACAATCCAAAGACATTTGCAGGAGGAGATAATTTATTTCAACGTCATATTTCCTCGAAGCTAGCAAAGAGTTCCTGATGGTTTGTGGCCCATGCACGAACAATTTGTGTTCTATTATCTTAGGGTATTCAACACTAACATTGGCATGGTTGTTCAATAAACCAATGTGAACACCATTAATATTTATACACAATCCCAGAAAGCTATATTCAACTTGATTTCCATAGGTAAGCCTCCTCCAAAAATAATGATGCCTATTCTACCTAACCTACCGCAACATTTGTATTCAAGTGCATTTCCACAACCCATGCCTTCTATGTACCTAGTTCCCTCATGGAGATTAGGCTCACCTCAAATGGCTCCAATACTTGTCCCACAACATTTGGCTCCAATCTTTTCGTAATTACTCGTTCAATCAGTACCACAATTGCCATCATTCGTTCCTTTTCTAGCATTTCCAATGTTGCAGGTCCCATTGTCGTTGTTCGTGTTTTCGGCACATCTACCTTTTCCAGTACCCCTACACCTTCTAATCCTCATACTTTCATGGTTTTGGGTGCCAAACACTAGTTAAATTTTTCCTAGACATGTCACAACACTCGCATTTAAATTGTCAAACTAGGGAGCTCGTAGAATTTTGAAGTGCCACAGTTGAGATTGCTCACATTACCACTTTTGAGATGAATCTATTTCAACTATAATTGGGGGTGTTTACAAAAAAATATTTGATTCTTCCACACCAATAAAACTTATGTATAAATAAAATACATAAAAATAAACACACCACACTAAAAGCGGTAAACACACTTACGTAATTGAAAAATCACACTACGCTACAACAAAATGAATTGAATATAAGAAATAAATATGCTATCATGCATAATTAAATATACAAAAATAACTAAGAAGTAGGAGAGGAATACTAAATTGGAGTGGGCCTGAGCTCCTTTAGATCTCGCCCAATTAATCACGAAGATAATGTGCAAATGAGCGAATGCTCAAGCTTTTATTGACAATGCAGGATTACATGTGATAATGCTCTCTCTAATATTTGCTTCCTTTGCTACAGAGAATTCAGTGTGTTAATATAACACACATAGGACTTCCTATTGTAGTTCTATTACAATAAGAATCCTAGTTACAGTCTAAACTAGGATAGTTTAGTTATTGTAACAGGCGCAAGTTTAAACCGCTTTTCCTCATCACCCGAGTACCCCCAGTTTGATGTGGGGAAGGCACCCGTTATTTCTCTTGAAGAGGCACCATGAGCAATGAGTCAAGAGTGACTAATTTCAAAGGTTTTGGCCCTTTCAATGTGGAAGCGACATCTGATTGCCCCCTCTCTTGTTCTATCTACTTTAGAATCCCTTGATCCTCTGGCTTAATGTCAACCATTCCCATGAACTCTTGAGAAGGTGCTTTAGCTTTCAGACCAGCTGTAAGTAAATCATCAACTAGTCGAGATGATTCTATATCAGTCATGTTAACTGATGTTTTCTTCTCCTCATTAGGTAATATGATACCATGATTTTTGGTGATGGGAGAGGGTAGCGATTTCTTGATGCAAGCCCTAGTCGAATGTTTGATGATTTTATTCGAATGAATATCTTGAGGCTCGCATGCCACTAGAGTTTCTTGTGGCTCATCAACTTTCTTACAATATTTGAACGGCTCAGGATCATGGGGGACCACATACACTTGTCCTTGGTGTATGAATTTTAGATTTTGGTGCACTATGGAAGGCACACATTCCATATCTCTCATCCATGGTCTCCCTAGCAATATGTTATACTTCCTCTCACCCCCCAAGATATGGCACAACGTAGGTATCATATTTATCCCAACCTGTATAGGTAAGATTGTTGTGCCGATTGTTGGGGATGTGGCATCATTGAAGGCTCTCAAAGTGAATGTTGAGTCCTTAATGTGTGAAGATGGTAGATTTAAATACTTCAAAGCTGTAGTTGTGATGATGTTGATAGATGACCCAGTATCAATCAAGACTCTCTTGTACGGAATTTGATTGATGCTTGCTATGATGTGTAGTGGAGGATCGGGTTCATCCTTAGGGATTAGCTTAATCTCCTGCCTATGAAAGGTAATCATAGGGTCCTTTTGTAAGTGAATTGGATTCATTGTTGATATGGACCATGATAGGTTATCAACTTTTGTTGAACTTTTTGGTATGTTGGGCTGATCAAGGCATTTCTTACTTTGTGCTACAATATTGATCATACCGATAAAACCCTCATTAGGTGGGGCCATGTGCATCTCATTAACGTGCTCAACTTGATTGTTGTCATCCTCATGGTTGTATTGAGGGTTTTTGGATATGTCGATGTCTTGATTATCGATAGCAGAGGGGCTATCTATTTGTAATTTGTTCTTATCCAACATATTCTGCACTATATTCTTGAATGCAACACAATCCTGGATATCATGGCCATTTTGTCGATGATAAACACAATAGAGATCTTCTCTATACCCTCTAGGTTTGTGGTGATTAGGATCCAAGGTGCGTACTTCAGGTAATATTAGGGCCTTAGCCTCGCAAAGGTGATTGAAAATTGATGCCAAAGATTCAGGCAATGGCGTATAGTTGCGAGGTGGACATTTTTGTTTATCCTTGCCTGGATTCCTATCCTGTTGATTGTGATGCACGAGAGACGGTTGAGCCTGATGGTTCTCTTTTTGTTGGCTCTGTGCTTCTTTTGGAATGTTTAACATGATCTGGTTGACACGCGTAGGCTCAGCCTACTATGGTTGATATCACGTGCTCTTATTGTTCCATTCTTTCTTGCTACGAAGCTCTAGGTCTCCTTCTTCCAGCTTGATATCTTCAATGACCTTGGCTTGTGCTAAAGCCTCTTCGAATGTTGTATATTGTTGCAACTGGAGCAACAATGATATGTGTTTGGCACAAATTTTTGTGAACATTCGATTAAGTTCAGCAGTGGGAATAGAGAATGGTAATTCTACCATTAATTTTTGCCACCTATTCCCATAATCCATGATTGGCTCATCATCATTTTGACATAGATTGGCCAAGTCAGATAGATTAGCTTTATTTTTGGTTCCAAATGAGAAGCGCTCAAGGAAAGCATCCACCAACTATTCGAAGTTGGTGATGTTGTTCCTAGGTAATTGATTAAACCATTCAGAAGCTACACCCAAGAGGGTCATAACAAAAGTTCTTAACATCAAGGCATCATCATGTTGTATCTGAAGCATGCACTAATGAAGGTCATTATATGCTCTTGTGCATCTTCATCACCTTTAAACTTATCCCATTTAGGTATTTCAAAATGTTTAGGGTAAGCAGGACTTGGCACTGATGGACACAATGGTTGATTGTGTATCTTGCTTAGAGTGGGCTTTTGACTAGCCACATCTTGTTTCTCGAGAGATTTGATTTTCTCGACAAGCACCTTGTAGGCTTGAGAAGAGATGATCTCTTCCTCCCGAAGGGATCTTCAGGGTGCAAGTGGAGGTAAGTTCCTTTGAGTGCGAGGTGGTCGATTGTATTCATCAACCACGTCTACAGAAGATGGTTCAGGATATCATTGATCCTGGTCATCCAACTCTGATCTTTCATACTGCTTGTGCTCATGCTTGTTTGGCACTAAACGCTCTCGTGGCTGAGAAGCATGTCGAGAAGTATGGTGAACATAATCATCTACTCTCCTATTATGCAGCTCAAGGTGTGAAGTAGCATGTCTCTCATTGTGTTGTTGCTTGTACTCTCTGTGAGGAGGTAATTTATATCGAGCCAATCTGTTTGATCGCTCTTCTTGCTCCTTTAAATCAAGGAGGCGTTGCTCTTCTAAGCGGTGTTCATATAACCATTGTAGGTGCAACCACTATTGTTTTGCACTTTCTCGTTCTAGATTTTCTAAACACTCATGCTCAATGCACAAATCCTTCAATTGGTCTTGAAGCATTTGTTCTCTCTGGATTGCATCTGACCTATGTGATCGATTTGATCGATTTGTTGTGCTAGGTCTAGGACTCTGCAACTCCTTGTGAGGGTTCTTGTTTGCTTCAAATTGCGCAACAAGGTTGGCAACTCTTTTTCCTTGATGAGTCAAGATTACATTGATATTATGCTCTTCCCTAGGGGTGCAATTCTCATGCAAGGATGTTGCAGGGGTACCACGTGTTCGCTGGGAACACTCACTATGGGTGCGGATAGGATGCAACTGCATGATAGTTCCTTCATCCATGATGTACTCCTCAATGGATCTGGTAGATCCATGAGAGGAATGATCATGATGTATGCTTCTATGCTCCAATTTCCTATGTTGAGATCTTCCAACACCTTGGTCTAAGAAGTCAAAGTGATGAGACTTCCAAGGTTGTGCAAGAGGAGTACCTTCCTCACCAACACTACGATAAGACAAATGACATCCTCCATGATCGAAAGGATTTGGCATTATAATAGGCATGTGAATGGTTGTCTTACCTCTATCTCGCCCTTCATTGGACTGATTTGAACTCTCAGTGTAATGAGATGTGGGAGGTTTAGAGGTGTTCTCGTTTAGGTCACGAGAAGATCTGTTGTTAGTTCTCCTGAGCGGGGTTCCTTGATGAGATCCATTGTGAGTGGTGTTGTCTCCTCTAAGACTACTTGAAGTGTATTCAAGTATGTTTTGGGCAGATGTGCTGCCTCTAGGGTGATCCAGACCCTGTGGTGCATTGGGTGCAACCTCAGTCTTAGATCGGGGATGACCCCATGCATTGACCATGACCTTATGAATTTTGACTTCTGAAAAAGGTTGTGAGTGTTATATATCAAAATGATCAACGCGATGAGCTGATCACAATGAGCTATAACTCAAAAATATGATTTTTGGGTCAAAATTTAGTATTTTTGGAATATTTGGCCAACCAGGGCTCGTGGTGAAATGACCACTTTTAGGAATTTCTTGGAAATTTTGAACCATGAAGAGTTAGGACCCAAAATTTCTTTGAGAGGTGCACAATGGTAAAACTAAGACAACAAAACAAATTTGGCAAGTTTTGGAGTTGTCTAGACCATTTTATGACCGTTTTAGTGCAGTTTTTCTCAGTTTTTGGCCTCGAAAATAGAGTAATCATAAAACCAAAATAAAATCTTCGTTATAGCTCCGATTTACATGATTCTCAAACCGTTGGATGCAGAATAAAAAAATTATTATTATTAGGGTTAGGGTTTGGTCCCCAGATCAAGGATCTTATGTTGATTTCCCTAACAATAATGAAACACACAAAGTAGACAATATGATTATCTCTTTTAAGGATTAAATGTGTGTCCTAAAACTGGTTTAGTGCATTTGATTTGTTGTGAATATACTCTGAACTCTTATCATGTTTTTCAAAAGTTGATGTTATACTCAATTTTTTCAAAGGTTTTCACCTATATACTCACACAAGCCGAATATGGGAGTGAAGTCCATACTCAACGAGGTAGCATAGGTACTACCAACCCTCACCCAACACACTGTGCGCAGTGATACACTCTTCCAAAGATGAGTGCATGCTATTTTGCATGGATAGGATAGTTCTTGGGTCGGCCTTGGCCATGAGCGGGTCCCGATAATACAATTTCAAATGAGCCAACCAAGTGGTAATGACATCCACTGTTGGTCTCAATCAAATGGGTTGGATGTGAGAGCCCAATGCCACTGATGTTTAAATGAAACGTGGTGTGTGTGGTTCATTTTAATTTGCATAAAATAAAAATGCATAATATAGCACAATGATTATTTCCTACATGTAATGTAAAAGAAACATTTTATATTCAAAGATGCATGCTATACTCTACATGATTTTTCGACAATGCAAACTAGTATGCAAATGGCCACTACTTGGGCCTCAAACATGCAAACCTACACACAAGTTCTAATATAGCACATTGTATTCTAGGGTGGACTACAATCAGAGATCCATTGTTCCTAGCAGTGCCTATCAAGAATTTAGAAAAAGAAATCTAAGGACCTAATCCATTTTTAGTTCATTTTAGCCTTAGTAAATTTACGTTTCAGTTTTTGTTCTTTGTAAAACACAGATAGAAACAAAAAAACACAGAGGGTGAAAATGGGGCCTACCTCAGGTCCTCATCCGATCTGCACTCTATTTTTTGTTGTTTGCTCTATCAAATGTAAACCGCAGGTCTAGTCTACGGTCTGCACTGTAAACCATGTGTTGAACCTACGGTTCAATTGTTGGCCCATAGCTAATAGCTGCGGTCTATACCTACAAGTGCAAAAACAAGTAAAACATAGTCAGGTCCTATAAATGTGGGGTTCCACCGTGATCGCCATCTGTAACCACCAGAAAGGCTCACACCCGATGGTGATTCCTATTGTGATAAATGGTAAAGATATAGCATGCATACAAGAAAATGAAATTGACAACAAATGAAACAAGAAAGAAAGCACTTTATTCCATTATATTCAAAGCCAAAATCCAATTACAAGTACGTCCCTCTTAGGGATATTCATTTTTGATACAATATTACAATAGGAGTGCACAATTGTTTTCCCTCTTAAGGGTAGGTGTGATCAAAATGCCCCTCAGGGTGACATGAACTGCTCTAGGGTGTCGATGACCCTCTTCTTCACAATGGGGAAGGAATTGGATGCTTTATCTCTCCTTTGGAACTATTCCCTATGGTCAAGAAACAACAAGAATGTCAAAAATATAGGCAGCCTCTCATGATGAGGCCCTTTTAGGTAAAATGCATAATGACACCATTAACATGCATAATCAAGAAAGCATAAAGAAAGTTGCTAAACTATGCAAATTGAATCAAGATTCATGTAATAGCATAAAGTAAAATAACATCTACACTATGCATGGATCAAATATAGAAAATGAAGCATAAACATGCATAAAGAAAACATTTTAGTCCTAATTGAAACATAAGCATAAAATGTGAATCTAGCCTAGTTCTATGGTCAAAAGTCTTCTAAAATGCTATTAAATCAACAAGATGGCTAATCTAACCTAACTAGCTAGACAAAAAAGAAAAGAGTAAGGTGATCTATCACCTATTGCAAACCATAGCTCTGGTGAGCGGTCTGCACTATGAACCATGGCTGATAGCCATGGTTTGACCTCTGATGAGTTTACCCTCAAAATTAGGGGTAGTGGGCTCAATATCCTTGTCCAAATTGATGTTCAAGGGTCACCTTCGTTGTCCTCAAACTTATTTTGTGGTCAATTCGATGTGAAGGGCCTTCGTTTACCCATATTTGTGTTTCTTGATCCTCCTAAGCACCTAGGGCATCCATAATGCAATTCATCATGAATGGTGGAAAAAGGGTCGGGGATTAAGTGCAATAGCTCTATCTCTTAGTATACTCAGTTTGAGTGTACAATTCACCAGGGCTTCGCTGCTCAAATCTCCAATGCTTGCTCTCTCTTTCTCCCCATTTGGAGGGGGTATTTATAGCATGCCCCTAGGGCTAGGGGTGGCTTCATGGAGAATCCAAGACCAAGAAGGTTGGTTAGGACAGTTGGGATGGAAGCCTCTAGAATATTCTATCCTTCAACTACCTCCTTCTAGATCTTTTGGTCGTTCCAACCGATTTGGCTCGGATGGAAGGCCTAACTGAACTTTAGTTAAGACCACAGGTCACAGTTGCGGTCTAGACTGCAGACCATAGGTGTCAACCATGGTTTAGACTGGAGACCATAGGTCTGGGTTGTGGTTCAGACTGATTAGGCCAAAATGCCTAAATTGAGTGGTTAGAACCACTGCTCTATCTTGGAGTCTATCCAAGATCCTCCATATGGTCTTGTAGCATGTCCATATGAGTAGTCACCCTCGACATGACGCATTTTAGGTGTCTACAGCTTGGTTATAGTTCTGGTTAATTGAGTGGTTACATGTTCATCCACTCTAGTTGGGATAGCTCATTCATTTAGTTATTTCCCAATGATGACATGTAACAGTGGTCAATGGGGTCCTTCTACAACTGTACGATCAATACGCATAATCTTGGCACCTACTTTAGTAAGGCACCTGCTTGGTGCCTACTTGAGTGAGGCACCTACTTAAGTAAGGTACCTACTTGAGTAAGGTGCCTACTTAAGTAATGTGTTGAAAGAACTTGGATACGAAAGCAATGGCGTAACGGATGCGATGAAAAAAAAAGCGGATGTAATGCTAAGTCCTACGAATGAACAAAGAACTAAAGTGCATGAAAAGGGAAAATGAATGGAATGAAACGAGATGTAAAGAAAAATTAAAGTGCAGCCTCTTTTATTGATTTTTCTTGAGATCAAGTTACAATACATCTCCCCCATTTTCAGGGGCTAGGAGCATTCGATACAATTGTTACACCAACGGATGATACGCTTCCCTTTGGGATATTCTGCGTGCCCACATTTGAAATGGGCAGGCCAAACGTTGCCACCGCTTGCATGAGTGCATCTATAGTTCCTTGCTACCCCTTCGGTGTTGATATCCTACATTAAAAGAAACAACAAACAATTAATAGCACATGCGGATGGAGGGAAACATGCAATCCCCAAGGCCTCCAATTAATGCATACATGAGATAATTAAAACTATTATCAAAACATATTAGAATAATATGAAACTTGAATAGAAGCATGTAAACATCATCATAAACACACTGTAAAATGAAAATTCGATAAATCTATTGTATATTTCTTATCGCTCCTGGGTGGGACGATTAGGACTGTCATAAAATGCCCGAAAGCAACCTCCCAAATGTCCCATCCAGAGGCCTCCAAAACCTGCAAAATTGGGGTTAGGAAAAATGGGGCATTTTGAGATGACCCAAAAGGTTGGATTCTACAAATTTTGCCCTGATCGCCCTATATCCAAAGGCACTCCCTATATGTTAGTGAAAGAGTAAAATAATGAAAACATAGTCAAAACTTATCAAAATGGAATGAAATTTGAATGGCAGCATATAGGAATGACATAAAACAAGATGCAAAAGAAATAGTAGAGAAATCTATTGTATATTTCTAATCACTCTAGGGTGGGGCGATTAGGACTACAATAGTGCGGGGGGCGCCTAGGGGCAGGATGCCCGTCATTTGGGGCTCGGTTTTGGCACCAATCCACTTGGGATGGGTCCAAAACCTCATAGGGGGTTGTGTCAACAAATTGGGTGTGGGATTGTGTCCATTTTTTTAGGTTTTGGGTCGGGATTGCGCTCCTAATGTTCACCCGATAACCTCCCTTCCAAAAGAGAGATCAAGGATGTAGGAAGCACAATGAGGGTGAGGGTATAATTCGACAGCACTCCGTTGCTCCAAATGCTCCTGCTCTATTTTTATTTGGGGTGAGAAGACTTGCCATTTTATAGACCTGAAGTTCTACTTTGAATTGCATGCAGGGGCGACACTTGGCCATCATGCCTTGTCATGGGAGAGAATATTCCTCCCTGATTAAGGGCTCCATTACTGCCTCTATGACTACCTCTTTGAGCTTTGAAATGCTCACTCGCACTCCCATGCATTGAAGGTGGAGTTGAGTGGCAGATCTGGGCTGCCATTTATCAAGGTTTGACTTTTTGCCCATCAAACCTGCTATTGACCCCACCCTGGAGCGATTGCTGCTAATCGTCATGGGGTGGGGTGAATAGCATTCTAATCGCCCTAGGGTGGAACGAGTAAGGAGTAAGGTGCTTGAAAGGTGCCAAATTGACCTCTGACCTTCTAAAACTGCTTTGGGAGTGGTTAGGACCATTGTTCAACCTCTGGGGGCTGCCCTAGGGGCTGTGTATGCCAATTCGGTCAGTGCTTGTAGCCACATGATCAAATTGGTGTTGTTTTGGTGTCTATAGATGTCCCTTTTTGGGATGCACTATGCGTGGTGTAGTGCTGAGCAAAAATAGATAACCAAAGCACTTAATGATAAGGGTTTCTCAGTAACCTGACCAAATTTTGATGCCCCAAGTATGGAAAGGGCATGCATTCTTGAATCCTTTCTTCTGACGAGCTAAGGAGCCTAATTCAAGTGTTAACCTTTTTTGGTGAGGTGTTACTTGATCTTGGACATTGTTCAGTCATGAATATGCAAATGGCACAACCTTTTGTCTATGGGAACCTTGAGTTCATGATTCTAGAATGCCAAGTGTTTGATCAACTTGTGATTATTGCTTGTTTTCTGCCCCAAGCAGGAGCGTGATTATCTTTTTCAATGATTCTTTGAATGCATGCCATTTCCTTGATTAGATGTGTACTTGTTGATTGGTGACTAAGTGTGACTACCCCCTCAAGCGATGAATCGATGAGGGAATAACTAACATGAGAAAAGCAACGATTCGCTTGACCCAAGATGACTTTTTTAAGGGTGCCTTCAATTGTTTTGCGTTGAATGCTTATGCAATTTCCCAACAATCGGACCTATTTTTGGTGGGTTTTAACCCTTTTTGTGATGCCTTTTGGGGCTGAAATTGTCAAAAATCCATCCTCCCATGGAGCGGTACGGATATGGTAGCATTTTTAGGGAGTAGGATATTGATAATTTGTGGCCCCGATGTTGTTTTTATATGCCAAGAATGTTAGGCACAAAGGCGGCTTTGTTTGGTAATTTTATTGTTGTTTTTGGGTGGGTTTTGAACTTTTTTTGACGCCTTTTGGGAATGAAATTGTCGAAAATTCGTCCTCCCGTGGAGCGGTCCAGCTATGGTAGCCTTATTAGGGAGTAGGGTAGTGACAATTTGTGACCCCAACGTCAGTTTTGGATGCCAAGAATCCCAAGCGCAAAGGTGCCTTTGTTTGGCAATCTTTTTGTTGTTTTTGGTGTATTTGGGATGCAGTTTTGGTTGTTTTTTATTTTCTTGCTCTGTAATCGTCCCAGGGTGGGACGAATACCATTTTTGTAATCATCTCAGGGTGGTACGAGTGCTAACTAGAGCGCTCGTCCCAGGGTGGAATGATTACAGGCCTAAGAGCCTATATAAGGGCCAAAACTAGGTTTTGGGCTCATTTGCAATTGTTTTTTCTGGTGATTTGGAGCTATGAGGAGGAGTGTTAGTTTACGAAGCGAAGTGCTACCGAATTTTTACAAACACCATGAGTTCAAGGACTAGTTCCTCGAGTGGCGAAGCTAAGGCGAGATTGGTAGGTGCTCCTTGCTTCTTGTTTTTTGTTTGTTTTTATATGAATTTTTAAAACTCGCATTTTATTATTGTTTTTTGCCATATTAAGGTAAAAACCCTAAAGGAATGTTGTGTTTTGATTTGTTTTGTTTTGTTCATAATAAGTTTAAAAAACCCTAGTTTGAATTTTTGTTGTTTTTATTTGTTTTTTGTATTTTGTTCGTTTAAACTAGGATTAAACCCTAGGTTAAACTTTTTTTGTTTTTGTTTGTTTTTAGCCTAAGGTTAAAACCCTAGTAATTTTGTTATTTTTGTTTAAACTAAGGTTAAAACCCTAGGTTAGAATTTGTTTTGTTTTGTTTTTTGTTCATCATTAAGGTTAAGAACCCTAGATGATTTTTGTGGTTTAATTTTTTTTTTTGTTCACACTTAAGGTTAAAAACCCTAGGATGAATTTGTTGTTTTATTTTGTTTTTTTCGTTTAGACTAAGATTAAAAACCCTAGTTTAAAATTTGTATTTTTTTGTGTTGTTTATTTGATTTTTTTTAATGTTTTTTTTGCTTAGACTAAGATTAAAAAACCCTAGTTAATTTTTGTTTTGTTTTTTTTTTTTTTTTTTTTTACACTTAAGGTTAAAAACCCTAGTATAGTTTTAATGTTTTTGTTTTTGATTTTTTTTGTCCACACGTAAGGTTAAAAAAACCTAGTATGATTTTGTTTGTTTTATTTGATTTTTTTTGTATTTTTTTCGTTTAAACTAGGATTAAACCCTAGGTTAAACTTTTTTGTTTTTGTTTGTTTTTAGCCTAAGGTTAAAACCCTAGTAATTTTGTTATTTTTGTTTAAACTAAGGTTAAAACCCTAGTAATTTTGTTATTTTTGTTTAAACCAAGGTTCAAACCCTAGGTTAAAATTTATTTTGTTTTGTTTTTTGTTTTTTTACACTTAAGGTTAAAAACCCTAGTATAGTTTTAATGTTTTTGTTTTTTATTTTTTTTTTGTCCACATGTAAGGTTAAAAAACCCTAGTATGATTTTATTTGATTTTTTTGTTCTTGATTGTACAGTTTAGTTGATTGATCTGTACTTTGGCTGTATAGTTCTGTACTTTTGTTTTTTTGTACATTGTTTGTCATCTGTACAGTTTATTTGAATGTTTAAATTAAGGTTGAAACCCTAATTGTTTTTTGTTGTTTTATTGTTTTTGTGTACACTGTTGTACATTTGTTTTGTTGTCATGTTTTAATGTTTTGTGGTGTTTTTTGTTTTTCAGGTTGTGAAGAGTTGGTACCGTCAGTCGACAATATTTTTTTATATGTGGGATGCGTTGATTATGGCGGACTAGGAGTGACTTGATGCCCTTGGGCTCAAGCAGGTGACGCGGTTGGAGCCTATGGTGGAGGATCAGGCATATCTGACTGCCCTGATCAATTTGTGGGATCCCCGCACCAACACCTTTCATCTCCCAATAGGGGAGATGACAGTGACTCTAGAGGACGTGTATCGGATTCTATGGATTCTGATAGACGGGCTTCCCATTTGGATGACTCCTCGTGATCAACGGATGGTAGTGTTGACATGATGCTTTGGGCATGCGATGGAGGTGGGGGTGGATGGGGCGATGGAGAGGGTAGAGGGGGACTGCCTGATTGGCGATATTATGGTGCGGTTGTGGTTTGAGAAGGTTGTGTTGGGGGTGAGGCATGCATTGCTGATGACCCTCATCTCCAACATGTTGCTTCCCGACTCCTCAGGTGTGAGGTTTCCTTGGAACCTACTTGAGGTGGTGTTTAGACTTGTGGAGTGTTAGATGATAGCACCATTGATTATGAGGTGGGGTCAAATGCTACTGGCACATATGTATGATGAGTTGTACGAGGTCCATTATCGAAGGTAGAAGGGGATTGGGTGTAGCTACCTATTGCAGTGCTGGGGGTGGTAGCACATAGCTCTGGAGCGGCCATAGGGGTTGCCTTGGACCACTCGGGGGAGATGGTGGATAGGGATATTGGCTATGTTGCTCTATGGTGGAGGTCAGAGGAGCAGGGGTAGAGTCGGCGATGGGCAGGTGCCATAGGGCACTATGTTGATGCCTTCTCACGTCTTGCTCCAGGGGAGGTGTTATGGCAGCTATAATAGGATTGTCCAGCCTGGCTTGAGGCTGGGGAGTGGCTCTCACGGGCATGCAGGGGGAGGTGGTTGATCGGGCAGCATGGGACCGAGCATAAGTACTTCCTGTACATCTAGGTGACTCGACATTTTATGGTACACCAAGGATTTCCTGGTGAGCCCTTGATCTATCGACGTTGGGGTGACGAGAGGACTCTGGCCTGGTCGATCATTGATTCACTGGGTGAGGTGTTGGATGCAGTGATTGATGTCCTCAATGTGGATAATGTCATGGCGACTGTAGAGTATGACCAGTGGTGGACGATGCGGTGATGGCGGGGTGAGGGGCATCTAGGAGGTCCAGATGCAGCAGCAACAGGTGATGGGGTTGTAGAGGCACCGAGGGAGGGTTGAGGGGCCCCATGCAATGATGCGGATATGGTGGAGGTAGATGACTTGACTGGGGATGGTTTAGGGGTTTTGGAGTAGCCAGACATATAGGACGTTTTAGAGCAATGGGTTTTGGATCAGCATGCCATTCCAAATATGCCCATGCCTCAGGTAGTCCTATGAGATAGGGAGGCTAGATTTCATGTTGAGATAGCATGATTGGAGGACCTACTACAGAGATAGGATGAGGAGCACAGTGCCGAGAGGGATCACCTGCGAGCTCAGCTGGTGCAATAGGATGAAGCATTGGTTGCATACCATCGATGGGATGTGGAGTGGGGTAGGTTCTGGGTGGAGTTGGAGGCTGAGATTATCCACCTTGGTGGACAGTTACCTAAGCTCACTGGAGGTGGATCTTCATACCAAACGAGAGACAGTTAGACTGAGCAGTCTACTTCCTCTCATCATCGGCAGGTGGGTGAGGGTAGCGCTAGTGGGCATGATGGTGGGGCTGGCAGCAACCGCCCTGAGAGGTCCCATAGGACCCACACCATTGGGGGTAGTTCAAATCACAACGATCCTACATGATCATGGTGGTCGACTCCCTAGGCTTGGGGTTTTTGAGTTTTTGATTTTTTTTTGTGAGGTCAAAGGACCGACTTATTGTAGCCTACAGGTATTTTTGGCTATATATATACATGACTTTATTTTTGTTTATACACTTGTCGTTATTGTTACGTTTATGCACATTTATTTACGTTGATGTATTCATATGTTATTATGAATGCGATTGTTTCTAATTATATGATGTATGCATATGGAATGGATGAAATGATTTTTTGATAACTTGGCGGTGGCACCATAGACTGTACAAGATTTACTGGCTTTCTGTACTATGTGATTATTTTATGGAATGACTTTGCATGTGTAATATATATATGTTTTGTTTGTATTTTTTGATTGTGATGTAAGAATGGAATGTACCACAGGTGTTCTAGAATGTAGTTAAGGTTTTTCTAAGACTCAGATGTTTTAACTAACTAGCCAAGACTGTACATTTATCTCACAAGACTTTTGAACAAGGTATGAATCAGACTTGAGTTTGACCAAGTTATTTCACATCCTTGTGTGTGCGATTGAATTTGTTTATGTGGTAGTTGTCAGGCTACCGCTAGTGCCAGAAATGCTATCAACCAAACCTATATTGAGTATCACCCAATTATCTCCACTAATTCCTTTGCTGTATTTGGTAAGATTAATCTACGGTGCAATCTAGGATACCATAAGCTAGCTCATCCACATGCAAACATTGATCTGTACACAGTTTTAATGCGATAGATATATCGTCATGCGGGAGGTTTGCCGCTAGTGACCAGCAGGCTATCCACCAAACTGGTACTAAGGATCACCTCATGACCTTTCGAATGCTGGGAGTTCTAGGGATTCAATTTCGACTCCCTTTTTTTCTTTACTTTTATTGGGATACTTGTTCGCGTATGTAGTGATAAAAATCACTGCTTATTTTTATTATTTTTTTCTTTTGAGAAAGGGATTGGAATTTTGAGTGATGAGAATAACTATTTCTTGTGCTTTTTTATGTATGCACTGTGTGGGTTTTGATTTCGAACTTTGGAGTTTGTACTTTAAATTTTTGCAATTTTTTTTTTAGATATTTGCAACCTTTTGAGAATTTGGGATTCTTGGGGAATTGGGTAAGGAATATGCTTGTCCTTTTGCCAACTCTCAGCATTCTTGGGGTCATTCGCACAGGGGGATGAGTGAGATAACATTTTCACTGTTTGGTATCCTAGATTGCTTTGCAGGTTTTATCTTTCATTCACACAACTTGGGAATTTTTTATGTGTTTTAACTTGTGTTGGGATGCGATGTAACAAGGTGTGATCCAAGTAAAACTCTACCTTTGTAAAAAAATATGTCTGACTTTGTATAGTTTTTGTCTAGAAATCTAAAGACAACTGAATGACGAAATCCCGAAATACATTAGAAGACAACTGATTATGATATGGTGAAAAATGTGGATGGCATTTATTTTTGTTGGACTATTTACAAAGTGGAAAAGTGCAAAAAATGATGGATTTTTTAAGTAATTACAGTCTATGGTGCATTCGACCTGTATGACCAACAAATATGCTATGTATGCGATGCCTAGTGCAGTTTATTTTTTTTGTGTTTTGATTTTTAAGAGTATGCATGGACGTGAGATGCAATTTTTTTGTTATTTTTTATTATTTTATTATTTTTGAAAATTCGTTATGATTGGTTTATCCCAAGTGGGTGCGGACCGAGTGATTCTTTCGGATCCTTGGAGGTTTTGACCAAAGGGATTATAGATACCTTTGGGGCATTTTGGGTGACCAAGCGGTTGTGGGAACCCTTGGGGATTTTGGTTTGACCAAAGGGTTTATAGATACCTTTGGGGCATTTTGGGGTTGACCAAGTGATTGTGGGAATCCTTGGAGCTTTTGGTTTGACCAAAGGGATTATGGGCACCTTTGGGGCATTTTGGGGTGACCAAGAGATTGCAGGAATCCTTGGAGAATTTGGTGTGACCAAAGGGATTATGGTTACCTTTGGGGCATTTTTGGGTTGACCAAGCGATTGTGGGAATCCTTGGAGATTTTTGGGGTGACCAAAGGGATTATGGACACCTTTGGGGCATTTTGGGGTTGACCAAGCGATTGTGGGAATCCTTGGAGCTTTTTGGGGTGACCAAAGGGATTATGGACACCTTTGGGGCATTTTTGGGTTGACCAAGTGATTGTGGAAATCCTTGGAGATTTTTGGGGTGACCATGGCTCTTTTAAATGTGGAATGGCCTCAAATGACTGATGTTCAAGGGTTCTAGTTCCTTGATTCTATCAAGAGAGGCTAGATGGTATGTTCCAAGTCCTATTTTACTATTAATTACATAAGGACCTAACTATTTTACCACGAACTTGTCCCTTAAATGGGGCGGCAAGTTAGAATTTTGTTGGTTCTCTTTTAAGACCAAGTCACCAACCTGAAAGTCCCTGAGGTGAACTTTCATGTTGTATGCTTTCTTAAGTCACTCTTGATAGATACGTAAATGCTTGAGAGCGTTGATGCATTGTTCATTGAGAAATGTAATCTAGTATAATCGGGCCTACCGTGCAACGTCATCATCGATGAACTCTTGCATTGATATGTGCAGGGAAGGTATTTCCAACTCGAGAGGCATGACTGCCTCGAAGCCATACACCAGCTAAAATGGAGTTACCCTAGTGGGCATCCAAATGCTAGTGTGATAAGACCAAAGAGCAAGTGGGGTTTGAATGTGCCAATCCTTATGACTATCTATGATCATATTTTTAAGGATGGCAAATAGCATTTTTTTTGACGCCTCTGCTTGCCCATTTGCCTACGGATAATAGGGTGTTGAAAAACTGTGCTAAATTTTGTACTTTGTTGTCAAAGCATGCACATATTTGTTCTTAAATGATGTCCCATTATCCGAGATGATCTTGGATGGAATACCAAAATGACATATGATGTTATGTAAAATAAACTCCGTAATGCGGGGCCCAGTCATAGAGGTAAGCGGAATTTCTTCCACCCACTTGGTGAAGTACTTTGTGGCCATTATTATGAACGTGTGATGGCCTAACGATGCAGGGGAGATATTTTCAATTAGATCTAAGCCCCACTACAAAAATGGCCAAGCTGATTGGATCGACTGCAAGGCCTGAGAAGGTACATGTGTCAAGTTAGCATGGTGTTGACACTTCATGCACTTCCCCACATACGTGCAACAATATCGCTCTAAATATGGCCAATAATATCCCATGTAGAGAATGCACTTTACGATGGCCATATCACTGAAGTGACCACCACATGTACCATCGTGCACTTGGGTGATCACCCAAGTGGACTCCTGTTGGTCTAAGCAATGGAGGAGGATCCCTTCATAGCTCTGACGGTACAAAATCTCTCCTAGAAAGACATTCTTTGCCACTTTCTATTTGAATGATATTTTCACGGCATGCGACAATCCAAGTGGGAGGCTACCTAACTTGAGATAGTCTCTTATGGGTGTGTACCAATCCTACTAATCAGAAACCTCAATGGTATGAACGACCAATCCCTCTTGAAGTTCATCCCTAGCAAAAGTTGAGCAGGAAATAACCTATAAGACTAGCATTGTGTTGCTATTAAGAGGGGTTGGGGAGAACAAGTACCCCCAGTTGGCATGATTTATACTATCACGGATTCGAGAGAACTTATCCTGAGACGGTTCAATCTTGATTAGGTAGATTCTTGGTGTTAGGTCAGATCTTGCATGCTCCATCACGGATTGCAATAATTTTTTGACTTGAATGGTTGTCATCTCACCGGAAGGGTCTTGTGGGATTAGTGACCCCAAGGAGGCCATAGTATCCACAAAATGATTTGATGATTGAGGGAGTGCCTCGATGTCATACCATTCAAGCTTTTCCAAGAATTTATCCACAAGGGCTTTGTGGGCCTACAGAACTAGGCATTTACATTGGAATACCCATTTCACTTGGTTGATAATTAATAGTGAATCACCAAATATGTTCAAGCGTTTGATGTTCATGGTGATGGTTGTTTGAAGACCTATGAGCAAGGCTTCATATTCGGCATTGTTATTGGTGCATGGGAAATCAAGTTTAAATGATAGAGGCATTGGATCCCCTTGTGATGTGAAGAATATGATTCTCGCACCACCCTCTTGCTCACATTTAGAACCATCAAAAAATAGGGTTATGTCGACCTGTGACTCAGGCTCATCATAATTTGGCGATTCTGAGACATGGAAGACCCCATCATCGAGCATCTCTACGATCAGAGGTTGATCATATTTGAGAGGAGCCTCTGCTAGTTGATCGGTGATGAATTGACCTTTGATGGACTTATGTCCAATGAATTCAATGTCAAACTCTATCAACAACATGATCCATTTCACCGTGTGACTACTATGATAAGCACAACTCATCATGTACTGCAATGTATTCTCCTTAGACACAACATACATCATATTGCTCAGCATGTAATGGCATAGATTTTTGGTGGCAAATACCACTGCTAAGCATAGCTTTTCGATGTATGCATAGTTAAGTTCATAATTTACTAGGGTTCAACTAATATAATAATTAGCTTGTTCTTTATGTAGTTCATTTTTCTAGGCTAGCATGGTGTCCAGTGCCACCTCAGTAGCTGAGATGTATAAGTAGAATGACACTCCTAGTATAGGTGGTGCCAATACTGGTGGCGAAGCCAAGTATTGTTTAATGTCATTAAAGGCTGACTGGCACTCATCATCCTAGTGAAATGCCACCCCTTTGTGCAATAATTTATTCATGGGTCAGCACTTGTCAGATAGCTGCGCTATGAAGCGCTTGATCGACGCGACCTTTCCTTGCAAGATTTTGAGCTACTTGATGGTGGTTTGGGGAAGCATTTCAAGGATTGCCTTGACTTTATGTGGATCTACCTCGATGCCTTGTTTTGAGACTATGAAACCCAAGATTTTTCTAGATGTGATGCCAAATACACACTTCTTAGGGTTTAGCCTAACTTTGTGTTTGATGAGGCGATCGAGGATCTTGCTCAAGTCACCGAGATGATGTGGGTGCAAAAGATATTTTGCCAACAAATCATCCATATAATATTCCAAATTTTTATGGATGTGATCATGTAAGATGTATGTCATAGCGCGTTGGTAGGTGGCGCCAATGTTTTTAAGGCCAAAGGGCATGACCTTATAACAAAATGTGACCCAAGGCATCATGAACATCGTTTTGCATTGATCATCGGGATTGATATGAATCTGGTTGTATCCCGAGAAACCATCCATGAGGGAAAGCATTTCATGGCCTGTTGTAGCGTCTACCAATGCGTCGATGCTAGGCAAGGGGAAATCGTCCTTGGGACTCACTTTGTTTAAATCTTGAAAATAAGTGCATATGTGAATCCTCCTGTTCGACTTCTTTACGGGTACCATGTTGGACAGCCATGGTGGGTAATCCACGCAGATGACAAAATGTGCATCCAATAGCTTTTTTAGCTTGTCTTTGACCATTAAGGCTACTTTTGGGTGCATCTTACGTAGTTTTTGCTTGAATGGCTTGACTATCGGATCAAGCGTTAGATTATGTGTGACTAGTTGCGGGTCTAGCCCCGACATGTATTTGTAGGACCATGCAAAAACCTCCTTATTCTCCTTGAGAAGGGCAATGTAATCAGCTTTCTCTTCAAGGGACAAAATTACCCCTAGCTTGATGATTCGTTGATTCATTGGATCAGAGCTAATGTCTATGTTAGTCGTCTCTTAAACTGACATGTGGGACCCATCCTCCAACTGGTGTGGAGTTGGGATCAGGTGGATATCATTTGTTGAATTTAGATCTATGTTTGGAATGTCGGGTTCCTCTTCAGTGTGGAAGATATCTTGAGTTGGTCCTGGGGTGAAATGAAGCATCTCACCACAATGCCAGTACTCTGATGCAGATGGTGGTGAGTTAGCACAATCCTAGTCTATGGCATCTAGGTTTAGATACAATGGTAATGCTAGATTGACTGGATTATAGATTGGGGCGGTTAAGTCAATGGAGATCATGTTGATGAAGTGAATTTGGTCTCCATTACCACGCAAGTGGTGACTCAAACATCCTTGGTGATCTTTGTGCTTCATATATGGCTCTATGGGTATTGGCACAAATGGATTGGCCCTATGTGTAGATAAAAGGACAGGGTCTGCCCTTGGCACTGATGGCTCTATAGGGTCTTTGGGCGGAGGGTGCTCTTTGTATGCCTGAAGTGGTGGGTGCAGTAGTTGGTGCAACTGTGCTTGGTTTAGGTGCCACCTATGCCTTGGCCCCATGTTTAGCTGTTCAAACATGTTGTCAATGTCCATGGGGTATTTTTGCTATCGCATATGGTTGAGATATGCCATCTCAGTCTCATATTCATAATCACTATCAGATATCCATAGGCCTTCATTGGCTCTGACAACTATTTGTGGCATGTGAGGCTCATTCTACTTGAGCAAGTTAATTTTGTCCCATCATGGTTGTTTCGCTCTCTATGGAAGGATCAGATTCTCTTGAGGTGGAAATTGCTCGATTGGAGCATTCAAGGGGAACATCGCCATGAAGTTCTCCTGATAGTCATCTATGGGCGTCACTTGCGAGTGATTGCTATCGAACTCGAAAGGGTCCCAAGGTGCTACCTCATACTTTGACTCATCTTCTGAAGATCCTTCTTGACATTGTCTATATCCCTCTTGGAGGCAAGTTATTGAACTTTCCCCTTTCTCGATCGAATGGGAGGAATTGTTGAGGCCCACAAGGTTGGTTGTTAAAAATGGGATATAATCTCCCAATGTGTATGTTGTGTTAGGATTGGCATATGGATCTTGTGCCAACCCATCCTTTTTGCCTAGCCCTAGGCTTTGCATCTTTTCTACCAAGATGTAAAGGGGCATAGGGTGGTTGAACCCTACTCCTGATTTATCGTATGGCATCTGATATCTTGGTTGACAAAGAACGCACACCCTTGTTCATATTTGCCCAACCCATATCCATGCCAATTACATTGGCCAAGGTATTTTAAAGTGAATTCTAGGTTGGACAGATAGTTGACGTTCTCAGCAAAGGGCTCTTCTTCCTCTTCCTCTTGCATGTAAGGTTCAATGACGTTGTCAAGGCCCCCGTATACAAATTTTTTTTGATTTGGTGGGTATCCCAAAGGGACAATAGTTCTGATGGGGATGTGAGGTCTCCCCATGTCCTGCATGGACTCAAGCGTGGGTGGTGCTACAATGTTCCACACTAGATACTCCCCCAGGCCCATATTGGTCATCTCAACGGTGATTGTTGGTGGTTGAGGGGGAGGGAGTGGGAGTTCTTCCTGGGTCCACTCGATGTTGGGTGAACTAGGTGTCTCGAATTCCATTCGGTTGGGCACCTCTTTAGTAGATATGGTTGAGACCAATGGTGGTATCTCTTCTAGGGGCTTCTTACTATTGTCCTTCAGTGTGGCCACCATAGGTGGTGTCGTTGGTAAAGGACCAGAAGATGAGGATGGACCCAGTTGGTGATTTGAGGGACTTAACAGTGGGGACGTATGTGAAATCGGACCCTATTTGGATGGATTCAATTGAAAGTCCAAATGTGTCAATGGGAGGGTTAATTTTGGCATCAATTTCACCACATTGCAATACTTGAAGGGATCTAAGTCTGTTGAGACTACATGCACTTGCCCTTCATATGTGTACTTTAGGTATTGATGGGCTATCGAAGGGACACACTTCATGTCCCTGATCCAAGGCTAGCCCAACAAGATGTTGTAGGCCATATCACCTTCCAGGATGTGGCACAATGTAGGAATAGTATTTTGTCCCACTTGGATGGGCAAGACAATTATGCCAACCGTCAAGCATATTGCATCATTGAATGCTCGGAGAGTATAGGTGGAGGCCAAAATGTGAGATGCTAGCAACTTGAGGTGTTTCAATGCCACTGTTGTGATTATATTGTTGGACAAGCCAGTGTCCACCAACACCCTCTTAAATGGAATCTCGTTGACCCACACAATGACGTGCAGGGGTGGATCCGCCATATCACCAGTCATCGATTTTAATTCATCTTCTCTAAAGGTGATGACTGGTTCTATACATCGTTTTACATGTCCCACAAAGTTGTTGAAAGAGTTTTCTTCATGGGGCTATAGCTCGATGGCTTTGATTATCTCCATTAGAGCCTCTCGATGGGGCAGTTATTGTTGTATGAGATTGTATATGGAGAGCCTAGCCAATGTGGTCCTTAAACTTTGGGTAAGTTTAGTCCAAATCGTGGCCATTGGTCTAGGCAGAGGAGGTTGCGTAGGGTGTTGTTGAGGTTGTGATGTTGATGGAACCTCTCTTGTAGCTATAGTGGGGGCATCTGTGCTTGGATACCTCTTGTTCCGTGTCACTATGCTTATCATCCCTACATACCCCTGCATGGGGTAGTTTTGTCACCTCATTGACTTGTAGAGTCTTTGCCTGCACATCATGGGCAGGCAGGGGGTCTTTGAAGACCTCCATATGTTGGTTGCTTGGTGCTATGGGATTATCCACCGCTAGTGTTTTGTTGTCTATTAGATCTTGCACTAAGCTTTTGAACTTCTTGTTGGAATATTTTCAACATTGCCTCCTTTGTCCTAAGTATTAAGTCCTAGTATTTAGTTTTTGTTTAATGTGTTGATTTACATATTTATAGTTAATTTTATTAGCATATGTTGAGGTTTTGGCTTGGTTGATAAATTTTTGACCATAGTCCAAGATTATCATGTTGTTAGGATAAGAGATATCTTTAAGTTAGTTTGTTGTAATAAGTTTAAGAGGATTTCTCTCAACCACCATGTCTATTTTTAGTTCTTTCAAGAACTATAAAACTATGTAATGCATTGTTGATCAATAGAATAATTTCACAATTGTTTCTCATTTTGTATCATAGCAGGTTTGATAATATGGATCAAAACCTATGGAGAGTGGTGTGAAGAGATCTGAAGCACACACTTTGTCATAGAAACTCAAGTGGCTAGCACTCAACAGATTTGCAAGGAAGATCTTGAGTAAATCATTAATATCTCATGAATCCTGAGGTATTTGATTATGAAATTTTTAGGGTTGTTAGATAATTGTATCAAGAGGATTATTTCAAAATTTCAGGTTATTTGGAGCTAATTTACGGATTTTATTAGCATTTTTAGTTTTTCAATACAATGGTTGTATAAGGTGAAATACAGGGTATTTGCTTTTCAAATTTTGGGAGCAATATTATTTAGATAAAATAATAATTCAGACAAAATTTCAGGTCATTTGGATCTGTATTGATTAATGTATGTGAATATTTATTTTTCCTTCAACAATCCTAGATCCGGAATTGTGATAGAAAGGGCAAAAGTAAATTGATCACATATTTCTCATTTGTGTGAATTTGCTTCTGAAATTTAGTGGATTTTTAGATAAGTATATCAGAAGTCTACTGGCTGAGAGCTAGGTGGAAGATTGATGAATGGTGGATTGCAGAATGGCCACCATGTATAAAGAATTGGAAGTACCCAAATTCAATGGAGATAATTATGCTATTTGGAGCATAATGATGAAGACCTTCTTGAAGGCTCAATACTTATGGGATATATTTCAAGAAGGCTATGAGGAAACCTCTTGGAGCAAGCTATAATGTGAGGAGAGAAAAGAGAAGAAGGAGCAACAATATGCAAATTGCTTAGCTCTTATGGATTTGAGGAGAGGAATGGAAAAGAATGTTTTTCCTCTCATAGCCAATTGTAGATCAGCTACAATGGCATGGCAAGTGTTAAAGTATGCTTATTGGTTTGATGAGGATACCCATAAAGCCATGAGTGACAATAATGAGTATTGTTTAAGCAATGAGGATCCTTGCTTCCTTGAAGCAGTTTCTGAATTAGATCCTTTTGAAGGAGTTTTTGAAGAGTCTTGTAAAGACTCATATGAAGCCATGCTTTGTAATGGAGAATTCTTTCTTGCAGAGGAAGGCCTGTATGTAGAAAACCAACAAGATGAAGAATTCTTCATGGAGGAAGCCTATGTTACTAAATTTTATGATGAAAAGATAAGAAGAGGTGTGTATTCCTCAAGAGGACGAGGAGGAAGAAGAGGATTTGTTGTTGGTAGAAGGAAAAGTGATAAAAAATATCTCATGGAGGAGACAAATGAAGAGTGTATTGTGGATAATGTACCTAAAATTCTCATGGGAGAGAATAAAGAAGATAATAGGATCAACCAAAATTGTTGGCATGTTGATGGAGAAGCAATGTTTATGGAAGACCATTGTCTTGAAGACCATTCACTTGGAATGGATGTATGCTCTCTTGATAGAGAAAATGAAGATCACCTAAAATGAGAAGATAAAATTGTTAGAGTTCCTCTAAATGGGGAGAAGAATGTGAAAAATGAGATAGAAACAGAAAATAGAAATGAGATTGTTGATTTTCTTATCGTAATGGCAAAGGAAACATCACTCACTTGGAGTGACTACATTGCAGAAAGAGAGTTGTCTTGAAAAGGCAACTATGTATGATTGCTTGAATGAATGGTATTTCAACACACCAACATGGATTGAACAAAGGAGGAGAACTATTAGTGAAGAGTTGATGGTTGATATTGAAGCACCATACAATGAAGGAGAACTGCTACGAAATAGCTTTATGGGAAGCACCAAATCTACTCATACTAAAGGTAATGTTTTTATGATTAATGATTTGTTTTTTGTGAGCAGGAATGAAAAGAAAGGAGAATGTCTTTCAAAGGCATTATTGAGACGTGATTGTCTCATTGAGACAAATTTTATGAAAAGTCTTCTTGGAGAGAATATAGTTATGGAGAACTTGGGTCACATAGATCAAAATAATGTGTTCAAAATTCCTTGGGATAAGGAATATTGTAAAGCCCTTGTTTTGAGAGAATATTTGTGTGAGGAGAAACTTTATGTTGCATATGTAGTTGGTCATTATATGGCCATATTTGTTGTGATTTTTTGTGTGACAATATGTGAAAGAGTTGTATGGTATAATCATCTATGTGAGATGATTAATTGTAAATACTCATGTGGAGTATTGTTTAGTGTTGAAGATGTAAAAGAAGATCAAAATGTGAGAGCATGGTTTAAAGACCATAATGATAAAGATGTAAGAGAGTGGTTTCTGAAAACCACAAGAGGAGATACTTTTGTTGAAGGGGGAGCTAATCAAAAAAAGAAGGCACTCAATAATTTGCAAGAAATCCCACATAAAGAGTGGAAGGAGTGCCACCATAAGTATTTTGTAAATTCTGATTTCTTGATTCAAGATTGGAGGAAACGTAAGAGAAAAAATTTCTTCCAACTCTGTGATGCTTAAAGAACTCTTGCATGAGTGTCTTTAGCATCAAGGGGGAGAATGTTGGAATATTTTCAACATTGCCTCTTTTTTCCTAAGTATTAAGTCCTAGTATTTAGTTTTTGTTTAATGTGTTGATTTACATATTTATAGTTAATTTGATTAGCATATGTTGAGGTTTTGGCTTGGTTGATCAATGTTTGACCATAGTCCAAGATTAGCATGTTGTTAGGATAAGATATATCTTTAAGTTAGTTTTTTGTAATAAGTTTAAGAGGATTTCTCTCAACCACCATGTCTATTTTTAGTTCTTTCAAGAACTATAAAACTATGTAATGCATTGTTGATCAATAGAATAATTTCACAATTGTTTCTCACTTTTAACACACATAAAGGTCATGTCATTTCTACTGATGAAATATACAGTATAAGTCTTCCCTATAGCCCTTGGATTTTGGTGTGTTGGGGTCTACAGGTCGACCTTCTGGCATGTTTATCAAGTTTGTCATGGACAAGCGGACAAACAAGGAGTCTTTAGACTCTGTGAAGGGTGTGAATTGTCACCTAGGGCGACGTTGCTGATTTTTCTCTTGCCTATGATTTTCATTCTCATAGCTATCAATAGGAACTGCCTGATAATTAGCCTTTGGTGGTTGTGTCATCTGTGCAGGATTTGATATGTTTATGGCAACCTGATTGACAACGACGGGTTTCGGTTGCACGAAACCAGTTTTGGCATTTTTGGGACACTCTTTCTTGCATGACTTGGCAATATCACCATCCCGTATCTTGATCTCCTCAATAATTCTGGTTTACACCAAGGCTTCCTCGAGAGTGGCATATTTTTGTAGTTGCAATAGCATAGAGATCGACCTCAGGCAACTCTTTGAGAACATTTGGGTCAGGTCAGCCATGGGAGGGAGGTAAGGTAGCCTTGAAAGCAACATCCTCCACTAATTTCCATAAGCCGCCATGGTCTCTTCCTCATACTACCTAAGGCTAGCTAGGTTGCTTAATGATGCCTTCTTCTTGGTGTTGAAGGTGAAACATTCGAGGAACGTGTCCACTAGCTAGTCTAGGTTGTTGATGCTATGCTTTGGCAACTAGGTAAACCAATCCGAGGCAGGGCCTACAAACGTGGTTATATATGTTCTTAGAAGCAAAGCATCATTGTCCTGAATGTTGAAGCATTGACTTAGGAATCTTGTCACGTGCTCTTGGACATATTCATCCCCTCTAAAAATCACCAATTGAGGCATTTTGAAGTGTTTAGGGTATGGGGGTGTCGGCACTGAAGGATGCATAGGGTGACTACGGAGTTGGCATAAAGTGGACTTTTGGGGCCAGAAGTCTTGGTCTCCATAGATTCTAAGCACTCTAGCAACACTTTGTATGCATCGAAATATTTGATCTCTTCCTCCTTGGTTTGTTCCCATTGTGAATTACGAGGAACTTGAGGCCTATGGAGGGGTAGCCGGATAGCGCCCCCTGCCTTGGTAGGGTGTTTTAGCCCACTCTTCTTCTTGCTAAAATTCCTCATAGGCTTCTTGAGGAGTTCCTAGGCGTGACCTATAAATGTGGATGGGTTCCTAAGGATGGTTCCCATCATTGGCTCTAATGGTGGCCTCCCGCTCAAGTCTAGGAGGTCTCAGAGGCAACACTTGATAAGGTCATGCAAACCTGTCTTGCACCAAGGGGTTGGGCCTCTCATAAAGGTCTATCTTATGTGTAAGAGGGGTTGAAATCCTCTCATGCATGGTGTTGTGGAGCAACTCATCTGTCTGATGTTGAATGCACTCTTTTCTAAGGCGATACAAGTGCTCTAACTATTGTTTATCTTGCTCAAGCTGCATGATTTATGCTTTGTGTGCGGTATGTTTGGTGAATGCCAAGTCAATTTGTTTTGTTGTCATAGGTCTAGGAGGCCTAGATGCCTCCCCTACATATCTATATCGATCGTGATGGTCCGAGCTCTTTATAGGTCACTTCCCTCTGTCGAGGTTAGAGACATTCACCCAAGGCTCTAGCCTCAGTAGGTGATCCTAATAAATAGTAGGTGTAGAGGCACATTTCTCCCATGCTATGTATTGTTCTTGAGGAATATAGTGGTTTTCCTCATGCTCTCTTTCATATATGTGAAAGGGGCGGGCAGAATTGGCTCACCCTATCTGAAGAGCCTTACGCTCTGGATTTGGCCTATTGTTTCTGACAATAATAAGGGGTAGAGGAGGGATGATATAATCATGTGCCCCCTCTTTATGCACCCTATGTTGTTCTAGTGCTTCCTCACATGGTGGCCACTCATAATGAGTGTCTAAGGGGACCTTCCTATGTATGTACTCTGAAAGGGTCTGTTTTGAATGGGAGTGCCCCTCGAAGGGGTGCCTCTATAATCCTATTCCGTCATGGTATGATGTGGACTATTCTACGGGTCAAGCCGCTAAGGTGGTATGACCAAGTCCTTGGAGCTATAACGGAGGTGACTTGTGCCTCCTTGTACACTTTTTGCCACTTCTGCCTGTGATTGGGCTTGGCTACAGCTGTAAACCATGGTGGTGGTTCTCTAAAATATATGTAGATTTTTATCTTCTTTTATGATTTTTTATGCTACACTAAACAAAAAGGACCACACAATCAAAGAAATGATTATCTCGTTTATAGATTAAAGGTGTGCCCTAAATCTGGTTTAGTGTGTTTTGATTTTTGTTGTGCAAAACCTTGTAACAAAAATTTTGTTGTACATGCAATATGAGGGCTCTTATGTCTCCCAAAATGGTCGCCCCTTCGATATACCACTGCCAAGCCATTATACCGAACCTCTCAATATACCCACCTTTATATGAGGGAAACTATTGGTATGCGAGAGCAGAACAGTACATGTAACATAGGCGGTACGAAAGGGGAATCGCTATTTTTTTGACACCTACCATAGAATACTTATCCTCATGCACTGGGAATCACCCTGGATACACTTGGTTAGCTTTCGTCAGGATTTACATCTAGCAACAGTCACGATCAGGGTTATGTATGTAAAATTCAAGCCAATATGGTGATGAAATCCACTGTTGGTCTTGATCAAGTGTTGGGGTTTTACGACTAACTCCTTGATGTTTATATTATCACGTGGTGTGTGTGGTTCTTTTTACTTGCACAAAGAAAGAAACAATGTAGTAAAATTTTCCATTCAAGCAAAGAAAATAGAAAAATCACAGAAATAGAGACAAAAAATTATAGAGAATGCTCAGAAAACCTACCTCTTCTCTACCCACACCATATGCCCCTGATTTTTTGCTTAGAAACTACACAGAAAGCTAATAATTCTGAGGTGATATGAATATCATATTTGTATTCATCACAGGGTGGTATGAATGCCTTATTCATCCTGGGGTGGCACGAATTCCAGTCTGTATTTGTCACAGGGTGGCATGAGCAGCAGTCCAGCGCTTGAAGGATTAACACTTGCAAGAAAAAACACAAAATTTTGATCAAAAATTTGATCCCAAAATTAGGGGACAGAGTCCGACTATGATCGCCACTGAAAGCACTTGGATACGGAAGCAATGGTGTACCGGATGCGATGCAAACAAAAGTGGATGTAATGCTAAGTCCTACGAATGAACAAAGAACTAAAGTGCATGAAAAGGGAAAACGAACAGAATTGAACGAGATGTAAAGCAAAAGTAAAGTGTAGCCTATTTTATTGATTTTTCTTGAGATCATGTTACAATACATCTCCCCCCTTTTCAGGGGCTAGGAGCATTCGATACAATTGTTACACCAACGGATGATACGCTTCCCTTCGGGATATTTTGTGTCCACATTTGAAATGGGCGGGCCAAACGTCATCACTACTTGTGTGAGTGCATCTATAGTTCCTTGCTGCCCCTTTGGTGTTGAGATCCTACATTCAAATAAACCACAAATGATTAATAGCACATGCGGATGGAGGGAAACATACAATCCCCAAGGCCTCCAGTTAATGCATACATGATAAAATTAAAATAGTGATCAAAACATATCATAATAATATGAAACTTGAACAAAAGCATGTAAAAATCATCATGAACACATTGCAAAAGGAACAATCGAGAAATCTACTGTATATTTCTAATCGCTCCGGGGTGGGACGATTAGGACTATCATAAAATGCCCGAAAGTGACCTCCCAAATGTCCCATCCAGATGTCTCCAAAACACCTAAAAACTTGGGGTTAGGAAAAATGGGGCATTTTGAGATGACCCAGAAGGTCGTATTCTATATATTCTGCTTCGATCACCCTTATTAGAATGGAGCTCTCTGTATGATAGTGAAAGCATAAAACAATGAAAACATAGTCAAAACTTATTAGAATGGAATGAAATTTGAATATAAACATATAGGAATGACATAAAATAATATTAAAAATAAACATTAGATAAATCATTTGTAGATTTCTAATTGCTTTGGGGTGGGGCGATTAGGACTACAACAGTGCGAGGGGCACCAGGGGGCAGGACGTCCACCATTTGGGGCTCGGTTTTGACACTAATCCACTTGGGATGGGTCCAAAACCTTCTAGGGGGTTGTGTCAATAAATTTGGTGTGGGATTGTGTCCAATTTTTTGGGTTTTGGGTCAGGATTGTGCTCCTAATGTTCACCCAATAACCTCCCTTCCAAAAGAGAGATCAAGGATGTAGGAAGCACAATGAGGGTGAGGGTATAATTCAGTAGCACTCCATTGCTCCAAATGCTCCTACTCTATTTTTATTTGAGGTGAGAAGACTCACCATTTTATATACCTAAAGGTTTGCTTTGAATGTGCATGCAAGGGCACCACTTGGCCATCATGCCTTGTCATGGGAGAGAAGATTCCTCCCTGATTAAGGGCTCCATTACTACCTCTATGACTGCCTCTTTGAGCTTTGAAATGCTCACTCGCACTCCCATGTATTGAAGGTGGATTTGAGTGGTGGATATGGGCTACCATTTGTCAAGGTTTGAATTTTTTCCCATCAAACCTGCTATTTGCCCCACCCTGGAGCGATTGCTGCTAATCATCTTGGGGTGGTGCGAATAGCATTCTAATCACCCCAAGGTGGAATGAGTAAGGAGAAGGGTTATTAAAAGGTGCAAAATTGACCTCTGACCTTACAAAACTACTTTGGGAGTGGTTAGGACCATTGTTCAAACTCTGGGGGCTACCCTAGGGGCTGTGTATGCCAATTCGGTCAGTGCTTGTAGCCATATGATCATATTGGTGTTGTATTGGTGTCTGCAGGTGTCTACCTTAGTAAGGCACCTAACTCAGTAAGGCACCTACCTCAGTAAGGAACCTACCTTAGTAATACACCTACCTTAGTAAAGCACCTACTTTGTATGCCTTAGTTTGATGAGCGAAAGCATGCCAAGTCTGTGTAGAACTTCAACTGAGAAAAAGACAATAAAATCAGGTGAATCACTACACAAAACACACTTCATGCATAGATTAGATAATACACATAATTTCATTAAGTAAATACATAATAATTCATAAAAATATACAACTCATGATATATTGTCGTGTAAAAACCATTAATACTTATACAAAAATATAAGCATATCTGGTGCTCATCATCCCTCATGCTTAATATGTGCCACACCCTCGTGGCACCTAAAATCAGTAATCACCTCCTTTGCATAGGCCACTTCTCCATATTTCTTTTTCTTACTAGTGGCCTTGGTTTTCCCTTCAGTCAGAGGCTTTCGTTTCTACTATGGGATACTGGTTTGTTGCGGGGTATTTTTAGGTTGTGCTATCCTCTAGCTATGCTAGCTTCTAGCTATTCTAGGTTGGCCTTTATTCTACACCGACTTCCTGATGCACTAGATATGCCTACCTATTATGCTTGGCCTAGCGCCTGTGCTGGGCACCACTGCTACAATCATTTATCCTCTCTAGAAGGCTGCCTCTGATTCCTGCCATAAGTTAGTGAGTTGAGGGCATAACTCTTTGAGTGGAATATCATAGTCATACCTCTTTTGAATGACCACATTGGTCTTGTACAACTGAATTTATTTAGGGGTGAGGCCAGTGTTCTCTTCTACAATTGCTATCGCCTCTACCTCTAGTCCGAATACCCCTCATATTTCCAACTATTTCCTCATTTTGGAGGTCCGACCCTGTAATGAACTATATATCTTCCAAAATTTGTCATCCGTAGTAGGGTCCACATAGATGCTAGGCTCTCTTTCAGCTTTATTTATAACTTTTCTAGATACATTTACCACTTCGAGATCTTCACGAAGCTTTTAAAAAAAAAAAATTCGCTCAGTGAAGGCCTGCATGCCTTCTTCCCATTCTTCATCTGAGTGGGGATCCGGTTTAGTGAATTTAACTCTGGCCTTTATTTTGGCTCCTTTATATGATATTTGAGGCACTTTCCCTTTTCTTCTATCTGGTATAGTGGTGGCCTACATGGGGATATCTTCATTTCCCATGGGAGATGCTTCCTTATTAGAAGATCTTAAAATCTACCCTTCTAGTCTTAGGTCCCTTGTAGCTATCTCCCCTGTTCATTGGTCACTTGGTGCCTTCTATTCTAGTTATTTAGGTAGTGGTCCCTCAATTTTGGGCACCTAGTGCTTTAAAAAGTCCTTTTTGGCCTCAGGTTTAGGATTTTGCCCTTGGATTTGCCCTAAAGGCTCCTCATCATCATTAATATCAATAACAAGGGTTTCTGTTTGAAAAAAATAATTCTCCTGTTCCTCTATAGTCATTCTATTAGATGTGCATGAACCCTATCCTACCTCTAATTCCTCATTTTGAGCATCCGAAATAACTACCCTAGATGAGACTACCCTCTCTGGTGAGGTTGGAGAGTTCGTGGGTAGCTCAATTACCTAATTTGTTTGGGTAGAGGTATCCCATATCTCAATCACCCTGATCTGCATCTGTTGGTTTTATACCCTGAGCTATTGGATTAGTTGCTATAATTGGGAGATGGTGACCTCCTGCTGATAAATTTTTCTTGCCACCATATCCTTGAATTCTTCAAATAGAACCTACATTGTGAAGTTTTCATTCTGCCCAATGTGGTCCTCTCCCATTGGCACCTTGGGCTGCTGTTGCAGGTCTACTAAAGACTAAAGGTCTTGTGGACTATAGGTGGACAAATTATATAGGGTTTGGTCCATGAATATGATATCTACATATTCCTCTTCTTCCTAACTTGACATAATTAGTTGTTTCAAATGTCTTTGATCACGTATGCACTCCTTCCATAGAGCTATGGATTTGGGGTTGGAGGATTCTGACCTATCCTCCATATAATTGGGCAGAGAAATTTGCCCCTTATCCATAGCATCTAGTGAAGTTTTAGGTTGTTCTCCTTCAGAAATTACCACCAATTTAGCCTCATATCCATCCTCTAATGCCACATGCTCCTATGCATCAAAATGTTTAGCCCTAACTTATTTAGCCACTACTCGTAATTCGACCTCTTGCTCTACTTCAACTATCGCATGCTCTTGCACACCAGAGTGTTTTTCCCCTGTCACTGATGAGCTTCCCCTATGATCCTCCATAGGGAGTATCAAGGCTATAATTATACCATGGTAGGCCAGGGCAAATACTGCCCCACGTTGGTACCACGATGCCTTGTCTTGCAAGGTATTTGCTAGATAAAATGGGATATTAATTTCTTGCCCATGCACCAAGTTGTTAAAGAATTGCATATGGTTCATGTTTATGTGTGAATACTTCCCAGTGCATATTAAGTATATTGAAATTTATTCAAAGAGATTCCTCAGGTGCATTGGGAGTCTCTAATTTGGGATCCCCCCATGATTGCATCAAACGTTCCTCAATCCAAGCAATAATTTTGTGCACTATTTTGTCACGCCATATTTGTATATGTACTCTCTAGTGAGGGGGATACTGGTGACATAAAAAATGTGTTATGGGGTGACTAGAATCTCTAGTCCATGTAACAAAACAACTCCTTCCCTCACAATGAAAAAAAACTCCTTTGCTACCTCTATGTCTTGGTATTGGCTGACCAGGTGACAGTAATTCATCCACCTGCCTACCTCAAATTGATTACAAAATTCTCCTCTAATCCCCTCAGTACCACTGAGCTCATGATTTTTAAGTGCATGATTCTTCGAACGTCTTCCCATGGTGAACTCTCTATTGATTTCAATTGGATTTATGCTCATTTCTGATTAAAGCACCTTCTTATAGATTCAAGCACCTAACTCTAGAAATTGTTTTCGCATTGGGATTGGAAGGGTATGCCACCTAAATTTATTTTTAGCATGACGTATTAGGCATGAGGGATGAATTAAATTCTTGCATTGACATTATTTTCAAAGAAGCATATCATATGAAAAATTACATATATATTTAAAAGAAACCATGTGCATACCTGATTGGTCATTTGATACTATGTGGATTATGCCAATTTGGTATTTAGTGGTCATGGCGATAATAAATTTCCCATGTGTTGATTATGTCACCTTGGTTACGAAAATTCTAGTTCACTCAACGTCCTATGCTGAAAGTGCAGTGGATCCTATTAGTTTAGGTTGGGATGCATATCTCCTCGATGGTTGGCCTTGGAATGTGTAGAGATCCTATCCAATAATTTTGAAATATTTTTAGGTGCTTCTAGATTTCCATCACATGAGATGATGGTTTTGGTTTTGGCTGCTCCATATATTACCAATTTGCACATGTGCTCTTGATTCAATCGAGGCACCTGGTTGAGTAAGACACCTACTTGAGTAAGGTGCCTATCTTAGTAAGGCACCTACTTGAGTAAGGCGCCTACCTCATTAAGGCATCTACTTGAGTAAGGCACCTACTTGAGTAAGGTTCCTACTTATGTAAGGCGCATGCTTGAGTAATGCACCAGAGTAAGGGGATGAAGTAAGGCACCAAGGTAAGGCACCTCCCTTGATAATATTTTTTTTTTAATGGAATAACATCTCTAGAGTGGTGCCTACTTAGTAGAGTAAGGCACCTCCCTATTGGAGTAAGGTGCCAGAGTAAGGTGCATCCATTACAAAGTAAGGTTCCAGATTAAGGTTCCTCCCTTCCCGCGTAAGACGCTGGAGTAAAGTGACTCCCTTTCAGAGTAAGGCACCAGAGTAAGGTGCTTCCCATGATAATTTTTTTAATGGAAGAACACCTCCAAAGTGGTGCCTCCTTGGTAGAGTAAGGTGCCTCCTTGGTGGAGTAAGGTGCCTCCCTTCTAGTGTAAGGTGCCAAAGTAAGGCACCTCCCTTCCAAAGTAAGGCACCTTCCTTGATAATTTTTATTTATTTTTAATGGAATAACACCTCCAGAGTGGTGCCTCCTTAGCAGAGTAAGGTACCTTCCATCCATAGTAAGGTTCCAGAGTAAGGTGCCTCCCTTATGGAGTAAGGCACCTAAGTAAGGTTCCAGAGTAACGCACCTCCCTTCTAGAGTAAGGCACCAGAGTAAGGTGCCTCCCTTGATCATATTTTTTAATGGAAAAACACCTCTAGAGTGGCACTTCCTTGGTGGAGTAAGCCACCTCCCTTCTAGAGTAAGGCATTAGAGTAAGGTGCCTCCCTTCTGGAGTAAGGTTCCAGAGTAATGTGCCTCGCTTCCAGAGTAAGGTTTCGGAGTAAGGTGCCTCCATTTCGAGGTAAGTCATTCTACCACTGTTGAAAAGTTAGTAGTGGCTGACGTGTTTACTAATGTGAGGTTGATCAAGAATCCTAAAATTCTCTTCACACCACATCAGCATCTACTTCGTCCAGTCATGGGGGGTACATAATTTTTCCTTTACAAGGAATTGGTGCATGTACCCATGCTTGGATCATGGCCATATTCTAAACATGTAGGTTCATGGATGTCGATCTGGTCTAGGCCTTGTTATCAAATATGCTTATTGTTCAATAAATTAGTCCACTCTCCTGCAAAAAGAAAATGAGAGAAAAAAAAACTATAGTTAAATGTAATATGTGTCTGTTAGGCCCTAGATCTCAGGATGCATGTATCTTCATTGTGGGTATTGTTCTTGCAAAACACACTATAAGCTAAAAAATGGGAAACTATACTAGCTTATTTTTGGTGGGACACCTATGTGTCCACCATGTTGTTGAGAAATCTAGAAAGATTTACTTGGATTGGGTCTCCCCTATGCCTATTCTAGACTCTACTAGTAAGATTTTGAATGTGTGGTATGGGTGCAACTGGAAGCCATTAACTATTAAAATGGTGTTGTTGTTGTCAATTGATTTGATATGCACAAAACCATTTCTAATGATTTCCACCACCTCGTACGGTCCCATACACCTTTGCATTAGTTTTCCCTTCCACTCCTAGAACCTAGAATCATACAACAGTACCTAGTCTACTTATTTGAACTATTTTGTCTTGATTTGGTGGTCATACCACTATTTTCTTTGCCTCTGCATGATTTCTATTCTCTATAGGGCATCCATTCGAAATTTGTTTAGCTACTGAATTTGTTCCCTTTGTGCTTTATCCAGGCTTAGGACTAGTTCTACCATAATTATAAGTGTCTTAACATTGAACTCGATGGGCATCATTGAATCCTTCTTGTATACCAGTCGAAAGGGTGTAAATCCTGTGGTTTATTTCCACATCATGTTGTACACCCACACTGCCTTCAAAAATCTTGCAACCCAATATTTCCTATGTTGTTACATGGTCTTCATAAAGATATTCTTGATTTCCCTATTGGTCACTTCTACATACCCTTTTGCCTATAGATGCTATGGGGTAGTCTTGTTGTGCCAAACCTTGTATTGCTCCATAAGCTCCTTAATTAGCCTGGAGGTAAATTGGGATCCTTGGTCTATTGTAATTTCCCTGGGCACCCCAAATATTGTGAAAATATGGGCAAACAAGAATTTGGCTATTGTCCCTTTCTTGGAGTCCCTTAGTGCGTAGACTTCAACCTATTTAGTAACATAGTATGTGCAGACTCTAATATATCTCCTATTGATCGAAGGTGGGTTTATGGGTCCCATAAAATACATGCTCCACTTATTTAAGGGTTCTATATGCACATGAGGTTGAAGGGGCATTCGGTCCCTATGGGTCGACCTACCCATTCTTTGGCATTCATCACACCTACTTGTGTATGTGGCTGCATATTTGAACAACATGGGCTAAAAATACCCAATATGTAATACCTTATATGTAGTCCTTCTCCCTAAAAAGTGACCTCCATAAGGCTCACTATGATAGTATTTGAGTATCTCTAAAAACTCATGTTTTGATACACACCTCCTTACGATCTGGTCTAGCCCCATTTTGAATAGGAGGTCATTGATCCACTGAAAGGAAGCACTTTTTTTAAATATCGCTCACTTCTCTTTGTATAAAAGTGTAAGGAAAGTTCTATCGGTGGCCAGACAGTTGGCGATGTCTACATACCACGACATCTGTTCGTTGATGATGAAAAAATATTTTTTTGGGAACTAATCCTCTACTACTATGTGGTCTGTTGGTATTATCCTAGATAGGAAGTATATGACTATGTTGTCCTTCCTGAGCTTATCAACGATGGTAATTTTGAACTCCTACAAAAGTAAAATCCACTTGATGATCCTGCCACTGATTGTTGGTTTATTCATTAGGTACCTAATGGTTGCATGGTCATGTTGTGGAGTTTCTACAACCACCCCAAGATTCTTGGGGACCCACTTGTCATGTTTTGGTATTAAAGGTTTTTTGTTTTATTTGGCTTGTAAAAATAATGATGTTTGACCGTTTATGTTAACAATTTTAATTGCTTTAGTTATTTGGTATTTAATGATTAATTAATCTAGGCATTAATGCTTAGATTAATTAAAATCCATTTTGATAAATAGAGTTTTATTTTCTTCATACTATCTAAGGTGATGGAATGTTTTTAATAAATCAAGGCCTGACCAAAACATTACCTAAAACAATAAGAGGGTACAAAAGGTACAAATAAATTGTGATAGAAAATAATATGCTATTATATACCTTATATAATTACATTAATTATATTATGTATATAATAGTAATATTATTATGATGTTCTAAAATGTTATTATAATAATATTATTATGATTATTTTATTCTAAAATGTTATTATTATATTGTATATAATAATATTATTATAATATACTTTACAAAGGATGTGATAATAATATGTTTGACCACGTTACGTTTGATTGCAGGAGAAGGCAATGACAGCTATTCAAAATGATCGAAGGCAAGGGTGGCTAATCCAAAATGTTCGAGGCTATGTAATGTTGGAAAAAGAGGAAGCAGTACAAAGATAGTGTTAGGGATTTAGGAGTACAACACATAAGGCATCAGATTTGACAATGAAATGGTTGAAACCAGAGGCATGTCATCAAACAAGCCAACAAAAAAACATTATTAGGGCAACCTGTAACCCTAATCGATGGAGATAAAGGTCTACCTCAAGAGCATGGAAATTTTTTTATTGGTATTACATAGCGTGAGTACAAGAGCAAGGAGCTAGAAAGCCATGGCGAAGGGTTGACAATGCCATGGCTACATCGATGGTAGCCCCTTGAAGTGGTGTTGAAAGTGCCATGGCTGAAATCGATGGCAACACCATGGCAAAGGGTTGACAGTGCCATGGCTATGTCGATGGTAGCCCCATGATGTGGTGTTGATAGTGCTATGGCTACAATTGAATCCAGCATCATGGCTACATTGTTTTGACAGCACCATGGCTGCATCGATCGTAGCACCACAACGTGGTATTGACAAAGCCATGGGTGTGTCGATGGCGTGATGACCTCACTAGGTTATATGGCAACCAAAGTTCCCAATATGGGGGACGTCATCCCAATCCTTGGGCACGTTTGGTATGGCTTCAAAGAGATACCATCGGGCCTTGGTTTTGAAGAGCACAACGAAAATCTCGCTAAATGAGATTGGCCTACCTTATTTTAATGTGAATATTATTTGATTATATTCAATGTTTTAAATAAGGCCTAAAATCATAATTGTTATAAGGTATAGCTAAACATTTTTTATTATTCATTTTTATGGGTGCAAACGGGTGTTCTTGGGTAGAATGCTTATGTGATAAGATAAAGGGGAGACATAAGGAGTTATACAAGATTATGTTTTTGGTTTTATTATTGTTTAAAATAATGTTTAGAAGTGTTATTTTATTGTATTAAATAACAAAAAATGATGATGGATTATTTTATTATATCCATTTATTATTTTAATTGTGAAATAAGTTGAAGCGAAAGGACTTCTAAGCATTATTTATACCTTGTTATCCTACCTGTTTAGGGGGGGGGGGATGGAAATTATGTAAAATTCCGAAAAGCAATAAGAAAGAGCATTTTTCAGATTTTGAGAGGGTAGAAAACTTTTGTGAGCAAAATAAAAAGGAGGGTTTCTAATCATAAAACTAATGTTTTTAGTGTCTTATCATTTCTTCATTTTAGTGACTTCTAGCCATTGTCTTATGCCATGAAATGGGTTGCAATAGGTGAAGGTCAAGATGATGTAGTTTCTCTATTATTTCCTTTGAGTCTTGCACTTGATTTAATGGTATTGTGTTTATGTTGTAGGTCCATTAATTTAGGTTGTTTTATGATTACCTCATAACTTGGGATTTTGCAGGGAGGAGCTTGCTAAACTAATTCAAAATTTGACTTTTTTAGCTAACCAAATATGCATTGTTTATTCATTCATTTTTGTTAAGTTCATTTTATTTCAAGCATTCAATCATTTCATTCTGGTCCATCCTGAATTTTAGTTTCTTTTATTTCCATTTTGGTCCTTTTCTAGAATTTTTGCTAATTTCCTTTTAGTTTCATTTCTACTCTGGTCCATTTCCAGAATTGTTAAGCTTTCAAGTTATTTCCATTCTGGTCATTTTCCAGAATTTTTGCACCTCCAAAATTCATTAATCTAAGATTTCAGATAAAACACATGGTTTAGGAGGGATACTAACCTACTATTTCACATTAAATTAATATAAGAAATTAAAGCTAATTTTTCTAACATTGCTAACACACTAACTTCTACTAACTACTATTAGGGTAGTGGCATCAACATAAGGAAGATAAAATGAACCCAACTATCTAAAACTTACTTCATCTTAAAGGCATGGACATTAAAATGAGGTGGACAATTCCACATTTTATCATTTGAAACCTTTTAAGTGAAGATAAAATACTTTACTAATAGGGATTCAGGGTAGCATCAATTTAAAAAACCCTAAAAAGAACTACTTTTATTTTACACTGGCTTTTCAGTTAGATCTTTCAATCACTAAGCATTGTTTAGAACCAGCAAAGCCCCTTGTTTATGGTCACATGCATTATTGAATTATTTCTGGCACTATTACAATCTTTAGATATTTTACCAAAACCTTGGAGAAGTTGAATGTTTGTCATTTGGTTTCTTTTCAAGAGAGTTTTCTATTCAATACTCTACATGTGGTGGTATTTTGCAATTGGGAAAAATATACACTCAACAGGTCTATGTGAACAAACACATTGTACCTAGTGATATAGTGGCAAAATTTGTTGATGGTATGCACAATTGTGAGAAATTATTTTTCTATTATGGTGTAGTTGAGCTCAGCCCCTACTAAGTTCTTGCTAACATGATAAATGGCATAAAATTTCTTGCCATCCTTCTACCCGAGGATCGCTCCAATTGCATTATTGGATGCATCACAATGTATATAAAATAGGATAACCCAATTTGGGCCCTATAATACTAGGTTAGAAATCAACTTCTCCTTCAGCATCTAAAATGTTTACTTTCAGTCCTCCATCCAAATAAACTCTATGTTCTTTGTTAGTAGTGTGTGCAGTGGTTTGGTGATCTTACTGAAGTCAGTGATAAATCACCTATAGTACCTGGTAGAGTTGAGAAAACTTCTTACTTCCCTCTACATTTTTGGGTTGGGTAAGTCTTTGATGACTTCTATTTTATTTTTATCAAATTTAATTCCCTTTTTTGAGAGATGATGTCCCAGCACTATGCCCTCGTGCATCATCATAAAGCACTTTTCATTTTTTAGGGATAAGTTGTTCTCTTCACACCTATGGAGCACTCGTTCCAAGTTTGTCGTCACTTCTTCAAAGGTTTCATTGTAAATGATGAAGTCATCCATATATACCTCAACTACCACCCCCATCATATCTTAGAATATGCTTAATAGTGCCCTTTAGAAGGTGTTTGGTGCATTGCATAACCCGAAGAGTAGCACTCTATAGGTGAACGTCCCCCCATGGGTAGGTAAACATTATCTTATCTTGTTCCTCCTCCCCAATATGGATTTGGTTGTATCTACTAAATACATACAGAAATGAGAAGTATTTTCTCCTAGATAATGTATCCAATACCTGATCAACAAAGGGAAGTGGGAAGTGATCTTTATTAATCACTTTATTCAATTATCTATAATCATCATAGATCCTCTATTTCCCATTTTTTTAGGGGACCATCACAAGTGGTGACACCCATTCACTGTCAAAGATTGGATAGATAAATCTTGCTGATAAAATATTTTGTAGCTCAAATTTCCTAATTTCCTTCATGGTCGGGTTCATCCTTCTCTATGGTTGTTTGACTAGGATCACCTGCTCTTTGAGGTAGATTCAATGCATGCAAATTTCTAGGTGGATTCCCTTCATATCTAAATAATCCTAAGAAAATGTTTGTTGGTGTCTGGTTAGGAGTTATTTTAATTATGTTAGCTGTGTGGGGGTCAACCCACTGTTGACATTCAATGATCTACCAAGCTCAATATCAATTTTATTGATGTGGTGGTCCTGAGCACCGACCAACGGTGACTCGATAACTATGAGGGAGGATTCTCCTTGAAGGAATCTTGTGATGACACCATATTCATCGGGTTCCTCCTCAAAATCTACTAATACCATCACTAGCTGGAGCATGGACAATAAACTATCCTCATGGTTGTCCCATGTGGGTTCTCCTAGCATATCCATGAACTATGTAGGAGGTGAGATAGTCAATTTCTTAACGTTATGACCATTTGAGATGGTCATAAGTCCATCATGGCAACTGATGTAGGTGTCAGTCATAACTAACCATGGCCTCCCTAAGATGAGTAGATAGTCACTCAGTTCTATTTTATACTGCAACACCAAGAAATCCATTGAGTATTTCCGTACATCAACTATCATGATGATGTCGAGCATTTCCTTTGGTGCTACTATTGATCAATTGGCCAATTGTAACACCATATTTATGGGTTTTAAGTTTGAGAGCTTCATATTATGCATGATCTCCTACAACATTACATTTATGGTTGCACCTAGATCAACTAAGGTGTTAGCCAATGAATGACCTATTTTTTTGATCAACATCAAGCTGCCTAGGTCTACGTATTTGGGATGATATGCATTTACCATCATCAAGTTGGTCAATTTTCCTTTGATATTGATGGTCTGTGTCATTTTACATCCTGGTTTTCTCAAGCACAACTCCTTTATTTCTTTGGTATATATCAGGACATCTTGAATAGCTTGGAAGAGTGGGATAGTAATTGTGAGATTCCTTAAGCTAGAAAGGATATTGAACTCGGGCTATGTCAGCTTCCTCTATTCTTGCAACCATTTAGGAAATGAAGCCTCTATTTTCTCAATAACTTTTTCTTCTTCCACATATTCTATAAGAGGGGAGTATTCTACACTTTCCTCCTCTTATACTAGGGGAGGTGCTTCTACTCCTAGCTGCCTACATGACCTAAGTTGAATGGTATTAAAAAAAATATTGTACATCGGATACATCTCTCCCTTTACTTGATATGTTGGCTGGTTTACCTTATTATTTTATTTCATCATTGACTATGTTGGTAACTACATAGGTCTCACCGTAGGTAGGGTCGGTAAGCCTTGTTGAGGTCAAGCTTATGCCATGTTTTGTGGAGCAGAGTTCCATGGAACGTGATTCTTCCATTGCTACCTAGAATGTTGATATAGTATCCATGTTTTTTATTGGTAAATGTAGCTCCTAGAGGCACGTTCATCCAAGGTGGTAGTCCCCACCACCCCATATTGGGTGGTTGTGGCTTCCCTTGTGGCATATATGGTCCTCATCCATAGGTCGACATCCCTGTGGGAATGTTCCCCATAGGGGGTTGCTGCTAATTTATTTTATTGCCCATGAAATAGGATTCACTTATGTTAGCATCCTACTTAGTATTGGGTAGTTGTGGGTATAGTCGATTTTTGTTATTCTGTTGGCAAATCATGAATATTCTAATCTTGTTCTCTGGGTATGCATTCCTAGTATGCTTACCCTGCATTTTGAGAAAAAATAGGTCAATGCTACTTTGTTCTCTTATTTATTTTTCTCCAGCAAGAGTGTATCCACTATAATGATAGAGTTGATAGCATTTCAATTTTTAAATCCTCCAACATTTTGCCTCTTTGCTTTTGTGACCGATACAATCACCTTCACAGTTTTGAGAGTAGGTTTTTCTCTCCGTCATGAGTAATTTTGATATAGTTGTTAGATATATTCCATAACATGCTAGTAAACATCTCCTCCCAAAATCACGTTTAGCACTTCTAGCAATATTTTTGAGTCCTCTCATAAACCTGCTTTTGAGGGACTTATCGCCTAGCTTTGGGTGAGGGGATTGCTCCAGGTTGAAATTGAACCTTTCCTAGTATTCTTCTAGGGATTCATCCTCCTTCTATGTCATGCTAAGGACTTCTTCTCTAGAGTCTCGTGCTCTACCAAAGTCTTGGTACTACTCTAAAAATATCTTCCTCATTTCTTCCCATGTGGTTATCTACTTATTCCCAAACCTGATAAACCAATGTAGAGTTGAGTTATCCAATGTTTATGAAAATAGTTTCAGCTTCTAGGCATCTAACTTATAGTCGACGGACCTGCACAACACAAAAATTTAAGAAAAAATAGTTCAAGGTCTTCGGTTGGATATCCCCTGAAGGTAGGGAGATGGGCAGGGGATATATGCTTCATTTTGGTTTCCCCTACTCCTTCCTATATATGAAAGCTAAAACCATATGAAACTTCTTCGACCATTATTTTAGGAAGTGTGGTCTTTAATGTAGCTTCTATGGTCTTTTGATTATTTAGAAATGTTTGTATTAGATGCTCTAAGTTAGTTGGTGTTATGGTATGATCCTCTAAGTATTTCTACAGCAGGGCTTCCTCTGAGGGTGTCCTCTTAAATAGAGGATTCAGGATGACCTATTCTTTCCCAGGTTGATGATATGAGGAGGAGATTTGTGTGAAGTGAGAGTGCTCACTCAAGTGGACTACTGGTGATGACTCGAGAGAATATAATTAAAATTATAAGTCTTTGGATAACTCAAATATTTCTGATGGGCTCTATATTATAAAATTATCATTGGGTCCTATTTTTCTTGGTGGACTCATACAAGGTGAAATAGAATGTTTTTAAGGGGTACTGTAATCTGTATACTAGTGGCACTTCCTCGAAAATGGTGCCAAAATGTTGGGTGTCAAGCACTGGTTAAATTTATCCTAGATATGTCACAACACATTTAAATTATAAAACCAGGGATCTCATAGAATTTTGAAGTTCCATGGTTGAGATTGCTCACACTACCGCTTTTGAGATGAATCTATTTTAACTATCATTGGGGGTGTTTACAAAATAACAGTTGATTTTGCCACACCAATAAAACTTATGTATAAATAAAATACATAAAAATAAACACACCATACTGAAAGCATTAAACACATTTACGTAATTAAAAATCACTCTACGCTACATCAAAATGAATTTAATCTAAGAAATAAGCATGCTATCATGCATGATTAAATCTACAAAAATAACTAAGAATCAAGGGAGGAATACTAGCTTGGAGTGGGCTTGAGCTCTAGCAGATCCCACCCAATGAATCACGAATATAATGAATAAATTAACGAACGCTTAAGATTTTATTGAAAATGCAATATTACATGTGATAATGCTCTCTCTAATATTTGCCTCCTTTGCTATAGATAAGTCTGTATGTTTATATAACATAAACATGACTTCCTTTTGTAGTTCTATTACAACAGGAATTCTGGTTACAGTCTAAATTGGGATAGTTTAGTTACTATAAAAGACACATGTTTAAACATATTTTCATCGTCTCCTAGCATTCAAATGATTTTTTCTTGGTTACAGTTCTATTTCATTGAGTGGTTATGTGTTCATCCACTCTGGTTGGGACAACTCATTCATTCAATGGTTTCCCATTGATGATGTGGAACGGTGGTCAATGGGGTCCTACAACAATCCGGTCAATACGCATAATTCTGACACTTGATTGAGTAAGGTTCCTGCTTTGTGCCTACTTGAGTGAGGAATCTACTTGAGTAATGTGCCTACCTCAATAAGACGCCTACCTCAGTAAGGCATCTACCTCAATAATGTTCCTTCTTGGTATGTCTTAGTCTGATGAGTGAAAGCATGTCAGGTCTGTGTAAGACCTCGACTAAGAAAAATATGATAAAATTAGATGAATCACTACACAAAATACACTTCACGCATAAATTAGATAATACACATAATTTCATTAAATAAATACATAATGATTCATAAAAATATACAACTCATGATATATTGCCATGCAAAAACCATTAGTACTTATACAAAAATATGAGCATATCTGGTGCTCATCACATGACATTGTTACAAGAGGTGAAATCTAACAATTTAGCCTTAATTATGATATAAAACGAGCTTATGATGGTAAGGAAGAAGCAAGCTGAGGTTGAATTTTAGTAGAGGATATTTTAAACTCCATAGATTACTCGAGAGCAAGCATATGCTAGTAGAGGCCTTAAGAAAAGTACAATTGTGTTAGCAAATGAGGAGACCAACATGATAGAAAAGGTGTACTGGTGTTCAACATGAAATGAACCTCATGGAGAAGAAACATACATGGTGCATATGAATTATGTGCAGACACTTGCAGAAAGTTTAGTTGGTGGACAAACCAACATGATTAGGGAGGATGATCACAATTTTATGATGCCATCCTTAGAGCAAGTTTCAATTATTACAAGGTCCATAAATAACCTAGTAAATGTATATCTAGCTGAGCTTGAACCCTTGAAGGTTATTGCAGAACCAAATGTGCAAAATGAAAAATGGCAACCTCTAGTGAAGGTGCCTAGTGCAATGGCTAACAAGCAAGATTTTATCATGTTGAAAGATTTACTGGCTAAGAAAATTCAAGAAAAGACACAAACAAGAGCATCAAATTCACAACCCACAAAAGCTTCCCAAATGCAAAATGAAATGAAAGAACAATCCAAAGAGTGCCTCAAGTACTTGTCATTGATAAATATATAAAGGGTAGAATCTACTTAGCATTACTAAGACAAGTATGAGTGAGTTACAAAAGAAAAGGCTTTGACCATTTCAAATTATAATATTATGGAAGAAATGAAGAAGATACATGCAAAAGTGAGCCTATATGATGCACTACAGTTGCCTGAACAAGTCAACCTACTGCAAGAATCTCTTAATACTGGTAAAGACAAAAAAAAGTCCTTCTCAAATAGTGTTGGCACAAGCACTACCAAATTTAGCCACTGGAAAGAATAGACCGCCTCTATTTTATTTGTAACTCAGAATGGAGGGGTGGATTGTACACAATTGTATGATTTATTAAGGTACTACTACTACTAACATGCCAAAGTAAATATGTGAAGTGATGGGGATGGAATACATAAGAAGTATCCTATGAGTGTTGTAGCTAGATGGGACTCAAAAAATAATGGGAGTAATCAAGGATATTCCTATTGTCCTATATAGCATGCCATAAATCACTATCATTCAAGAAGTAGCGATGGTCAACCTGGAGCCATAATTTAGCATGTGCCTCTCAAGGGAGTTCACAATGAAGCTAGGAGGATATATTTCCTTGGACTACTCACATTTGGATATTCCATTTAAAGGAAAGAGAATTTACATATATAATGAAAATCCATCAACTTTTCATATTGAAAAGTTGGAGGAAGAAGAAAATCCCCCAAGCATAGTTAACATGATGACTAAATATTAGGAGAGGATGAATTTATGGAAGAAGTTCTTGGTGAACTTTATCTTTAGGATGCATTTTCACTTGTGGATTTTAATGCAATTATTGGAATGGACATTGGTTGTTATACGATAACCAAACCGGAGAAAATTAAAAAAAGGTCCTTGATTCCCCAGATCCTATCATAGATCAGTTATGGAAGATTTATTTTGGTGATGCTAGATGTAATAATGGTTCAGAAGTTGATATTGTTTAAATATCCCCCATGGTGTTACAAAAGACTTATTCTTATAGACTGATTTGGAGTTGCACAAATAATGCAATCGAATATGAAGTGTTGTGCCTCGAATTGAAGAAGACTAAAAAGTTGGCTTTTTAAATAGTTGTAAATTTTTGGTGAATCTAAACTCATTATCAATCAAACCATAAATAAATGTGTGTCTAAGCATTAGTACTTGAAATCCTATCGCAACAAAGTGTGGGATTTATTTTAGTCCTTCACAGCCTTGAATATTCAGGCGATTTCCTATGAGCAAAATAAACACGTAGATATTTTAGCCTCTCTTGGCACAAATTATTCTCCCATGGAGAAAATAGTCAAAAATACCAAAACTATCAGGGTTATCTATAGACCCTCAGTCCCTAACAAGAACATCTATTGGAAAGTGTTCAACAATGATGAGAAAATAGTCAATTTTTTGATCAAGGAAGTTGCAAGTATGGATGATAGAAAGCTCATTGAATAAGAGATGGAGGGGATGATACAATTGAAGAATAATCATATTCCTTGGGGACTTATTTCATTTGAAATTTTATTTGATCAAAATGACAGGGCCAAAAAACACATGATCAAGGTGGATGCTAAGGAGTATATTGAATTGTAGCTAGAACCTGAGAAGATCATCAAAATAGAAACTGATTGTATGCTAGAATATTTGGAAGACATTAAGAACTTGTGCTATGAGTATCCTAACATCATTGCATGGAGCTATAAATATTTAAATGGGTGTGACAAGAATGTGATCCAACATACCATTGAGCTACAAGAGGGAGTAAAACCTTTTTGGAAAAAATAGCGGCCTATCAATCCTAAGATAGAAGTACTCATGAAGACAGAATTATTAAAGATGTTAGATGTGTAGATAATATACCCAATTAAGCACTCGATATGGGTGGTGAATCTGGTTCTAGTATGAAAAAGAACAGAGACATTCGGTTGTGTGTAGATTTCTAGAACTTAAACCAAGAATCACTAAAAGATCATTATCCTCTATCATAGATTGATCAAATCCTTTGTGTGGTTGCCAGTGCACTAATATTTTCATTGTTAGATGGATTTTATAGTTATAATCAGATATGGATGAAGGATGAGGACCAACATAAAACAACGTTCACTATGAAGTGGGGTACATTCACCTATCAAAGGATACTATTTGGACTCTCAAATGCTGGTGCTACTTTTTAGAGGACCATGGACATCACTTTTAATGAGTTATTTAATAGAATTATTGTAATATATCTTGATGACATGACTATGTTTTCACATAACAGAGAAGACCACGTTTCTCATTTGAGGTAGGTGTTCGATAAATAACATGATTTCAGAATTTCTATTAATCCAAAGAAATCAATATTTGTTGTTAAATAAGGAAAATTAGTGGATCACATGATTTCACAAGAAGGATTGGCAATTGATTCTACAAGAGCTAAAACACTCCTAAAGCTATCATTTTTTACTAACAAAAAATATTTGCAATATTTCTTCAGCCAAATAAATTTCTTTCACAAGTTCATTGCCTATTTTTCTCAGGTTGTGAAACCCATGACTGGAGTATTAAATAAGAATATCGAGTTTAAATGGAAAGAAGCTAGAAGATGAGCTTTTTAGGAGATCAAGGAAAGAATCATCCAATATCTAGTGTTGATTAATCCTGATTATTCAAAGGACTTCATTATTTATGTAGTAGGTGAGCAAGAGAGCTATGTTATAGTTTTGACATAGAATCAAGAATATGGGGATGAGAATCCAATTACCTTATTTATCCAAGTCATTGCACCTCACCAAGATAAGTAAAATTTCATTGAGAAATAGGTGTACATAATGATGAAATCATTGAAGAAGTTCTGAAACTTTGTTTTCGAGAGTAAAACTATCATTTATGTTATACATCCCAATGTTCAAAATTTCATACTCCAAGGAGAAATAGGTGATAAAAGGGTATGCTGGGTCTCAAAATTTCAAGAATATGACATGGATATCTGATCGATAAAGTTAATTCATGGATGAGTCCTTTGTCAAGAATTGGCTAAAAGTGCAGCATCAGAAACTTTGACTGTAATGCAAGAAGAACAAGTTGGTGAAAGTATTTTCGTAAACCGTACTCCAAGAAATCATGAGTGGAAAGAAGAACTTATTGATTTATTTACTTCTGGAAAGTGTCCACCACACCTTGAAGCTTCACAGTGTTGAAGGTTTAGGCTACAGGCCCTCAAATATGTTCTATTTCCTAATGGGCTATTTCACAAGAATATTGACAAAGTTCTCCTTAGATGTGTGAAGGAGTTTGAAAATGAGAAAATACTAGAAGAGTTTCATTCTGGGCTCTTCGATGGTCACTATGCAGGTAGGCCCATGGACTTAAAAATTATTCAATCTGGCTATTTCTGGCCTACTCTATTTACTGATGCTCATAAAGTAAGTCAGTGATGCGGTAGCTATTAGTGATATGTTGGTAGAATTAAGAAAGGATCATTGCCTCTATGCCCAATTCAAGTGGAAGTACCTTTTCAACAGTGGGGTCTTGAATTCATTAGAGTCATTGATCCAAATTATTTCACTTAATACAAATACATTTTAATGGTAACTGATTATTTCACCAGATGGGCAAAGGCTATTCCCACCAAGAAGGTTGATCAAGCGATCGTCATATATTTTATGGAAGGAATCATTACTCACTTTGGCATCCTAGATTCAATTATAACTAATAATGGAACTCCATTCATTGGGGCCCAAATCATGGAGTTCACTAGCAAATATGGAATTTATCTCAAAAAATCATCCAATTATTACCCTCAAGGGAATGGTTTTGCTGAATCTACCAATAAAAAATTGTTGCGTATTCTAAAAAGGACACTGGGAAATAACAAAAGGAGTTGGCACTTGTTGTTGAACCAGGCTCTTTGGGCAGATTGCATATTCATAAAAAAATCTATCAAAACATCTTTGTATTCTTTTGTGTATGGAAAATAAGTTGTTCTACCCACCCACATTAAGCTTTTGATCCTTCAAATGCTATAGTTATTTCAAGGAGAAGATGAGGAGTACGATCCTATGAGTGCAAGGCTATTTCAACTATTATAGTTGGAAGAAGATAGAGAAAAATGTTATCAAGCATTCATTGAGTACACTAAGGAGATGCAGAAGTGGTTCAGAAAGAAAATAATTGAGAACAAATTTAAGGTGGGTAGGTATCATATGGAATGAGAAAAATGCCAAACTAAGGAAACACCAAAAGTTTGATGCTATTTTGGAAGGCCCTTTTCAGATCTCTGTGATGAATTCGTCCAATGCATATTATCTTCGTGACTTGGAGGGCTAGGACCTTCCTATTCTAGTAAATGGACTTCATTTGAAGGCCTATACTCAATGACAAGATCTTAATGAGGTACCATATTGTAAATATGTATATATTCATTTCATAGTATCTTGTTTGCTTTATAATGGCGATGGTATATTTTGAATATATTTTGTAGACACCAAAACATCACCAATCCAATTATGTGGCTACAAACACTGACCAAATTGTCATACAAAGCCCCTAGGGCAGCCCCCAGAGGTTAAACAGTGGTCCTCACCACTCCTATAGTAGTTTTGGAATGTCAGAGGTCAATTTGGCACCTTTCAGGCACTCTTCTCCCTACTCGTTCCACCCTGGGATGATTACAAATTGGTATTCGTACCACCCCAATACGATTAGCAGCATTCACTCCAGGGTGGGGCGAATAGCAAGTTTGACGGGCAAAAGGTCAAACCTTGAAAAATGGCAGATCAGATCCACCACTCAACACGACCTTCAATGCATGGAAGTTTGAGTAAGCATTTTTCAGCTCAAAGAGGCAGTCATGGAGCCCTTAATCAGGGAGGAATATTCTCCTCCCTTGGAAGGCATGATGGCCAAGTGGCACCTCTGCATGCTCATTCACAAGAGACCCTCAGGTCTATAAAATTGTGAGTCTTCTCACCCCCAAAAAAGGACAAAGCAAGAGCATTTGGATCAATGTAGTGCTACCGAATTACATCCTCACCCATCATTTGTGCTTCTTACATCCTTGATCTCTCTTTTAGAAGGGAGGTTATTGGGTGAAAATTGGAAGCGCAATCCAGACCCAAAACCCAAATATTTTCCAACAATACCCCACCCAATTTTTTGACACAACCACCTAGGAGGTTTTGGATCCATCCCAAGTGGATTGGTGTCAAAACCAAGCCCCAAACAGTGGGCGTCCTGCCCCCAGGCACCCCTCGCACTATTGTAGTCCTAATCGCCCCACCCCAAAGTGATTAGAAATATATAGCAGATTTCTTTACTATTTTATTTGCATTTCATTTTAGGTCACTCATATAGGCTGCCATTCAACTTTCATGTCATTCTGATGAATATTGGCTGTGTTTTCAGTGTTTTTCATTTTCATTAACATACAGGGAGCATCATCATATACAAGACGATCAAGGCAGAATTTGCAAAATCTGACCTTCTGGGTCGTCTCAAAATGCCCTATTTTGCCTAAACCCAACTTTGCAGGTGTTTTGGAGGCCCCTGGATGGGACATTTAGGAGGTCACTTTTTGACGTCTTGTGACAGTCCTAATCATCCCACCTCGGAGCAATTAGAAATTTGTGGCATATTTCTTGACTGTTACTTTTGCAGTGTGTTCTTGGTAATGTTTTCATGCCTCTATCCAAATTTTAGCTCATTCTGATATGTTTTGATTATATTTTTAATTATTTTATGCATGCATTAACCGGAGGCCTTGGGCATCGCATGTTTCCCTCCATCCGCAGGTGCTTTTAATCATGTGCTATTTTTTTGAATGTAGGATCTCTACACTAGAGGGGCAGCAAGGAAGCACAGATGCATTCATGCAAGCGACGATGACGTTTGGCCCACCCATTTCACATGTGGGCACGTAGAAGAAAGTGTACCATCCGTGGTGTGACAAAACTATGTTTAACTCTCCTAGCCCCTAAAAAGGGAGGATACGTATTGTAACCTGATCTAAAGAAAATTAATAAAATAAAGGGATGTAGTTTACATTTGTTTTACATCTCGTTTCATTTCACTTGTTTCCCCCTTTTTATGCATTTTAGTTCATAGGACTTAGCATTACGTTCTGCTTTTGTTTGCACCACACCCTGGTATGCCATTTTTGCTTTCGTATCCTCGTGCTTTTAGTGGCGATCAAGGTGGGACCCTGTCCCTTGATTTTGGGATAAAATTTTTGATCAAAATTGTGTGTTTTTTCTTTTAGGTGTTAATCCTTCAAGCACTGGACTGCTGCTCATGCCACCTTGTGATGAATACAGACTAGAATTCGTGCCACCTTGGGATGAATAAGGCATTCATCCCACCCTATGATGAATACAGATCTGCTATTCGTCCCACCCTGGGATGATTAGCTCTCTATGCAGTTTTTGAGTAGAAACTCAGGGGCATCCGGTGTGGGCAGAGAAGAGGTAGGTTGTCTGAACACTCTCTATAATTTGTTGTCTCTATTTCTGTGATTTTTTTGTTTCTTTTCTTGCATAGGAAATTTTACTACATGATTTCTTTATTTTTACAAGTAAAAATCACCCCACACACCACAAGGTAATCTAAACATCAAGGTATTGGTTATAAAACCCCAAAAATTGATCAAGACCAACGGTGGATTTCATCACCACCTTGGCTTGAATTTTGCATACATAACCTTGATCGCTATTGTTGTTAGACGTAAATCCTGATGAAAGCTGACCAAGTGTAGCTGGGGTGATTCCCAATGCATGAGGATAAGTCTTCTATGGTAGGTGTCAAAAATAGAGTGATTCCCCTTTCGTACCGCCTATGTTCCATGTACTGTTCTGCTCTCGTGTACCAATAGTTTCCCTCACATAAGGGCGGGTATATTGAGAGGTTCGATATAATAGCCTGGAAGTGGTATATTGAAGGGGCGACCATTTTGGGAGACATAAGAGCCCTCATATTGCATATATAAAAAAATATTCTTTACAAAGCTTTCAAAACAAAAATAAAAACACACTAAACCAGATCTAGGGCACACCTTTAATCTATAAACGAGATAATCATTTCTTTGTTTGTGTGGCTCCTGTTTATTTAGTGTAGCATAAAAAAATTGTAAAGAAGATAAAAATGTACGCATCATTTAGAGAAACACCACAATGGTGTACACTCGTAGCCAAGCCCAATCATAGGTAGAAGCTATGAAAAGTGTACAAGGGGACACAAGTCGCATTCGCTATAGCCCCAAGGACTTGGTCATACCACCTTGGTGGCCTGACCCACAAAATAGTCCACATCATACCATGATGGAACAGGACTATAGAGGCACCCCTTTAAGGGGCACTCTCATTCAACATAGACCCTTTCAAGAGGAGTCCTTACATGTGGCACTCAACATAAATGGGAAGGCTCCCTTAGAAACTCGTTATGAGTGGCCACCATGCAATGAAGTACTATAACAACATAGGGTCCATAAGGAGGGGCCACAAGATTACAGCATCCCTCCTCTACCCCTTATTACTGTCAAAAACAATAGGTCAAATCCAGAGCACAAGGCTCTTTAGATAGGGCAAGCCAACTCTTCCCACCACTTTCACATATACGAAAGGGAGCATGAGGAAGACCACTACATTCCTTAAGAGCAATACACAGCACGAGAACAATGCACTTCTACACATGCTATTTATTAGGATCACCTACTAAGGCCAGAGCCTCGGGTGAATGTCACTAACCTTGATAGAGGGAAGTGACCTATAAAGATCTCGGACCACCACGACCGAGATAGATGTGTAGGGGAGGCATCTAGGCCTCCTAGAATCAAGATGGTGGAACATATCGACTTGGCATTTCCCAAACATGCTGCCTGCAAAGCACAAATCATGCAACTCGAGCAATACCAAAAATAGTTGGAGCACCTATATCGCCTTAGCAAAGAGCGCATTAGATGTCAGACAGATGAGTTTCTCTATAAAAATATGCTTGAGAGGGTCCCAACCCCTCGCACGCATAGGACAGAGTTGTATGAGAGGGACAACCCCTTGGTCCAAGATAGGTCTTCATGACCTTATCAAATGCTGCCTCCAAGACCTCCTAGACCTAAGCGGGAGACCACTGAAGAACACAAGCTTATACTGAGAGGGGGGGTGAACAGTATAAGACCGCTTTTTACTTTTTCCTTTATACTTCAAAATAGTAAAACAATATACCCAAAGCAATATCAAAGCAATGCACAAAACCATCCACAAAGTGACACAACAATTTATGTCCACAAAAATTTTCTCTAAATGTTATCTCAAAGTTCTTTGGGAAACCTTCCCAATTACAATATTTATGAGCCTCAGCCCAAAGGAGACACCTTCCCCTAAATCTGCTTTGCTAGTGATCCTCTAGAAGACCTCTATCTCTTTTTGCCCTTAGCAAGTGGAACTCTTTCCATAGAAGACACCTGTCTTCCCTGCTCTGGCTGGAGATCTCTGTCCTCAACTCTGTCACAGCAAGCTGGTCCTCTTTTTTGCACCAAAACACAATCCTTCGGTATGGCACAATTCTGTCCTCTTTCTTTGTTCCTTTCGGCACTTGATTGGAAAACAATTCTTCACTGTCTACACAACTACAGCAGCACAGTCTTCTTAAATTACAGCAACATTCTCTTCTCAACTTACAAAGACACTTGATCACCGTTTGTTCTTCACAACCGTTCGCAATTATAGCAGCATCTACTGTGCGCACTTTTCTTTCTATTACCCAAACTGTGCGAACACAGTCGCAATCACAATAGAATCTTCTTTGCATAGTCTTCTCATAAACAACAGCACATTCTTCGTGTATACAACAACACAGACTTCTATACTTAGAAGATTTAGCGAAATGCACTTTGATGTTGCAGTCGAACTTCGCTTTCTACTTTTTTGATTGTCGAACCTTGCTTGTCGCACTAACTCTGTGAATGCCATGCTTCGAAAGCACACATCGATCCACACCCAAAAATGCTCAAATAGTCCTCCTTTAATACCCACAATCTTAAGATGAAATCTTGTTCTTTAGTCGGCTGATCAATCTTTTAATACGTCGGCTGTAAAACCTTATCCTTCGTCGACCAAGGTTAACTTTGTCGGCTTCAACCGCCTCTGTTGTCCTATAGCTTTTCTCGTGCGAAGCTCAAACATGTCGCGATATCGCTACGCCTTGGTCTGCCATACACCTTCTTTGGTTTGTTGTCATGAAATCGCTACACTACAGCCTTTGCTGACGTCATCGCAAATCTTGTCACGAAATCACGATGCTCTAGACTTCACTGCCTTCTTCTCCGTTGTTGTCATGAAATCGTGACACTACAGCCTTTGCTGACGTCATCATGAAACTTGTCACGAAATCGTGACGCTCTAGACTTCACTGCCTTCTTCTCCGTTGCTGTCATGAAATCGTGACGCTACAGCTTTTGCTGACGTCATCATGAATCTTGTCACGAAATCGTGATGCTCTAGACTTCACTGCCTTCTTCTCCGTTGCTATCGCGAAATCACGACGCTACAGCTTTTGCTGATGTCATCAGCAACTCTATCACGAAATCGTGACACCTCTTGCTTCTTCATCCTTTTCTTGGTTTGCACTAGCGAAAATGAAACATGTCACGAAATCGTGACATTTTCTGCATCCGTACGACTTCTTCGAAACTTGTCACAAAATCGTGACACTTCTTGCAACTCAACACTGCCAACTCAACTTGTCACGAAATCGTGACACTTTTTGCATCCGTACAACTTCTTCGAAACTTGTTACGAAATTGTGACACTTTTTGCCCGCTGTGCTTCTGCCTTCCTGCATGTCGCGAAATCGCGACAGTTTTGGCCAAACTTTCTCTCTCCTCAAACATGTCACGAAATCGTGACACTTTTGCCCGCTTTGCCTCTGCCTTCCTGCATGTCACGAAATCATGACTTTCTCTCTCCTCAAACATGTCGTGAAATCATGACAGTTTTTCCAGCAGCCTGCAAACTTATTCTACTTTATCTTTTTTTGGATTTTTGGCAACTGGGCTACTTCGATTTTCTTGGAGACTTACCGACCAACAGAAACCTTCAACAAAAACACATCCTTGGACTTAAAAACAAATTGCTCCAATAGTTCCTCGACATCAAAAACAACATCTACCAATAGCTCCTTGACATCAATGACAACAACTAAACTTAGGCAAGGGCAATGTACTCAAGGTACCCAAAATTGCCAACAATCTCCCCCTTTGTCATTGATGGCAACCCTTATCTAAAACACATCTTTCAAGAGTCAAAATTGAATTCAATCTCTCCAAGTTTTGCTCCCCCTGAATTGAAGCTTTCCTCTTCTCTTGAAAAACTCTCCCCCTTACTTAAATCTCTCCCCCTTTGTCATCAATGGCAAAGGGTCACCTTTGGGGCTTGGGACTAAGAATGAGCCTCTTAGCTTAGTCCCTCCCCCATCTCCTGATGAGATGATTAAAATAGGGTTGGGAGTGACACTCCCATTAAACACTCATCATCATTAGTGTCCAAGATTTCTTTGTCGGGCCTTCTCTTGAATTCTTTTCTTGTATTTTTGTTCCTGTCACTGTTCTGATCCTCGGACCTATTAATACTACTGTTCCTATTTCTTTTATCTTTTCTGTTCTTATCCGTACCTTGATCCTTGGACCTGTTCATGTCATTTTTCCTATTTTTGTTATCATTCCTATTTTTATCCATGCCTTGATTCTTGAACTTGTTCATGCTATTTTTTCTGTTCCTGTATCTCAGAATATCAGCTCTACACTGTCTAGCTAGGTGTCCTTCATTGTTGCATTTATAGCAGGTAACAAAATCAGCCATGGCTGTTCTTTGAATTTGTCTGTTCTGACTAACCCAGTTCATGTTATTTGTCTTGCAAAAAATTGCCTTGTGCCCGAATTGTTGACAAGAGTAGCAATACCCTTGAAAGAAATTACGTCTCCTAAAACTGTCATTTACTCTCTTCATTTGAGTCATGCATTGTATAGCCATGTGACCAAATCTGTGACACACATAACATCTGCCGTGAAATTTTCTTTTGTTCGACTTCATGGGTCCCAAAAACTTCTTCTTCTCAGTTTGAATATCATTTTCTATTTTTTGCGTATTCATCACTTACGGACTCATGATCTGAAGTACTTTCTTCAATAGGACTCTCTTTCTTTTGAAATCTTTTGCTAGATTCCCCAACCTGTTCCTTGTGCGGCTCAACAAAATCGAGACCTGTTTTATCTATTGGTTTTCTTTGTCCTTCGATGAGAAATTTAACCTTCTTGGAGCTATCCTGAAATCTGTAGAGCTTATCCTTGTACTCTTTATTTTCTTCTTTCAAAGAAGCTATTTCCTGTTCTAACTCACTATACTCCAAAATTTTAGATTCTAACTCATTCTTGAGTTCTTGTGTCTTAGCCATAGATACTTCAAGATTTTCTACAAGTTCATCTATCTCCATACAACATTCATCTACCTTAATCTTGAGTCTATCATTCTTCTTTCTTTCCTTTTTCAAAACACTAAGAGCATTATTGAGTTCGCATTCAAGATCCTCTATTTGATGGCGCTTTGAATCATCATAGCCTTTTTCAGATTTCTTATCACTAGAGGTGCTACCTTTTTCAAAAACCATACATGCATCTTCATTGGGGTTTTCTAAAACATCCTCATACATACTAGCAGCCAAATCATCATTTCTGCAACCATCCTCAAGGTGCCCAAAATTTCCACATCTAAAACATTTCATGATAATGAATTTGTGTTTCGGTTCTTCCTCTTTTTCTGAAATGAACAACATCTCATTTTCATCATTACTAGAAGAACTGTCACTTTCACTGCTAGAACACTTACTTGCTTTGTCCAAGTAGAAAATCTTATTATTCTTGTGAGAATGCCTCTTTCCATGATTGTTGTACTCATCTTTGCTTTTCTGGTGATTGCTGTACTCATTTTTGCTATTTTTGTAATACCCGTGCTTTTCAGAATCCTTGCTTTTAACATCCTGTATATCTTCATCACTTTCATCTTTAGAAACAATACAGTCAGTAGCATAATGACCAAATTTCCTGCAGTTGAAACATCTTATATTTTTCTTGCTTTTGTGCTTTCTGGAAAACTTGCCTTTCCTGCTGTAATATGCCTCTTCCTCACTAGAAGACTCATCACTTTCTTGAATCTGTTTGCCCTTCGATTTCTTGATAGCTTTGAAAGCTGCCTCTTTCTTTACATCAACTTTCACTTGTGTCCTCAATTCAAATGCTGCAAGAATACTATGGAGCTCATCCTTTTTCAATTTATCTAAATCTTTGGCTTCCTCAATAGCAGAAATATTTTCGCTAAATCTATTTGGAAGAGATCTTAAAATCTTATCACACACATCATTTTCAGCAAGTTCAAGACCTAAGTCTTTCATAGAATTAACAACTTCATCCATCCGGAGCATGTAGTCACTAATATTTTCATCATCATTCATCTTGAGTTGTTCAAACATACCTTTAAAATGTCTTAACTTGGCCTTTCGAACATTTGCATCACCCGTATGAACAACCTGCAATTGATTCCACATTTCACTAGCTGTCTTGTAGTGAATAACTTTAGTGAGATCTGCCTTTTGTAAACCCTTCAAGATTGCATTCATGGCTTTTGAATTGCTATGATGTAGAAGTCTGTCTTCTTTAGTGTAAGGACCATTTGTAGGAATGGTATATCCATCTTCAACAACTTCCCATACCTCATTACCGAGAGCCATTAGATAGACTTTCATTCTTGCACTCCACAGACCAAAATCTGATCCGTCAAGAATAGGTGCTGCATTGCTACTCGAGTAGTCCATTGTGTTCTTTGTAAACTTTTCCTTCAAGTTGTTAAACTCTTTGAAGGCACTGGATCTGATACCAATTGAAGAACACAAGCTTATACTGAGAGGGGGGTGAATAGTATAAGACCGCTTTTTACTTTTTCCTTTATACTTCAAAACAGTAAAACAATATACCCAAAGCAATATCAAAGCAATGCACAAAACCATCCACAAAGTGACACAACAATTTATGTCCACAAAAATTTTCTCTAAATGTTATCTCAAAGTTCTTTGGGAAACCTTCCCAATTACAATATTTATGAGCCTCAGCCCAAAGGAGACACCTTCCCCTAAATCTGCTTTGCTAGTGATCCTCTAGAAGACCTCTATCTCTTTTTGCCCTTAGCAAGTGGAACTATTTCCATAGAAGACACCTGTATTCCCTGCTCTGGCTGGAGATCTCTGTCCTCAACTCTGTCATAGCAAGTCGGTCCTCTTTCTCGCACCAAAACACAGTCCTTCGGTATGGCACAATTCTGTCCTCTTTCTTTGTTCCTTTTGGCACTTGATTGGAAAACAATTCTTCACTGTCTGCACAACTACAGCAGCACAGTCTTCTTAAATTACAGCAGCATTCTCTTCTCAACTTACAATAGCACTTGATCACTATTTGTTCTTCACAACCGTTCGCAATTATAGCAGCATCTACTGTGCGCACTTTTCTTTCTATTACCCAAACTATGCGAACACAGTCGCAATCACAATAGAATCTTCTCTGCATAGTCTTCTCATAAACAATAGCACATTCTTCGTGTATACAATAGCACAGACTTCTATACTTAGAAGATTCAACGAAATGCACTTTGATGCTGTAGTCGGACTTCACTTTCTGCTTTTTCGATTGTCGAACCTTGCTTGTCGCACTAACTCTATGAACGCCACGCTTCAAAAGCACACATCGATCCACACCCAAAAATGCTCAAATAGTCCTCCTTTAATACCCATAATCTCAAGATGAAATCTTGTTCTTTAGTCGACTGATCAATCTTTTAATACGTCGACTGTAAAACCTTATCCTTCGTTGGCCAAGGTTAACTTCGTCGGCTTCAACCGCCTTTGTTGTCCTGTAGCTTTTCTCCTGTGAAGCTCAAACATGTCACGATATCGCTATGCCTTGGTCTACCGTACACCTTCTTTGGTTTGTTGTCATGAAATCGCTACACTACAGCCTTTGCTGACGTCATCACAAATCTTGTCACGAAATCATGACGCTCTAGACTTCACTACCTTCTTCTCCGTTGCTATCGTGAAATCGTGACACTACAGCATTTGCTGACGTCATCATGAAACTTGTCACGAAATCGTGATGCTCTAGACTTCACTGCCTTCTTCTCCATTGCTATCGCGAAATCACGACGCTACAGCTTTTGCTGACGTCATCATGAATCTTGTCGTGAAATCGCGACGCTCTAGACTTCACTGCCTTCTTCTCCGTTGCTATCGTGAAATCGTGACACTACAACTTTTGCTGATGTCATCATCAACTCTGTCACGAAATCATGACACCTCTTGCTTCTTCATCCTTTTCTTGGTTTGCACTAGCGAAAATGAAACATGTCACGAAATCGCGATATTTTCTACATCTATACGACTTCTTCGAAACTTGTCGTGAAATCGTGACACTTCCTGCAACTCAACACTGCCAACTCAACTTGTCACGAAATCGCGACACTTTCTGCATCCGTACAACTTCTTCGAAACTTGTCACGAAATCGCGACACTTTTTGCCCGTTGTGCTTCTGCCTTCCTACATGTCGCGAAATCGTGACAGTTTTGGCCAAACTTTCTCTCTCCTCAAACATGTCACGAAATCATGACACTTTTTCCCGCTTTGCCTCTGCCTTCCTACATGTCATGAAATCATGACTTTCTCTCTCCTCAAACATGTCACGAAATCACGACAGTTTTTCCAGCAGCCTGCAAACTTATTCTACTTTATCTTTTTCTAGATTTTTGGCAACTGGGCTACTCTGATTTTCTTGGAGACTTACTGACCAACAGAAACCTTCAACAAAAACACATCCTTGGACTTAAAAACAAATTGCTCCAATAGTTCCTCGACATCAAAAACAACATCTACCAATAGCTCCTTGACATCAATGACAACAACTAAACTTAGGCAAGGGCAATGTACTCAAGGTACCCAAAATTGCCAACAACCACCCCTAGAGCCAATGATGGGCACCCTTCGTGGGCACCCACCTATAGGTCACACCTAGGAAATCCTTAAGAAGCCTATGAGGAATTTGAGCAAGAAGAAGAGTGGGCTGAAATGTCCTACCAAGGCAGAGGGGGTGCTATCCGGCTACCCCTCCATAGGCCTCAAGTTCCCCACAATTCGCAATAGGAAAAAACTAAGGAGGAAGAGATCAAATATTCTAATGCATACAAAGTGCTGCTAGAGCACTTAGAGTCTGTGGAGACTAAGACTTCTGGGCCACAAAAGCCCACTTTATGCCAGCTTTGCAGTCACCCTGTGCATCCTTCAGTGCCTGCACCCCCATACCCTAAACACTTTAAAATGCCTTAGTTGGCAATATTTAGAGGGGAGGAGGATGACCAAGAGCATGTGACAATATTCCTAAGCCAATGCTTTGGCATTCAGGACAACGATGCTTTGCTTCTAAGAACATTTATAACCACGTTCATAAGCCCTGCCTCAGACTGGTTTACCCAGTTGTCGAAGCATAGCATCAGTAACCTGGACCAGCTAGTGGACATGTTCCTAGAATGTTTCACCTTCAATACCAATAATGAGGCATCATTAAGTGACCTAGCTAGCCTTAGGCAGTATGAGGAAGAGACCATGGCAGCTTATGGAAATCGGTGGAGGACGTTGCTTTCAAAGCTACCTTACCTCCCTCCCATGGCTGACCTGACCCAAATGTTCTCGAAAAGTTGTTTGAGGTCGATATTCATGCTATTGTAGCTGCAAAAATATGCCACTCTCGAGGAAGCCCTGGCACAAGCTAGAATCATTGAGGATATCAAGATACAGGATGGTGAGATTGCCAAGCCACGCAAGAAAGAGTGGCCCAAAAATGCCAAAATTGGGTCAATGCAACTGAAACCCACCATGGTCAATTAGGTTGTTATAAACATACCTAAGCCTACACAAGCAATACAAACCCCAAAGGCTAATTATCATGAAGTTCCTCTTGACACCTATGAAAAGGAAAATCATAGGCAAGAGCAAAATCAGTAGCGTCGCCCTAGGTGACAATTCACACCCTTCACAGAGTCTAAAGACTCCTTGTTTGACCTCTTGTCCACAAAAGACTTGATAAAACTTCCAGAAAGTTGACCCATAGACCCCAATGTGCCAAAACCCAAGGGCTATAGGGAAGACTTGTACTATAGATTTCACCAATAGAAAGGACATGAATTTACGCATGTTGGAAGTTCAAAATCTTAGTGCAAGACCTAATAGAGAACAAGATGCTAGCAGTGGATAATCCCATTGCACCAAAAAACCAATAGATGGACATCTTCAAAGACCCCCTGCTTATCCATGATGTGTAGGCAAAGACCCTTCAAGTCAATGAGGTGACACAAAACTGCCCCATGCAGGGGTATGTAGGGATGATAAGAATAATGACTTGAAACAAGAGGTAACCAAGCATAGCTGCCCCCATGACGACTATAGGATAGGTTCCATCAACGTCACAACCTCAATAGCACCCTACAAAACCTCCCTCGCCTAGACCAGTAGCCATGATTTATACTAAACTTACCCAAATTTTAAGGACCACGTTGGCTAGGCTCTCTATCTACGAGCTCATCCAATAATCACCACCCCATCGGGAGGCTCTAATGGAGATATTAACCATCGAGTTGCAGCCCCACAAAGCAAACTCTTTCAACAACTTTGTGGAACATGTAAAACGATGTACAGAACTAGTCATCACCTTTAGAGAAGACAAACTAAAATTGGTGACTGGTGATATGGCAGATCCACCCCTGCACATCATTACGTAGGTCAACAGGATTCTATTTAAGAGGGTTTTGGTGGACATTGGCTCGTCCAGCAATATAATAACAATAGTGGCATTGAAGCACCTCAAGTTGCCAGCATCTCACATTGTGGCCTCCACCTATACTCTTCAAGAATTCAACGACACGATATGCTCGACGGTTGGCACAATTGTCCTACCCATCCAAGTGGGACAAAAGACTATCCCTATGTTGTGCCAAATTCTTGAAGGTGAGATGGCCTACAATATTTTACTAGGTCATCCTTGGATCAACGACATGAAGTGTGTCCCTTCTATAGCTCATCAGTGCCTAAAGTACACATTCAAAGGGTAGGTGCATGTAGTCCTGGTAGACTTAGAGCCCTTCAAGTACTACAATGCGATGTAGCTGATATCGCAATCGACCCTTCCATCAACACATTTGGATTTTTAGTTGAATCCATCTAAATAGGGTCTAATTCCACATGCATCCTCACTATTAAGTCCCTCAAATCCCTAGATGGGTCCATCTTCATCATCTGGTCCTTCACCAATGATGCCACCTACGGTGGCCACACCGAAGGACAATGGGAAGAAACCCCTGGAAGAGGCACCGCCATTAGTCTCAACCATCTCTACTAAGGAGATGCCTAGTCGAATGGAAGTCGAGATGCCTAGTTCACCCAAAATGGAGTGGACTCAGGAAGAACTCCCATTCCCTCCCCCTCAACCGCCAATGATCACCATTGAAATGGCCAATACGGGCCTGGGAGAGTACCTAGTGCAGAACATTGTAGCAACACCCGCACTTGAGTCCATATAGGACATGGGGAGACCTTGCCTCCCCATCAACACTATTATTCCTCTAGGCTACCCACCAAACCAAAAAAAATTTGTATATGGGGGCATCAATAATGGTATTGAACCTTACCTGCAAGGGGAAGAAAATGAAGAACCCTTTGCTGAGGACGTCAACTATTTGTCCAACCCATAATTTGCTTTGAGATATCTTGGCCAATGTAATTGGCACGGATATGGGTTGGGTAGATATGAACAAAGGGTGTGTGTTCTTTGTCAACCAAGATATCAGATGTCATACGACAAATCAGTAGTAGGGTTCAACCACCCTTTGCCCATTGACATCTTGGTAGAGAACATGCAAGGCCTAGGGATAGGCAACAAGGATGGGTTGGCACAAGACCCATATGTCAATACTAACACAATGTACACATTGGAGGATTATCTCCCATTGTCAATAACCAACCTTGTTGACCTCAACAACCCTTTCCCTTCGGTCGAGAAAGGATAAAGTTAGAGGACTCACCTACAAGAGGGATATAGACAAGGTCAAGAAGGATATTCAAAATACGAGTCAGAATATGAGGCAACACCGTGGGACCCTTTCGAATATAATAGAAATCATTCACAAGTGACCCCCATGGATGACTATAAAGAAAGCTTATTGGCAATGTTCCCCTTGAATGCTCCAGTAGAGCAAGGGCCACCTCAAGATAATCAGGTCCTCCTATAGAGAGCGAAATAACCCCGATGGGAATAAATTAACTTGCTCGAGCAGAATGAGCCTCACATGCCGCAAATAGCTATCAGAGCCAACGAAGGCCTATGGATATTTGTTAGTAATTATGAAGACAAGACTGAGATGGCATATCTCAGCCATATGCGGCAGCAACAATACCCCATGGACATTGATGACATGTTTGAATAGCTAAACATGGGGCCAAGGCATAGGTGCCACCTAAACCAAGCACAGTTGGACCAACTGCTTCACCTACCACTTCAAGTATACAGAGAGCACCTTCCACCCAGAGACCCCATAGAGCCATCAATGCCAAGGGCAGACCCCATCCTATTATCTACACATAGGTCCGATCCATTTATGCCAATACCCATAGATCTAGATCCAGAGCACAAATATCACCAAGGGTGTCCGAGTCACCACCCACATGGTAATGGAGACCAAATCCACTTCATTAACATGATATCCATTGACTTAACCACCCCCATCCGCAATCCAACCGATCCAACACGGCCATTGTATCTAGACTTAGATGCTATAGACTAGGATCGCGCTGACTCACCACCATCCCCATCAGAGTATTGGCCTTGCGATGAGATGCTTCATTTCACCCCAAGACCAACTCAAGATATCTTCCATGCTGAAGAGGAACCCGACGTTCCAAACATAGATCTAAATTCAACGAATGATATCCACCTGATCCCAACTCCACACCAATTGGAGGACAGGTCCCACATGTCAGTCGAAGAGATGACTGATGTAGACATCGACTATGATCCAATGAATCTGCAAATCATCAATCTGGGGGTAAGTCTATCTCCCAAAGAGCAATTCGATTACATTATGTTGGCAATTTTGGGTACCTTGAGTTCTTTGCAGTTGCTCAAGTAAATAAGTTGTCATTGATGTCAAGGAGCTTTTGAAAGAATTTTATTTGATGTAAAATAATGTGTTTTGTTGAAGGTTCGGCTTGACAGGTTCGAAAGAAAGTAAGTTGGAAAAATGTCGCGATATCGTGACATGTCGCATTTTCGTGACTTAGGCAGGAGAGAGAAAGCTTTTTGAAAAAGTGTCACGATTTTGCGACATGTGAGAAGAGAGAGAAGAAGCTGGCAAAACTGTCACGATTTCATGACATGTTGGAAGAGAGAGAAGAAGCTGGAAAAACTATCACGATTTCGCGACATGTTGGCAGAGAAAGAAAGCAAGGTGGAAAGTGTCACGATTTCATGACATAATGCATTTTCGCGACTCAAAAAGTGCAGGAAGGCAAAGAAGGAAAAGAGTTGCAATTTTGTGACATGCTGCAAAAGACGAAGTGAGGACTGTCATGATTTCACGACATGCTGAAAAGCTTGAAGTGAGAACTGTCACGATTTCACGACGAATTCAAGAAGGAAGAGCTCGAAGGCGAAAGCGTCACGATTTCGTGACATGTTCCAGTTTCACGGGCGTAAGGCAGAGAAGAGCTTAAGGCAGCAAAAGCGTCACGATTTCGTGACATGTTCCATTTTCGCTAGTGCAAGCCGAGAAGAGGTTGATAAAGCGAGAAATGTCATGATTTCATGACAAAAGTGACGATGACGTCAGCAGAGGCAGAAGTGTCGTGATTTCACGACAAAAGCAAAGTTGTTGCTGACAAAGCGAGAAGTGTCGCGATATCGTGACAAGAGCTTAGTCAAAGTCGTCAACGGCTAAAGTGTCGCGATATCGCGACAAAAGCCATAAGATAGTGTACGGTTGCAAAAGAGTTGCAGAGTTAAATTTGAGCCGACAAAGTTAAATCTAGGCTGACGAAGATTAGGGTTTGCAGCCGACATTGTTTAGGGTTGTGCAGCCGACTAGGATCAAAGTTTTAATCTTGAAAGTTTTAGTATAAGAGGAGGGTTGTTTGAAGAGAAATTGTAATCGATCGAAGTGTGCGTTCGAAGTGCGATATTCGTAGATAGAGTGCGAGGGAGAAGTTCGATCGTCGAGAAGCAGAGTGTGCGAAGATGGTGTTGCTGTGATTGCACAGAGGTGCATAAGTTGATGTTCGATCGAGTGCTGTTGTGTTTGCGTAGACAGTGCAAAAGTTGGTTTCGACCAAGTGCGACTATGACAGAACAGAAAGAGATTTGAGGACAGACTTGTGCCGGACCAAAGGACTATGTTTGGTGCAGACCAGAGAAAGAGGAAGAGGACAGACTTGTGCCAGACCGAAGGACTAGTGTTTGGTGCAGATCAGAGAAAAATATAGAGGACATTTGTGCTAGACCGAAGGACTGTGTTTAGTGCAAATTCGAGGACCAAGCTTTGAGGTGACAGAGTTGAGGACAGAGGTCTCCAACCAGAGCAGGGAAGACATGTGTCTTCTATGGATAGAGTTCCATTTGCTAAGGGCAGCGGAGGCAGAGGTCTTCTAGAGGATCACCAACCAGAGCAGAGTTAGGGGATTGGTGTCTCCTTTGGGTTGGTACCCATAAACATTGTAATCGGGAAAGGTTTCCCAGATTTGGTTGATAAAATTTTAGTGAAAATTTTTATCCGTGGAGTAGCCCACTTTGGGTGAACCACGTAAATTGCTGTGTCTCTATTGTGGATGGTGTTTTCTGCATTGCTTTGATTTATGCTTGATACTGTTTTCTATACATTGCATAATTTTGAGTTGAAAGTTGAATTGAAGGAAAAAGTAAAAAGTGGTCTTATACTGTTCACCCCCCCCTCTCAGTATAAGCTTGTGTTCTTCAATTGGTATCAGAGCGGGTCTCTCCAGAAAAATCCTAACAGCTTGGAGAAAGATCTATCAGAAGAACATACAGATTCAAAAAAGGATGAAGAGGTTAAGTTCGATCTCAAAAGTGAATTCTTCTAGGCTTTAAGAAAAATTTAGGGAAGAGAGTTCTATTCTCAAGCATCATGACAGGAAGAAGAGACAACAAGATCAATCTTCATCCTGAAGAGCGATGGATTCCAATTGGTCACAAGAAGAACAATCATCCAAGGCATCAAAATAGGTTACATAATACTTTCCATGGCTACTATTTTTCTTGCAAGAAATTTGGTCACAAAGCTATGCATTGCAATAAATCCGTGAATAGCCATAGTAAGGAAAATGTTAACTCTTTTGCACCTCTTATGGATAAAAATGTCATGTGTTACAAGTGCAAGAATTTTGGGCATATAGCAAGGATGTGCAGTTTGGATAGATCTAGCCTTGAGTTCACTAAAAAGAGAAATGAGATCAAATCTAAGTCAATGATAGTTCAAACTGCTTTTCATGCTCAAGACAAAGTAGAGAAATGGTATCTTGATAGTGGTTGCTCAAAACATATGACTGGTGAAAAGGAAAAGTTTTTGGTCTTAAAAAACACAAACAAAGGAACAGTTAGTTTTGGAGATAACAGGTCGACTAAAATCTGTGGTAAAGGGACTCTTAGTTTGGATGGGAAATCCAAAATAGAAAATGTGCTTTATGTAGAAGGCCTAAGACATAATCTTCTAAGTGTGAGTCAACTTTGTGATCAAGGACACATAGTATCTTTCTTTTCAGATAGATGTGAGATACGTAAAGAAAAAAATGGAAAACTCATTGCTAGTGCTACAAGGACTCCAAACAATCTTTACATGCTAAGTGAGATAAAAAAGGAAAAGTGTTTTCTAACTCAAGAAGATGAGAGTTGGTTATGGCATAAAATATTGGGGCATTTGAGCTTTGATAATCTTGTCAATATTAGTAACAAGGAAGCAGTTAGAGACTTGCCCAAAATAAAAAGGCCCCATAACACCATTTGCGGTCCTTGTCAACATGGAAAATAGACCAGAACCAGTTTCAAATCAAAAGGGTATACCTCTTCAAAACCCTTAGATCTTATTCATACTGATTTATGTGGCCCTACCAGAACTCAGAGCATTCAGGGAGAAAGCTACTTCATGTTGTTTATAGATGATTATTCTAGAATGACGTGGGTTACTTTTCTCAAAGAAAAATCTGAAGCTTTCAAAAAATTTAAAGCTTTCAAAGAAATGATTGAAAATGAGACTGACAAGAGAATAAAATGCTTAAGATCAGATAGAGGAGGAGAGTTCACTTCAAATGAATTTGTGGAATACTATGAGCAACAAGGAATCAAAAGAGAATATTCAACAGTAAGAACTCCTCAACAAAATGGAGTAGTTGAAAGGAAAAATAGAACTATTGAAAATATGGCTAGAGCTATGTTAAATGAGTCAAAATTTTCAGATGGTTTTTGGAAAGAGGCAGTCAGTACAATAGTCTACATTATCACCAGGGCCCAACTTAGAGTCAATCATCATAAAACTCCGTATGAGTTATGGAAAGGAAGACCAGCTACAGTAAAACACTTCAAAGTGTTTGGGAGTAAGTGCTTCATCAGAAGAGAAGATCAGAATTTGGGTAAGTTTGATCCTAGGTGTGATGAGGGAATCTTTCTTGGATATTCCAGCAGAAGCAAGGCCTACAGATGCTTCAACAAAAGAATTCATACGGTTGTAGAGAGCATAAATGTAACAATTGATGAAAAGACAGGGATAAGAGAACCAGTCAAGGAACTCGATGATGAAATTTGTCAAGAAGAATTCGGAGAGGTTTCAGATGAAGAAGAGGAAAGACAACAACTGCTTCCCAAAACTCCTTCACGATATGTTCAGAAACATCATCCCAAATATTTGATCATTGGTGATCCAAATAGCAAGAAAACAAGAAGAAGAGTCATTCCTTCACGTGATTCTACAAATGTTTCATTATTATCTCAGATTGAGCCAAAATATTTCAGTGAAGCATGTGCAGATAAGTTTTGGGTAAAAGCAATGGATGAAGAGCTAAATCAAATAGAGAAAAGTGAAACTTGGGATTTGGTTCCAAGACCTAAGGACAAGAATGTCATTGGCACAAAATGGATATTCAGAAATAAACTCAATGAGGATGGAAAGATTGTCAGAAACAAAGCTAGGTTAGTCTGCAAAGGTTATGCTCAAGTAGAAGGTGTTGATTTCGAAGAGACATTTGCTCCTGTTGCTCGTCTTGAAGCTATCAGAATGTTTTTGGCCCTTTCAAGCTTCAAATCATTCAAGGTATATCAAATGGATGTAAAGTCAGCTTTTTTAAATGGAGTGTTGGATGAAGAAGTCTACATAGAACAGCCAAAAGGCGTGTCTCTCTCAGAACAGTCAGACTATGTGTGTAAACTGAAAAAGGCCTTGTATGGGTTAAAGCAAGCACCTAGGGCTTGGTACTCAAGACTTGACAGGTACCTTCATGAACAAGGCTTCAGGAAAGGTGTGGCAGATAGCAATTTGTATATTAAGGATGAAGGTGATGATATGTTGATTGTGGTTGTCTATGTTGATGATATTATTTTTGGGGGAAATAATACTCAGATGTGCAAATATTTTGCTAACACCATGCAGAAGGAATTTGAGATGTCTATGATTGGAGAGCTGTCATTCTTTTTAGGTCTTCAGATTGCTCAATCAAAATATGGTGTATTTCTATCTCAAGGAAAGTATATCAAAGAAATGTTAAAAAAAATTGGGATGATGGACAACAAACCAGTATGTACTCCAATGACTACAGGGTGCAAGATGAGTAAAGATGATGATTCTCCAGTGGCAGATCAGAGGTTGTACAGATCAATGATTGGCAACTTATTATATGTTACAGCTACCAGACCAGATATCATGCAGGCAGTTGGGTTAGTAGCCAAATTTCAGGCAGCTCCTAAAGACTCTCATGTTATAGCAATTAAAAGAATATTCAGATATCTAAAGGGCACTATGGACTTTGGGCTTTGGTATCCCAAAGGTGATGACTTCACTCTCACAACTTATACAGATGCAGATTGGGCAGGCAGTAATGATGACAGGAAAAGCACTAGTGGTGGAGCATTCTTTCTGGGAAAGAGTTTGGTTTCTTGGCTAAGTAAGAAACAACCTTCAGTTTCCTTATCTACGGTAGAGGCTGAATACATAGCAACAGTGGCTGGGTGTACACAAGTTTTATGGATGAAAACCACCTTGGAGGATTTCAAAGTCAAACATGAACAACCCATCTCCATATTTTGTGACAATACAAGTGCCATAAGTATTTCCAAAAATCCGGTAATGCACTCAAGGACAAAGCATATTTCCATCAAATATCACTTTCTAAGGGAGAAAGTGCAAGACAAGCAGGTCAAGGTAGAATATGTGTCTACTAAAGAGCAGATTGCAGATATCTTCACCAAACCTCTTCCAAGAGATACGTTTGAGTATCTAAGGGAGAAATTGGGAGTTGTACTCCCACCCCAAAATTAATCACCTCATCAGGAGGTGGGGGAGGGACTAAGCTAAGTGGCTCATTCTTAGTCCCGAGCCCCAAAGGTGACCCTTTGCCATTGATGACAAAGGGGGAGAGATATGAGTAAGGGGGAGAGCTTCAATGTGAAGAGGAAAGCTTCAAGTCAGGGGGAGCAAAACTTCAAAAGGAGATTCTCAGCTGTTAGCATAGTTGGTTTCAGTTTTAGCTCCTGAGACGTGTTTTTAGTAAAGGGTTGCCATCAATGACAAAGGGGGAGATTGTTGGCAATTTTGGGTACCTTGAGTTCTTTGCAGTTGCTCAAGTAAATAAGTTGTCATTGATGTCAAGGAGCTTTTGAAAGAATTTGATTTGATGTAAAATAATGTGTTTTGTTGAAGGTTCGGCTTGACAGGTTCGAAAGAAAGTAAGTTGGAAAAATGTCACGATATCGCGACATGTCGCATTTTCGTGACTTAGGCAGGAGAGAGAAAGCTTTTTGAAAAAGTGTCGTGATTTCGTGACATGTGAGAAGAGAGAGAAGAAACTGGCAAAACTGTCACGATTTCGCGACATGTTGGCAGAGAAAGAAAGCAAGGTGGAAAGTGTCACGATTTCATGACATATCGCATTTTCGTGACTCGAAAAGTGCAGGAAGGCAAAGAAGGAAAAGTGTCACGATTTCACGACATGCTACAAAATACGAAGTGAGGACTGTCACGATTTCATGACATGCTAAAAAGCTCAAAGTGAGAACTGTCACGATTTCATGATGAATTCAAGAAGGAAGAGCTCGAAGGCGAAAGCATCACGATTTCGTGACATGTTCTAGTTTCACGAGCGTAAGGCAGAGAAGAGCTTAAGGCAGCGAAAGCGTCGCGATTTCATGACATGTTCCATTTTTGCTAGTGCAAGCCGAGAAGAGGTTGATAAAGCGAGAAATGTCACGATTTCACGACAAAAGTGACGATGACGTTAGCAGAGGCAGAAGTGTCACGATTTCGCGACAAAAGCAAAGTTGTTGTTGACAAAGCGAGAAGTGTCACGATATCGCGACAAGAGCTTAGTCAAAGTCGTCAATGGCTAAAGTGTCGCGATATCGCGACAAAAGCCATAAGATAGTGTACGGTTGCAAAAGATGTCACGATATCGTGACATGTTGTAGTTTCATGGTAGAAGCTACAGAAGAGTTGCAAAGTTAAATTTGAGCCGACAAAGTTAAATCTGGGCCGACAAAGATTAGGGTTTGCAATCGACGTTGTTTAGGGTTGTGCAACCGACTAGGATCAAAGTTTTAATCTTGAAAGTTTTAGTATAAGAGGAGGGTTGTTTGAAGAGAAATTGTATCGATCGAAGTGTGCGTTCGAAGTGCGATATTCACAGATAGAGTGCGAGGGAGAAGTTCGATCATCGAGAAGCAGAGTGTGCGAAGACGGTGCTGCTGTGATTGTGCAGAGGTGCATAAGTTGATGTTCGATCGAGTGCTGCTGTGTTTGCGTAGACAGTGCAAAAGTTGGTTTCGACCAAGTGCGACTATGACAGAACATAAAGAGATTTGAGGACAGACTTGTGCCAGACCAAAGGACTGTGTTTGGTGCAGACCAGAGAAAGAGGAAGAGGACAGACTTGTGCCAGACCGAAGGACTATGTTTGGTGCAGATCAGAGAAAAAGATAGAGGACATTTGTGCTAGACCGAAGGACTGTGTTTAGTGCAAATTCGAGGACCAAGCTTTGAGGTGAGAGAGTTGAGGACAGAGGTCTCCAGCCAGAGCAGGGAAGACAGGTGTCTTCTATGGATAGAGTTCCATTTGCTAAGGGCAGCGGAGGCAGAGGTCTTCTAGAGGATCACCAGCCAGAGCAGAGTTAGGGGATTGGTGTCTCCTTTGGGTTGGTACCCATAAACATTGTAATCGGGAAAGGTTTCCCAAATTTGGTTGATAAAATTTTAGTGAAAAATTTTATCCGTGGAGTAGCCCACTTTGGGTGAACCACGTAAATTGTTGTGTCTCTATTGTGGATGGTGTTTTCTGCATTGCTTTGATTTATGCTTGATACTGTTTTCTATACACTGCATAATTTTGAGTTGAAAGTTGAATTGAAGGAAAAAGTAAAAAGTGGTCTTATACTGTTCACCTCCCCCTCTCAGTATAAGCTTGTGTTCTTCACATTACCCTTATCAAAGAGAAGAAAAAGGTTTTTGCATGGTCCTAGAAAGACATAATAGGGCTAGACTCGTAGCTAGTCACGCATAATCTAACGCTTAATTTGACAGTCAATCTAGTCAAGAAAAACTACATAAGATGCACCCAAAAGTAGCCTTAATGGTCAAAGATGAGCTACAAAAGTTGTTGGATGCATAGTTTGTCATCTGCATGGATTACCCACCATGGCTGTCCAACATGGTACCTGTCAAGAAGCCCAATGGAAGGATTCGTATATGCACCAATTTTCAAGATATAAACAAAGTGAGTCCCAAGGATGATTTCCCATTACCTAGCATAAATGCATTGGTAGACACTAAAACAGGCCATGAAATGCTTTCCCTCATGGATGATTTCTCAGGATACAATCAGATTCGTATCAATCCTGATGATCAACTAAAAATAGCATTCACAATGCCTTGGGGAACATTTTGTTATAAGGTCATGCCCTTTGGCCTAAAAAATGCTGGTGCCACCTACCAACGTGCTATGACATACATATTCCATGATCAAATGCATAAAACTTTGGAAGATTATATGGATGATCTATTGGCCAAATATCTTTTGTGCCTAGATCATCTCGATGACCTAAGCAAGATCCTCGATCGCCTCATCAAACATAAAGTCAGACTAAACCCCAAGAAGTGCATATTTGGCATCACATCTGGAAAACTCTTGGGTTTCATAGTCTCAAAATGAGGAATCAAGGTAGATCCAAAAAAATTCAATGTAATCTTTGAAATGGTTCCCCCAACCACCATCAAGTAGCTCAGAAGTCTGTAGGGAAAGTTCGCATCAATCAAGAACTTCATAACGTAGCTATCTGACAAGTTTCGACCCATGAATAAATTATTACACAAGGGGGTAGCATTTCACTGGGATGATGAGTGCCAGTCAGCCTTCGACGACATTAAATAATACTTGGCTTCGCTACCAGTATTGGCACCACCTAGACCAGGAGTGTCATTATACTTATACATATTAGCTACTGAGGTGGCACTGGGTGCCATGCTAGCCCAAAAGAATGAACTACACAAAGAGCAGGCTACTTACTATCTTAGCCACACCCTGGTCAGTTATGAACTTAACTATGCATATGTTGAGAAGCTATGCTTAGCAGTGGTATTTGCTACCAAAAAGCTATGCCACTACATGTTGAGCAATACGATGTATGTTGTTTCTAAGGAGAATCCATTGTGGTACATGATGAGTCATACTTATCATAGTAGCCGCACGGTGAAATGGATCATGTTGTTGATGGAGTTTGACATCGAATTCATTGGACAAAAGTCCATCAAAGGTCAAGTCATCGCCGATCAACTAGCAAAGGCTCCTCTCGAAGATGATCAGCCTCTGACCGTAGAGCTACCCGATGATGGGGTCTCCCATGTCTCAGAATCGCCAAATTTTGATGTGCCTGAGTCAAGGCCGACATAACCCTATTTTTTGATGGTTCTAAATGTGAGCAAGGGGGTGGCATAGGAATTGTATTATTCATACAACAAGGGGCTCCAATGCCTCTATCATTTAAAATAGATTTCCCATTCACCAACAACAGTGTCGAATATGAAGCCTTGCTCATAGGTCTTCAGAAAATAATCACCATGAACATCAAATGCCTGAACATCTTTGGTGATTCGCTGTTAATTGTCAACCAAGTAAAAGGGGTATTCCAATGTAAATGCCCAGTTTTGCAGGCCTACAAAGCCCTTGTGGAAAAATTTCTGGCAAAGCTTGAATGGTACGACATCAAGGTACTCCCTCGATCATCGAATCATTTTGTAGACACTATGGCCTCCTTGGGGTCACTAATTCTGCAAGACCCTTCTGGTGAGATGACAACTATTCAAGTTAAAACATTATCACAATCCATGATGGAGCGTGCAAGCTCTGATCTAACATCAGGAATCCACCTAATCCAGATTGAACCATCTCAGGATAAGTTCTCTTGAATCCATGATAGTATGAATCATGCCAACTAGGGGTACTTGTTCTCCCCAACCCCTCTCAAAAGCAACACAACGCTATTTTTACAAATTTGTTTCCACTCAGCTTTTGCTAGGGATGAACTTCGAGAGGGATTGGTAGTTCATACCATCGAGTTTTTTGATCAGCAAGATTGGTACACACCCATAAGAGACTACCTCAATCTAGGTAACCTCCCACTTGGATTGATGCACGTTGTGAAAAGATCATTCAAACAGAAAGTGACAAAACATGTCTTGCTAGGAGACATTTTGTACCATCGAAGCTACAAAGGAATCCTCCTTCATTGCTTGGACCAACAGGAGTCCACTTGGGTGATCACCCAAGTGCACGATGGTACATGTGGTGGCCACTTCAGTGGTATGGCCATCGCAAAGTGCATTCTTTGCATGGGCTATTATTGGCCATATTTAGAGCGAGATTGTTGCGCATATGTGAGGAAGTGTGTGAATTGTCAACACCATGCCAATTTGACACACGTACCTTCTTAGGCCTTGCATGCGATCCAATTGGCTAGGCCATTTTTGTAGTGGGGCTTAGATCTAATAAAAAAGATCTCCCTTGTGTCATTAGGTCATCACACGTTTATCATAATGGCCACAAAGTACTTCACCAAGTGGGTGGAAGAAATTCTTCTTACATCTACGACTGGACCCCGCATTGTGGAGTTTATTTTACATAACATAATATGTCATTTTGGTATTCCATCCAAGATCATCTTGGATAATGGGACATCATTCAAGAACAAATATGTGTGTGCTTTGACAACAAAGTACAAAATTCAGCATAGTTTTTCAGCATCCTATTATCCGCAGGTAAATGGACAAGCAGAGGCATCAAACAAAACGCTAGTGGCCATCCTTAAAAATATGGTCACAGATAGTCATAAGGATTGGCACATTCAAATCTTGCTTGCTTTTTGGGCTTATCGCACTAGCATTCATACGCCCACTGGGGTAACTCCATTTTCGCTAGTGTATGGCTCCGAGGTAGTCATGCCTCTCGAGTTGGAAATACCCTACCTGTGCATATCAATGTAAGAGTTCATTGATGATGAAACTACACGGTAGGCCCAGTTATACTAGCTTACGTTGCTCAACAAATGACGCATCAATGCTCTTGAGAATTTATGTATCTATCAAGAGCGATTAAGAAAGCATACAACATGAAATTTCACCTGAGGGACTTTCAGGTTGGTGACTTGGTATTAAAAGAGAACCAACAAAATTCTAACTTGCCACACCATCTAAGTGACAAGTTTGTGGCAAACTGGTTAGGTCCTTATGTCATCGACAATAAAATAGGACCTAGAACATATCGGATCGTTTCTATTGAAGGAATCAAGGAAATAGAACCCTTGAACATTAGTCATTTAAGGCCATTCCACATTTAGAGAGCCATAGTCCACCCCAAAAAGCTCCAAGAATTTCCACAATCGCTTGGTCAACCTAAAATGCCCCAAAGGTATCCATAATCCCTTTGGTCAAACCAAATGCTCCAAAGATTCCCACAATATCTTGGTCAACCCAAAAATGCCCCAAAGGTATCTATAAACCTTTTGGTCAACCCAAAAGCTCCAAGGATTCCCATAATCCCTTGGTCAACCCAAAAACACTCCAAGGATTCCCAAAATGGCTTGGTCAACTCAAAAACACTCTAAGGATTCCCACAAATGCTTGGTCAAACCCCCAAACGCCCCAAAGGTGCACATAATCCCTTTGGTCAAACAAAACGCTCCAAGGATTCCCATCATCGCTTGGTCAACCTAAAAACGCCCCAAAGATATCCATAAAATATTTGGTCAAACCAAAAGCTCCAAGGGTTCCCACAATCGCTTGGTCAAAAACAAATATTAAAAAACAAACAAAAACAAAAGATAATCAAAAATAACAAAAAAAAATTGCATCTCACTTCCATGCATACTCTTAAAAAAAAAAAAATATATATATATATATATATATATATATATATATATATATATATAATAAACTGCATTAGGCATCGCATCCATACATGGCATATTTGTTGGTCATACACATCATAAGCACCATAGACTGTAAGTGCTAGGCAATTCCATAATTTTCCACATTTAGTCCATTTTGTAAACACATCCATCTAGAATAACACCATCCACATTTTTTTTATCATAGTTAGTTGTCTGCTAATGTCTTTAGGGTTTTCGTCATTCAACTGTCTTTAGATTTCTAGCCAAAAACTGTACAAAGTCAGACATATTTTACAAAGGTAGAGTTTTACTTGGATCACACCTCATTATGTAGCATCCCCACACAAGTTAAAACACATAAAAAATTCCCAAGTTGTATGAGTGCAAGAGAAACCTACAAAGTAGTCTAGGGTACCATAGGTGAAAGGTTAGCCTGTTCATCCCCCTGTGCGAATGGTTCGAGAATGCTGAGAATTGACAAAAGGACAAGCTCTTCCCCATCCAATTCCCCATAATTAATAGTGGTTAAAATCCACTATCAAAAAACCCCAAACACCTTTGGTCCTCAAAGTCATAAGGATTCGTACTACATGCCCCTGACAAGGATGGGTAGTCATCCCTAAGGCCTAAAATATCAATGCCATTACATAATCATATCCCCAACCACCTTTGGTCCCCAAATTCATAATAATTCATACTACACGCCACTGACAAGGATGGTTAGTCATCCCCAAGGCCTAAAAGATCAATGCCATTACATAATAATATCCCCAATCACCTTTGGTCCCTAAATTCGTAAGGATTCGTACTACACATCCGTAAACTAGATGGGTAGTCATCCCCAAAGCCAATGGGGATCACTTCCATTTGCAAGCCAAAAACCCATGAGATCAACTTTGAAACCTAAAATGCAAAATCATATGACAGTGGTTATCACTACTATTCAAACCCCTTACTCAAAAAATAAAAATAAAAGAGAAAAATAAACAGTGATTTTTATCATTATGTATGAGAGCAAGTATCCCAACAAGTTGAGAAATAGAAAGATGCTTGAGCTTGAATCCCTGGAATTCTCAGCATTCAAAAAACCATCTAGGTGATACTCATTACGAGTTTGGTGGACATCCTACCTAGCAATGGTGGTATCCTAAATGCATGATGATATGTCTATCACATTAGCTTTGCGTGTGAGCAGACCAATGTTTGCATGTGGATGAGCTAGCTTATGGTACCTTAGATTGTCCTGTGGATTAATATTACTAAATACAACAAAGGAGTTAGTGGAGCTAATTAGGTGATCCTCAATACAGGTTTGGTGGATAGCCTACCTGGCACTGGCGGTATCCTGACAAATACCACATAAACAAATTCAATCGCACACACAGGGATGTGAAATAACTTGGTCAAACTCAAGTCTGATTCGTACCTTGTTCAAAAGTCTTGTAAGATAAATGTACAGTCTTGGCTAGTTAGTTAAAGAGTCTGAATCTCAAAAAAACCTTAACTACATTCTAAAACAAATGATGTACATGTCCATTCTTGCATCACCATAAAAAAATACAAAACAAACAAAAAAATATTACACACGCAAAGTCATTACATAATACAGAAAGCCAGTAAATCCTGTACAGTCTATGGTGCCACCGACAAGTTATCAAAAAATCATTCCATCCATTCCATATGCATACATCATATAATTAGAAACATCACATTCATAATAACACATGCATACATCAACTAACTAAAATGTGCATAAAATAAACAATAAATCATGACACGTGTATAAAAAAAACTAAAGTCATGTCTATATATTGTCAAAATTCCCGCAGGCTACAATAAGTCGGTCCTCTGACCTCATAAAAACATCAAAAACTCAAAAACCCCAAGCCTAGGGATTCGACCATCGTGATCATGCAGGATCAGTGTGACTGGAACTACCCCCAGTGGTGTGGGTCCTAGGGGACCTCTCAGGGTGGCTACTACCAGCCCCCGCATCATGCCCACTAGCGCTGCCCTTACCCATCCCCCTGCGACAAGAGGAAATAGACTGATCAGTATCACTGTCTCTCATTCGGCACAAAGAACCACCTCCAGTGAGCTCAGGTAACTTCCCACTAAGGCGGATAATATTTACCTCCAAATCTAACCGGTGTTGAACCCAGTACACCTCTCGTCGATGGTACATAGTCAATGCATCATCGCGCTATGCCAAATGAGTCTGTAGGAGATCCCTCTCCACCGCCTCTTCCACCCCCATCTCTGTTGCATTCCCAAAGCATCGTGTTAGAAATACCATATGCTAATCATGAGGAGTAGTCTGAATGGGCATCCCGTCTATCAAAATCCATAGAATTCGATAAACGTCCTCCAAAGTCACTGTCATCTCCCCTATTGGGAGATGAAAGGTGTTGGTGCAAGGATCCCACAAATTGATCAGGGTAGTCAGGTATGCTCGATCCCCCACCATAGACTCTAACCAAGTAACCTGCTTGAGCCCAAGGGCATCAAACCACTCCCAGTCTGCCATAGTCAGCGCCTCCCGCGCATCCAAAAACATCGTCGCTAATGGTATCGACTCTTCACCACCTGCAAAACAAAAACAACACAAAAACATTAAAAACATGACAACCAAAAAAATGTACAACTAAAACATTTAACAAATGTACAGCAAAAACATTTAACAAATGTACAGCAAAAACATTTAACAAATGTATAGCAAAAACATTTAACAAATGTACAGCAAAAACATTTAACAAATGTATAGCTAAAACATTCAACAAATGTACAGCTAAAACATTTAACAAATGAACAAAAAACAAAATAAAAATAAAAATTTAAACTAGGGTTTAATCTTAGTTTAAACGCAAAATACAAAAAAAACAAACAACATTTTTAACTAGGGTTTCTTAATCTTAGTTTAAACAAAATACACAACTTTTTCAACTAGGGTTTCTTAATCTTAGTTTAAACAAAACAAAAAAAAACAAACTACACAAATTTTTTAACTAGGGTTTCTTAATATTAGTTTAAAAAAAACAAAAAACACAAAATACATAACTTTTTCAACTAGGGTTTCTTAATATTAGTTTAAACAAAACAAAATACACAAATTTTTTAACTAGGGTTTCTTAATCTTAGTTTAAACAAAACAAAAAAAAAAACAAAATACACAAATTTTTCAACTAGGGTTTCTTAATCTTAGTTTAAACCAAAAAAAAAAATACACAAATTTTTCAACTAGGGTTTCTTAATCTTATTTTAAACAAAACAAAAAACACAAAATACACAAATTTTTCAACTAGGGTTTCTTAATCTTCGTCAAAAAAAAAAAACCAAAAAAAAATAAAACTTTAAACTAGGGTTTAATCTTAGTTTAAACTCCAAATACAAAAAAAGCAAACAACATTTTAAACTAGGGTTTAATTTTATTTTAAAGAGCATAATACAAAAAACCAAACAAAAATTTAAAACTAGGGTTTAATCTTAGTTTAAATGCAAAAATAGAATACACACACAAAATAAATCACGGGTTTTAAACTGTCCTAAAAAAAATAAAAACAAGCAAAATAAAGCGTAGGAACACCTACCGGTCTTGCCTCGGCTTCGCCACTTGACGATCCGGTCTGTGAACTCATGGTATATGCAAAATCTCGACAGCGCTCCGCTATGCAGACTCGACCTCCTCCCCCTCACAACTCCAAATCGCCAGAAAAACAAAGTGCAAATGAGCCCAAAACCTAGTTTTGGCCCTTATATAGGCTTTTAGGCCTGTAATCGTTCCACCCTAGGATGAGAACTCTAGTAAGCACTCGTCCCACCCTGGGATGATTACAAAATTGGTATTCATCCCACCCTGGGATGATTACAGAGCAAGAAAATAAAAAACAACAAAAACTGCACCAAAATGCACCAAAAACAACAATAAACCTGCTGAACAAAGGCACCTTTGTGCCTATGATTCATGGCATCCAAAACTGACGTTGGGGTCACAAATCCTCACTATCATACTCCCTAAGAAGTCTACCATAGCCGGAATGCTCCGCGGGAGGATGGATTTTCGACAATTTCATCCCCAAAAGGCATCACAAAAAAGGTCCAAACCCACCCAAAAATAGCAATAACATTGCCGAACAAAGGCGCCTTTTCACCTGATGTTCTTGGCATACAAAATAGATTCCAAGGCCACAAATTATCAATATTCAACTCTATAATAAGGCCACCATAGCCGGAATACTCCACGGGAGGATGAATTTTTTATAATTTTAGCCCCAAAATGCGTCACAAAAAGGGTTAAAACCCACCAAAAATAGGTCAGACTGTTCAAAAACTGCATACACGATCAATGAAAAAAAATTGAAGGCACCCTTAAAAAAGTCATCTTGGGTCAAGCGACTCGTTGCTTTTCTCATGTTGGTCATTCCCTCATCGATTCGTCACTTGAGGGGGTAGTCACACTTAGTCACCAATCAACAAATACACACCCAATCAAAGAAATGTCATGCATTCAAAGAATCATTGACAAAGAAAATCATGCTCCTGCTTGGGGCAACAAACAAGAAATAATCACAAGCTTATCAAACACTTGGAATTCATGAATCATGAACTCAAGGTTACCATAGACAAAAAAGTTGCACCCTTTGCCTATTCATGACTGAACAATGTCCAAGATCAAGTAACACCTCACCGAAAAAGGTTAACACTTGAATTAAGATCCTTAGCTCGTCAAAAGCAAGGATTCAAGAATGCGTGCCCTTTCCATACTTGGGGCATAAAAATTTGGTTAGGTTACTAAGAAACCCTAATCATTAGTGCTTTGGTTATCTATTTTTGCTCAGCACTATGCCACACCCTACGCATCCCAAAAAGGGGCATCTGTAGACACCAAAACATCACCAATCTGATTATGTGGCTACAAACACTGACCGAATTGGCATACATAGCCCCTAGGGCAGCCCCCAAAGGTTAAAAAGTGGTCCTGATCACTCCCACAACATTTTTGGAAGGTCAGAGGCCAATTTGGCACCTTTCAGGCACTCTAATCCCTACTCGTTCCACCCTAGGATGATTACAAACTGGTATTCGTCCCACCCCGAGACGATTAGCAGTATTCACTCCAGGGTGGGGCGAATAGCAGGTTTGATGCGAAAAAGGTCAAACCTTGAAAAATGGCAGCTCAGATCCTCCAATCAACTCCACATTCAATGCATGGGAGTGCGAGTAAGCATTTTTGAGCTCAAAGAGGTAGTCATAGAGGCAGTCATGGAGCCCTTAATCAGGGAGGAATCTTCTCCCCCTAGGAAGGCATGATGGCCAAGTGGCACCTCTGCATGATCATTCACAAGAGATCCTCAAGTATATAAAATGGTGAGTCTTCTCACCCAAAAAAAAGGATATAGAAGGAGCATTTAGAACAACGGAGTCTTCTCACCCCTCAGTTGTGCTTCTTACATCCTTGATCTCTCTTTTGGAAGGGAGGTTATTGGATGAAAATTGGAAGCGCAATCTGGACCCAAAACCTAAATATTTGGCCACAATACCCCACACAGTTTTTTGACACAACCCCATAGGAGTTTTTGCACCCATCCCAAGTGGATTGGTGCCGAAACCAAACCCAAACAGTGGGCGTCCTACCCCCGGGCACCCCCCACACTGTTGTAGTCCTAATCGCGCCACCTTGGAGTGATTAGAAATTTGTAGTATATTTATTTACTGTTTCATTTACATTTCATTTTATGTCACTCATATAGGCTGCCATTCAAATTTCATGTCATTCTGATGAATATTGGTTGTGTTTTCAGTGTTTTTCACTTTCATTAACATACAGGGAGCATCATCATATACAGGGTGATTGAGGCAGAATTTGCAAAATACGACCTTCTGGGTCTTCTCAAAATGCCCCTTTTTGCCTAACCCCAACTTTTCAGATGTTTTGGAGGCCCCTGTATGGGACACTTAGGAGGTCACTTTATGACGTCTTGTGATAGTCCTAATCGCCCCACCCTGGATTGATTAGAAATCTATGGTAGATTTATCGACTGCTCCTTTTGCAATGTGTTCTTGGTAATGTTTTCATGCCTTTGTACAAATTTTATCTCATTATGATATGTTTTGATTATAGTTTTAATTATTTTATGCATGCATTAACCGGAGGCCATGGGGATCACATGTTTCCCTCCATCCACAGGTGCTTTTAATCGTTTGCTATTTTTTGAATGCTGGATCTCAATATCGGAGGGGAAGTAAGGAAGCACAAATGCATTCATGCAAGTGACGGTGATGTTTGGCCCGTCCATTTCACATGTGGGCATGTGGAAGAAATCGTACCATTCGTTGTGAGACAAAACTATGTTTAATGCTCCTAGCTCCTGAAAATGGAGGAGACGTATTGTAACATGATCTCAAGAAAATTAATAAAATAAAGGGATGCACTTTAAATTTTCTTTACATCTCGTTTCATTTCACTTGTTTCCCCATTTTCATGCATTTTCGTTTGTAGGACTTAGCGTTACGTTTTGCTTTTGTTTGCACCGCACCCCAGTACGCCATTTTTGCTTTTGTATCCTCGTGCTTCCATATTTAAAAAAAATGGGGAAGAGTATGTATTTGAAGTTGTGTTATCCCCAAGGATGGGGTGACACTTTTTTTCATCCAATATTGGGGTGAACGTAATAGGTCTAAGTCATGTTCGCTCCAAGGATGGGCCAACACGTTCATTCACCCAATGTTGGGGCGAACGCCTTGATGCCTTTGGTGCCCTTTTGGGTGTGAACGATATATATATATATATATATATATATATATATATGGGAGTTGTCTTTTTTGGAGTGATAAGGATTTAACATCTAAAAAAAAAACACTCATGCGTATATGCAAGGCATCCATTTCTAAAAAAAAAAAAAAAAAGTGCCTTAAAAAGCATTTTTTTTTTTAGAAAATCAGATTTTCTAAATCCAGGTTAAAAAGTAAAAGGGGGAAGTCTATTAAAGGTGGCCATTTTCTTTAGAAGGACCATGAAAATTGAAGACGTCCTGAAATGAAGAAGAAAGAAGCGGATGATGATACAAAAAATATAATTTGCTTTTGAAAATGAAGTGATTTTCTAGAAAAATAAAAGGGGAAAATATTGGGCGACTATTATATGATTGCACTGAAGAAAAGGGAACAAGTGTATTTCTTTCATTTTTGGAAGCACGTTACGGAAGGATTGTGCCCTTGAACACGTAGCAAATATTGAAGACCAAGAATGCATGTAGAAGAATATTTTAAAAAGCAATTAATTTAAACGTGCATCCTATGGAAGATTTGTGTTCTCGAGGAGAAAATAATACATACCATTGGTTTTTAGGCAGTTGATTTATTTTTCCAAGCAAGCTTCAAAAACTAGGGTATGATTTACAACAAATTTACACAATAAGGGAGGGCACTCTTTCCTAGGATGATTTGGTAGTGAATCAAAAGTGATACCGTTAAAGCATTGGGAGTGGTGCTAGGCGAGTGAATCAATGCTCACATCCTCCCGAAAGCACCCAGGGTAAATTAGTATTTATTGTGGTAGTTGAGAGAGTGCTCTATATAAGAGAACAAGGTAAAAGCCCACAATTATTTTTTAAATTTTTTATTACCGTCATGTATTTTGAATTGTCATTGTAGAAGTTTCTAGAGAGCATTCAAAATATTTGTCAGGGAAATGAGATAATAGGAAAGTGAAGTAAAGAGACCAAATAAATTATAGAGGCTACAAATCCCAAAAAATCAAAGAAAATAGAAGGGTCTAGAACTAAGAGGGCCCGAAGGAATGACTATGTTTACTTAGACCCATAAGATGACACAATAGCAAAAATCAATGACTGTATCATTACCCACAAAAGTGTGGAAAAATTACTGTAGGACGTTGAGTTTACAGTGAAGTAGGGGGTGACGTCAAAAATTTGACTGCCATTGCTCTATCATTCATAGTTGTTCTGGTACTTTTTCCCACCAGTTCATCCTTGTCCTGAGTTAGTGCTATTTATCACTCAATTTTACAACCCATTTACCAGAGCTGTGAGAAATGCAAAGCGGGAAATACTCTTCACCATCACCCTGGATGAGGTTCAGGAGGTATTCGCTTTTGGTTTAAAGCCTCCTCCCTATGGGGTTCATAAAAATTTGCATACCGATGAACATGAGGACAAGTATGTATCCACAATAATAATGCATCAGTTTATAGAGACCCAATTTATTAAGGAGCCATCGATGGGGCAACTTCCTAATTTGCCAAAGCCACTCATGGATTTTAAAATCTTGGATATTTATTCAATGTTGGTATGGGTTGCAGGTGTACCTTTAGATGATATAATTCATAAGTGGTAGGTGGCCTTAGCACAATGTATTTTTTGGGTGGAATTCTATTCTCCTTCAGATATGAGATAGGGCACCAATCTAATTTTATTTGATTGGAAGAATTTTATTTATTGGAGGTTGAACTTTCACTTGGAGAAGTTACAAATTGGGGAGGAAAATTCATTCAAACACACTTCTTTTCTGATATGGTATTTATTTTTCGAACTCCAATGATATTTTCCTTTTATTGTAGTAACACAAAAAAATGAGAAAAATGAACCTTTGCTAGTTTATAGGTGGACTTCCGTCTTAACAAAAAGGGAGTCATTTTATAGTTTTAACAGTTGGTTTTTTGGAGCTACGATAGATTTACTTTGTGGTACATGCGAGAGGGTGTCATGAGAATTAAGAGAAGCAGTGGTTACCCAAGAGAAAGGAGATATTTTTCTACTCACGCATGGCATAGTTATGAACAATTTTTATTTTATGGGGAAGCCATTCTTGTTGCCCTATTTTACCACTGAGAATGTTTTTGCTATGGAAGTAGTGCACCAGCCAGACTATGTGAATGATGTGTATGGATATGGGTATGGTAAGAAAAAAAAATGCAATATGTCATTTAAATTTAGCAGTTCAGAGGTGAGCCAAGTAGGACATAATTGGCTCCTTACAATAATGTTGCAGGATTTGGGACTCATAGAGCTACCACAACATTGGAGGTACGATCCATTGGGTAAGTTTACAAAAATTATAAAATCCAAATCATTTCATTATTGCCCTCGGTCTGATATTTAGAAGAATCAAAATAATTTTTATGGGCCTGATATGAATTGGCACATTGAAAAGATGATGACACTTCCACCTTGGCATGAATGCTATGAGCAAGAGGTAGAGTATAATTCGGCTAGGTATAGATCTCAAATCCCTCCACCAGGTTTGTTTAGCCAAGTTAATGAAAGTGAACTTGAATGGACTAAGGAGAAAATTATGAATTGGTGGATAATATAGGTTCACCGATGGAAGCCGACAACTCCTTATGGGTTGAATTTGAATGAGTTATTTTTAAATATTTATGATTAGTATGTTGATTCATATCAACCTTTTTATTTTTCCAATATTCTACCTTAGAGTTTTCAACACTCCGATAGTGGTGAAGGTGAGACAGAGGGAAAATATCCATTAGTTGAGGAGGAGACTCCAAAGAAATAAGAACAAAAATATGTGTTTAGACAAATATCGTAGTGGATGAGATAGAAAATTGACGAGGCACCTACATCATAGAAGAAAAATGTACCAAAGGTGCAACTATTTTCCAAGGTGGCAAAAATACCAAGGACTAGTGCCATCACTACTTCTACTACTTAAGTTTCAATCACTGTGGCTCTTCTAGTTCCTATTATTTTTGCTATAGTTTTTAATCCTTCGCTAGTAGTAGATGTTTTGACTAGGGTTGCACAAATGTTTCCAATGGTTCTAGAACAAGAGGATGACCAACAGTAAAATAGTTCTCAGGTGGAAGTTGTGGACGTCATGGAAACTAAGATTATTGAGTAGAGAGCATAAATACAATAGTAAGAAGTTATTTCACAGTCGCTCCCATAACCGCATCACACAACACCCATGCTCGAAGGTACATTCTCTATTCCCTCTTCTTCTTCTTCTCCAATGCATGTATTGACTTCCATCAGTTTTCATCTCCATTTCTTCACCCTTTGGTATGCCCTCTATATCTCTTTTGCTTACTTCATCTTCCCCTCTCGAAGTCACTACTGCTCCCTCTTCTCATCCCTTTTCTTCGACCTCCCTTTCATTTAGTTCATATGTATTCAGGCTGAACCCATTTTTGTGCCCTTCCCCTTACATTTCCACCACTACTACCATTGAGGCTGTAAGTATGCAAGTTCCTCCTAGAGTAAGCATAACTGCAACCAAACCTGGTTCCTCCATCCAATATGCTATTTTAGTTCTCCCTATTCTAGCCATCTCATCCACTTCCTTTGAGCCAAACCACTCATAAGTTTTGCTTTTGTTTATCCTATTTTTAGAAATACAAGCATTGACCAATGTTCAGGTGGCATGAAAATAACCAAATGTGGAAAAAATTAATTAGGTGAACCTGAGTTCATCATAATGGTTGAAAAGAAAGAGGTTTAAGGAATCCTTAGCTCTAGCTCGATCGATCAATAAGGTTGCTTTCAACCCAGTCGCTATGGATTCTCACATGACTAGAATCACTCAGTCCAAAATCCACAAGGAGAAATATTTCCAAGTGATTATGTCTATGAGACTATAACTAAATATCTCACCAGGATAGATCCGTACAAAAATATGGGCAACATATAGGATGATATGATCTCAGTATACTTGCATGGCAAGCATTACAAGGAGAAATATTTTGATAATGAAAATAAAATTATTGAGCTCAAAGCCACCTTGGCAATAAGTAGAGTGCAAGAAGAAAATATTACCACATAAAATGAACACTTGTGCTAATAGGCCGAAGTGCACTTAAAATAAAGAGACATGACTATGATAGAGATCCATTCACTTTGACAGTAACGGGAGCCTATTCAGAATCAACTGGTCGAGAAGGTTGCACAAACTGTAGTATTCTCTCCAAAGAATATTAAAGAAGTGTGCTTTCGTTCTACCCAAAACTATGAGAAGTTGGCTAAACAAGTAGTTCAGGTGTTGCACTATTTATGGATGACTAGCATACAAATTTAGCTAGGCCAGTAATTGATTGATAACATAGAGGAAAGGCTAGAGCCATATATGGAGATGGCAGTAAATATTCAAGCTCTATCCAATTCCAACATTCACATTCACCCCCTGAGTGAAATGGATCACACTTGGTCCACTACCAAAGTCACTCTATACAGTTATTTTTAGAGAATAGATCTGGTGAAAGAGGGCCAAAAAATTCTTAATACCATCGAGCAAGAGAATACTATTTCCATGACTCATTTTGATACTCTTGCTGGTTTGGGATTCTCAAACTTCACTGATGAATGGGGTGAACCTCTGCCTAAGGAAAAATTGGCTACAACTTGGTGAAATTTTGTAGAGGATACCTTAGAGATTGATGCATGGGAGAAGCCCATCATAGAAGCATAGGTATTTTATCTAATGTAGAAATATACCCGCTTGGAGTTGTCCTTGTATGAGCTAGCTCAAAGAGCAAAGCACCTCAACTTAGAGGATGTTCATAACCTATGCTTTGTCTATGAATCCTTGAGTATGCCCAGCCTATTCACCACCCATGCTTGGGAAGAAGTTGTTACAGTTTATGAGGTTACCTCTAAAAACCTCAAAGAGTAGGTGGATCTGGTAGTAACAGAGTGCGTGGTGGAAAAAAAGGTAGCTAAAGAAGCAGAGTGAGCTAAAGTCCTCAAAGTGGCAGTTGAAAATGAAGCCAAGGAGAAAGCTAAGGAGGAGGCACATCCGAAGGCATCTGTAGCAAAGGCACCAGCAAAGGCAGCTAGAAAAAAATACTCCATATTAGCCCAATGAATAAAGTCATAGGATCACTTGCATCCATGCGAATTGGATACCTCGTGAGTCACCAAAAATATTGGTAGTTTTGCACTTTATGACATTGGGATTTTTGTTTTATTTTAATGGAGCATTTTTATTGTAATGCAGTGAAACTAATATTGTAATACCATGAAACTAATCCTAAAATATTATTTTGGGTCAATTTTATATGTTACAGTTATTTTATATTTCTATTTTTATTTGTATATGTACCCTTTTAGCTTGGAAGTGATGAATGTTTAAAGGGAAAAACAAATTGAGAACTGCATTAGAAATTCAAGTTTGCAACATTCAAAAGCACACTATAAATTGAAGATGTGTTCGGCCCTGCACACTCTACCAAAAGGAAAAGAAGGAAACATTAAAATAAAAATGGTAAAGGATTGAAAGGCTTGAAAGTGCCCAAAGAATGAAATGTGAAAATGCGTTTATGCCAAATGGGGCAAAAACTACGTTCACCCAAAGTTGGGGTGAACATCTTTCTAAAAAGTTTAAAAAATGCATGCCCTCTCGTATTTAAAAAATTATTTTAGTGATAAGATGCATTCACCCCAAAGGTGGGTCGAAAGCTCCATTCGCCCCACCTTGGGGTGAACATAATATAAAGCGCAACAAAATAAGAGAATCCAACGGTTCACATGTGACTAAATAATCAACATTACATTCACCCAGGTTGAGGGGTGAATATCTTGTTCGCCCCTCCCATGGGAGAACGCCCTCCCAAAAGTTGGATCACATGAATGCACTAGAAAATGAAGGTTGGGTGAATGCATCGATATGGTTGAGGTGCATTGAATATTCAACATCTGAAGAACACAAGCTTATACTGAGAGGGGGGGTGAACAGTATAAGACCACTTTTTAATTTTCCTTTATACTTCAAAATAGTAAAGCAACATATCCAAAGCAATATCAAAACAATGCACAAGATCATCCACAAAGATGACACCAAATTTAACGTGGTTCATCCACAAAACTTTTCTCTAAAAGTTATCTCAAAGTTCTTTGGGAAACCTTCCCAATTACAATGTTTATGAGCCTCGGCTCAAAGGAGATACCTTCCCCTACCTCTGCTCTGGCTGGTGATCCTCTAGAAGACCTCTACCTCCGCTGCCCTTAGCAAATGGAACTCTATCCACAGAAGACACCTGTCTTCCCCGCTCTGGCTGGAGACCTCTGTCCTCAACTCTATCACCTCAAAAGTCGGTCCTCGAATCTGCACTAAACACAGTCCTTTGGTCTAGCACAAATCTGTCCTCGGGTTCTTCTCATAGAACCAATGCACCTCTGTCCTCAAGTTCTCTGATAGAACTATCAAACTCAGCTTCACAAGTCCTCTGCTAGGACCTATCCAAATCTTCTCACAAGTCCCCAAAGGAACCTATCCAAAACCTACTCACAAGTCCCCAACGGAACCTGTCCAAAACCTGCTCACAAGTCCCCAACGGAACCTATCCAAAACCTACTCACAAGTCCCCAATGGAACTTGTCCAAAACCTGCTCACAAGTTCATCAAGAAAAACTTGCTTTGCATGAACCCACAAAGAGAATGGTTAGAGACCCAATGTGATTCATCAACCTCATAGAAGCATAAAGAGAATTGTTAGAGACTCAATATGTTCTATACTTAACTCCCAATCTCAGTCTCAACTCAATCTCAAATCTCATAAGAATAAGATAGATGTAATATGCTTTTCTCAAGAACATGAAACACAACCCAACAATTGCCAACCAAGCAATATCTCATATAACAATGATACTCATGTTCTTTCCAACAACCAATATCTTTTCTCAACCAATTAGGGCTTCAACAACAATGCTCAAAGACAAGGTTTAACCAACATCATTCAACTCAACATTAACCTTGAAGCATTCAACCAATCATCACAAGAAAAGGAAACAAGTAGAAATCCTTTTCCCTCCAAAGATATTTGAACAAAACAGCCACCCACACAATATCACCAAATGCAAAGAATAACTTGTTCAAATCAACTCAATGGAGTAAGCCCAATATCATGAATCAAGTAAAAGCAATAACTTGATCAAACAACCTCTATGGAAGCAACTCAACCATCAACCTCAAAACAGCCAACCAAGGGTTTCACCAACTCAAAGCAAGTAGCAAGACTCACAAACATAAACCCTAGTGCACAATGCTTCCACTACCTCAAACCAGAATTATGCATTCACCAAAACTCTCATCAATGATAACAATGCATAAGTAGTCTTCAACAAACCAGAAAATAGGATTTACACCCAACCAAAGGAAACCTAGTTGAATACCTTTTCACTCCAATATTATTTCAGGAATAACATACACCAATCATACTCATAAGAAGAATGTGCCCATACCTTATTGAAGATGAAGAAGATCTCACAAATTTGTCATAACCATAACCACCTTTTTGCCAAACTCAAGAAGGTTAGTAGACAACATATTTCTTTAATATTTCCTCAAGAATATTCCTTGGTCCAAATATAATCAAGGTTCTATGTCTTCTTCTTTCAACCTCATTCAACAAATCATACATAACATATTTCTTATATTCACCTTATCTACTCCATAAAAACTATTACCCATATTTTCAAAACAAATATTTAAATTAAATTGCTAGCCCTTATATCTCCCTAATACCACAATATCCTTTTAATTAACCAATAACCATTTAAATCAAATGTCTACCCCTTATATCTCCTAACACCACAATACAATTAATTAAAAACCAATTTTACACAATCCTTATATCTCCCGACTTGCATACCAAGCATAAGTATTGACGAAACATACCTTATAATTTCCAAGCGTTGTGTCCGTCTAGATATTTTAGTCTCGGCTGAGTAGCCACATAGGCTACGCACTCACTTCGGTTTCACAAGGGCACACTCCCTCCTCTATTATCTCCTAGAAACGTGAACAAAAAAAATCAATAAAACCGCGAGCTACGGGTTTCGAAATCAGATCTCTTTTCTGCTACGCAAAATCAACTACCGCCAACGCTGCTCGCTTCACTGAAGCCAAACAACACAAATCTGTATTTTAGTCTTTGCTCTATTTCATGAAGGGTTTTTGAAGAGCACAAATGCCATTCCCTTGGTTTCGCTGTAACCTCGTGTTGGGTGCTTAACAAACGTTTTTCGCTTTCGAATTCTTCATACCTTTGACCACGCAAGCACTTGACTTCCTCCTTCGCTGGCATAGGGGTTTCGACGAAATCGAAAATGCACGAGTATATTATCCAATTCTTCGCTCTCCATTAAATGAAATTATTTGCCTCGATTTATATGCACTTTGATGCATTTCCAAACACGTCGGCCCTTTTAATTTAATTTTAAAATTTTAATTTAAATTTTAAATAAATAAAATTTAAACTAAATATTTAAAATTAAATATCTTCATCAACGGGGCACCTTTTTCAATGAAACGAAGAGCCAACTTGGGTTTTAAGAAAAACCCATTTCAAATCTGTTGTCCATGGTTTTAAATAAAACCTTTTATTTTGTCTACCTTGGTTTTCACAAAAACCCTTTTGCTTCTTGACATCAATGACAACATCAACACTTGAGCAAAGGCAATGTACCCAAGGTACCCAAAATTGCCAACAATCTCCCCCTTTGTCATTGATGGCAAACCTTTACTAAAAACACATCTTAAGAGCCAAAACTGAAAGCTGACAACTAAGAATCTACCTTTGAAGTTTTTCTCCCCTGACTTGAAGCTTTCCTCTTCACTTGAAGCTCTCCCCCTTACTCATATCTCTCCCCCTTTGTCATCAATGGCAAAGGGCCACCTTTGGGGCTCGGGACTAAGAATGAGCCTCTTAGCTTAGTCCCTCCCCCACCTCCTATTGAGGTGATTAATTATGGGGTGGGAGTAAAACTCCCATTAGGCACTGATCATCATCAGCGTCTATAACTTCCTTGTCGGGCCTTCTCTTGAACTCTTTGTCCATATTCATGTTCCTTTTTTTGTCATCTTGTTCTCATCTTGTTCTTGTCCATGCCTTGATCCTTGGACCTGATCATGCCATTGTTCCTATTCTTGTACCTTGGAATTTTAGCTCTACATTGTCTAGCTATGTGACCTTCATTATTGCACTTATAACAAGTAACAATGTTATTTCTTTGAGGCATACCTGTTCTTTGAATCCACCTGTTCTGATTAACCCTATTCTAGCCAAACCTGTTATGACCAAACCTGTTCCTGTTATTTGCCTTGCAATGAACCGCCTTGTGCCCAAACTGTTGACAAGAGTAGCAATACCCTTGAAAGAAATTACCACCTCTGAAACTGTCATTTACCTTCTTCACTTGAGCCATGCAATGTGAAGCCATGTGACCAAACCTGTGACAAGCAAAACATCCGCCTTGAAACTTTCCTTTATTTGCCCTCTTAGGTCCTAAAAACTTCTCCTTCTTCTCATTTCGAATTCTGTTTTCTGTTTCTATGCATCTATCATTCAAGGACTCATGATCTGAAATACTTTCCTCATTAGAACTCTCTTCCTTTTGGAGTCTCTTACTAGACTCTCCAACTTGTTTCTTGTGTGGCTTAACAAAACCAAGACCTGTTTTATCTGTTGTCTTTCTTTGACCTTTGATAAGAGATTTAACCTTTTTGGAGCTTTCTTGAAACCTATACAGATTATCCTTGTACTCTTTATTTTCCTCTTTCAACGAAGCCATTTTATGTTCTAATTCACTATACTCAAGCACCTTAGATTCTAACTCATTCTTGAGTTCTTGTGCCTTAGCCATAGAGACATCAAGACTTTCTATAAGTTCATCTCTCTCCATACAACATTCATCTAACTTATCCTTGAGTCTAGCATTCTTCTTTCTTTCCTTTTTCAAAGCACTAAGAGCACTAATAAGTTCACCTTTAAGATCTACTTCACTTTCCTCTATATGTTTGCTTTTAGAATCATCAAAGCCTTTTTCAGATTTCTTATCACTAGAGGTGCTACCCTTTTCAAAAACCATACATGCATCTTCCTTATCATTTTCTGAAGCATCCTCATACATACTAGCAACCAATTCATTATTTGTACAATCATCCTCAAGGTGACCAAAATTTCCACATCTAAGACATTTCATGATAATGAATCTATGTTTCGGTTCTTCCTCTTTTTCTGATATGAACAACATCTCATTTTCATTATCACTTGAAGAACTTTCACTATCACTACTAGAACACTTACTTGCTTTGTCAAGGTAGACGCTCTTCTTGTGCTTGTGAGAATGCCTCTTTTCTTGATTGTTGTGCTCATATTTGATTTTAAGAGTTGTATTGGCCTCTTCTAGTTGTTTCTTCAATGAAACAATCTCTTCTTTTTGTTTGCAGACAAACAGTCTCTTTCTCATTGATCTGAGACCCGAGAGTTTCTTCACTCTTTTTGAACTCTTCTATTTTCAGCTTCAGATTGCTAACAACTTTGTTAGATTCCTCTTCATGTTTGTTGTATATACTGACTTTATTACTCATTTCTTCTATCTGCATTCTTAAACCGTCAATTTCTTTTTCTAGCTTGCTGCAATACTCTGTTTTCCTGGATGATTGCATTTCGAGATCTTCAAAAATTTTCTTGTAATCTTCTGCTTGTACTTTCAAGCTGGTGATTATATCTTCTGCATCCTCAACCTTTTTACTCGGGTCTGAAATCAGTTTCTGTTTCCAATTTGCTTCTGCATCACTTCCTTCTTCATCACACTCTTGTTCTGAATCTGTTTCTTCACCAATTTTGAACGGATCATCTTCATCTTCACTGCTACTAAACCCATGGCAATGATGATCATTGTGATCGAGTTGACCACAAACAAAACATTCTCTTCCTTGTGAGCAATCATCTACAAAGTGACCGGTCTTCCCACATCTGGTGCAAAAATTTATTAATCTGGCTTGTTCTCCACTGTTTGATTCATCTCTTGAATCTATTTCCATTCCCAAAGCAACAACATTGAGTTCATCTTCATTTTCTTTCATGACCATGTGAGATTTCTTCTTCTTGTGTCTTATGGTTTTGCTTTTGCCTTTCCTTGCCATTTGTGTTCTTGTAAGATCTTCCTTTAAGTTGTTAGACTTTTCGAAGGCACCCACTCTGATACCAATTGAAGAACACAAGCTTATACTGAGAGGGGGGGTGAACAGTATAAGACCACTTTTTACTTTTCCTTTATACTTCAAAATAGTAAAGCAACATATCCAAAGCAATATCAAAACAATGCACAAGATCATCCACAAAGTGACACCAATTTTAACGTGGTTCATCCACAAAACTTTTCTCTAAAAGTTATCTCAAAGTTCTTTGGGAAACCTTCCCAATTACAATGTTTATGAGCCTCGGCTCAAAGGAGATACCTTCCCCCAATCTGAATTTATGAGCCTCTGCTCAAAGGAGATACCTTCCCCTACCTCTGCTCTGGCTGGTGATCCTCTAGAAGACCTCTGCCTCCGCTGCCCTTAGCAAATGGAACTCTATCCACAGAAGACACCTGTCTTCCCTGCTCTGGCTGGAGACCTCTGTCCTCAACTCTATCACCTCAAAAGTTGGTCCTCGAATCTGCACTAAACACAGTCCTTCGGTCTAGCACAAATCTGTCCTCAGGTTCTTCTCATAGAACCAATGCACCTCTGTCCTCAAGTTCTCTGATAGAACTATCAAACTCAGCTTCACAAGTCCTCTGCTAGGACCTGTCCAAATCTGCTCACAAGTCCCCAAAGGAACCTGTCCAAAACCTGCTCACAAGTCCCCAACGGAACCTGTCCAAAACCCAAGTCGGAACCTGTCCAAAACCTGCTCACAAGTCCCCAATGGAACCTGTCCAAAACCTGCTCACAAGTTCATCAAGAAAAACTTGCTTGGCATGAACCCACAAAGAGAATGGTTAGAGACCCAATGTGATTCATCAACCTCATAGAAGCATAAAGAGAATTGTTAGAGACTCAATATGTTCTATACTTAACTCCCAATCTCAATCTCAACTCAATCTCAAATCTCATAAGAATAAGATAGATGTAATATGCTTTTCTCAAGAACATGAAACACAACCCAACAATTGCCAACCAAGCAATATCTCATATAACAATGATACTCATGTTCTTTCCAACAACCAATATCTTTTCTCAACCAATTAGGGCTTCAACAACAATGCTCAAAGACAAGGTTTAACCAACATCATTCAACTCAACATTAACCTTGAAGCATTCAACCAATCATCACAAGAAAAGGAAACAAGTAGAAATCCTTTTCCCTCCAAAGATATTTGAACAAAATAGCCACCCACACAATATCACCAAATGCAAAGAATAACTTGTTCAAATCAACTCAATGGAGTAAGCCCAATATCATGAATCAAGTAAAAGCAATAACTTGATCAAACAACCTCTATGGAAGCAACTCAACCATCAACCTCAAAACAACCAACCAAGGGTTTCACCAACTCAAAGCAAGTATCAAGACTCACAAACATAAACCCTAGTGCACAATGCTTCCACTACCTCAAACCAGAATTATGCATTCACCAAAACTCTCATCAATGATAACAATGCATAAGTAGTCTTCAACAAACCAGAAAATAGGATTTACACCCAACCAAAGGAAACCTAGTTGAATACCTTTTCACTCCAATCTTATTTCAGGAAAACATACACCAATCATACTCATAAGAAGAATGTGCCCATACCTTATTGAAGATGAAGAAGATCTCACAAATTTGTCATAACCATAACCACCTTTTTGCCAAACTCAAGAAGGTTAGTAGACAACATATTTCTTTAATATTTCCTCAAGAATATTCCTTGGTCCAAATATAATCAAGGTTCTATGTCTTCTTCTTTCAACCTCATTCAACAAATCATACATAACATATTTCTTATATTCACCTTATCTACTCCATCAAAACTATTACCCATATTTTCAAAACAAATATTTAAATTAACTTGCTAACCCTTATACCTCCCTAATACCACAATATCCTTTTAATTAATTAATAACATTTAAATCAAATGTCTACCCCTTATATCTCCTAACACCACAATACAATTAATTAAAAACAATTTACACAATCCTTATGACTCCCAATTGCATACCAAGCATAATATTTAAACATACCTTATAATTTCCAACATTTCCTTCTAATATTTAGCTCGGCTAGTAGCCACATACATCACTCACTTTTTTCACAATGCACTCCCTCCTCTATTATCTCCTAGAAATGTGAACAACAAAATCATAAAACCCAACTACTTTCAAATCATCTCTTCTCAAAATCAACTCCCCAACGTGCTCGCTTCATACCAAACAACACAATTATTTTTCTTGCTCTATTTCATAATTTCAAAAGCAAATCATCCCTTGGTTTCGCCACAACCTCTTTCTTAACAATCTCTCCTTCATACCTTATGACCACACAACTTGACTTCCTCCTTGCAGCGCAGGGTTTGATGCGAAATAAAAAATGCACAGAGAATATTATCGAATTCTTCCCTCTCCATTAAATGAATTTCATTGCCTTATTTTATATGCACTATGATGCATTTCCAAACACGTCGGCCCTTTTAATTTAATTTTAAAATTTTAATTTAAATTTTAAATAAATAAAATTTAAACTAAATATTTAAAATTAAATATCTTCATCACCGGGGCACCTTTTTCAACGAAACGAAGAGCCAACTTGGGTTTTAAGAAAAACCCATTTCAAATCTGTTGTCCATGGTTTTAAATAAAACCTTTTATTTTGTCTGCCTTGGTTTTCACAAAAACCCTTCCGCTTCTTGACATCAATGACAACATCAACACTTGAGCAAAGGCAATGTACCCAATGTACCCAAAATTGCCAACAATCTCCCCCTTTGTCATTGATGGCAAACCTTTACTAAAAAACACTTCAAGAGCCAAAACGAAAACCACACAACCGAGAATCTACCTTTGAAGTTTTGCTCCCCCCGACTTGAAGCTTTCCTCTTCACTTGAAGCTCTCCCCCTTACTCATATCTCTCCCCCTTTGTCATCAATGGCAAAGGGCCACCTTTGGGGCTCGGGACTAAGAATGAGCCTCTTAGCTTAGTCCCTCCCCCACCTCCTGTTGAGGTGATTAATTCTGGGGTGGGAGTAAAACTCCCATTAGGCACTGATCATCATCAGCGTCTATAACTTCCTTGTCGGGCCTTCTCTTGAACTCTTTGTCCATATTCCTGTTCCTGTTTTTGTCACTGTTCCTATTCTTAGCCATGCCTTGATCCTTGGACCTATTCATACCACTGTTTCTGTTCTTGTACCTTGGAATTTTAGCTCTACATTGTCTAGCTATGTGACCTTCATTGTTGCACTTATAACAAGTAACAATGTTATTTCTTTGAGGCATACCTGTTCTTTGAATCCACTGTTCGACTAAACCTATTCTGCCAAACTGTTTGACCAAACCTGTTTCTGTTATTTGCCTTGCAATGAACTGCCTTGTGCCCAAACTGTTGACAAGAGTAGCAATACCCTTGAAAGAAATTACCACTTCTGAAACTGTCATTTACCTTCTTCACTTGAGCCATGCAATGTGAAGCCATGTGACCAAACCTGTGACAAGCAAAACATCTGCCTTGAAACTTTCCTTTATTTGACTTCTTAGGTCCTAAAAACTTCTCCTTCTTCTCATTCTGAATTCTGTTTTCTGTTTCTATGCATCTATCATTCAAGGACTCATGATCTGAAATACTTTCCTCATTAGAACTCTCTTCCTTTTGGAGTCTCTTACTAGACTCTCCAACTTGTTTCTTGTGTGGCTTAACAAAACCAAGACCTGTTTTATCTGTTGTCTTTCTTTGACCTTTGATAAGAGATTTAACCTTTTTGGAGCTTTCTTGAAACTTGTACAGCTTATCCTTGTACTCTTTATTTTCCTCTTTCAACGAAGCCATTTTCTGTTCTAATTCACTATACTCAAGCACCTTAGATTCTAACTCATTCTTGAGTTCTTGTGCCTTAGCCATAGAGACATCAAGACTTTCTATAAGTTCATCTCTCTCCATACAACATTCATCTAACTTATCCTTGAGTCTAGCATTCTTCTTTCTTTCCTTTTTCAAAGCACTAAGAGCATTAGTAAGTTCACCTTTAAGATCTACTTCACTTTCCTCTATATGTTTGCTTTTAGAATCATCAAAGCCTTTTTCAGATTTCTTATCACTAGAGGTGCTACCCTTTTCAAAAACCATACATGCATCTTCCTTATCATTTTCTGAAGCATCCTCATACATACTAGCAACCAATTCATTATTTGTGCAATCATCCTCAAGGTGACCAAAATTTCCACATCTAAGACATTTCATGATAATGAATCTATGTTTTGGTTCTTCCTCTTTTTCGATATGAACAACATCTCATTTTCATTATCACTTGAAGAACTTTCACTATCACTACTAGAACACTTACTTGCTTTGTCAAGGTAGACGCTCTTCTTGTGCTGTGAGAATGCTTCTTTTCTTGATTGTTGTGCTCATCTTTGATTTTAAGAGTTGTATTGGCCTCTTCTAGTTGTTTCTTCAATGAAACAATCTCTTCTTTTTGTTTGCAACAAACAGTCTCTTTCTCATTGATCTGAGACTTGAGAGTTTCTTCACTCTTTTTGAACTCTTCTATTTTCAGCTTCAGATTGCTAACAACTTTGTTAGATTCCTCTTCATGTTTGCTGTATATACCGACTTTATTACTCATTTCTTCTGTCTGCATTCTTAAACCGTCAATTTCTTTTTCTAGCTTGCTGCAATATTCTATTTTCCTAGATGATTGCATTTCGAGATCTTCAAAAAATTTCTTGTAATCTTCTGCTTGAACTTTCAAGATGGTGATTATATCTTCTACATCCTTAACCTTTTTACTCGTGTCTGAAATCAGTTTGTTCCCAATTTGCTTTCGCATCACTTCCTTCTTCATCACACTCTTGTTCTGAATCTGTTTCTTCACCAATTTTGAACGGATCATCTTCATCTTCACTGCTACTAAACCCATGGCAATGATGATCATTGTGATAGAGTTGACCACAAACAAAACATTCTCTTCCTTGTGAGCAATCATCTGCAAAGTGACCGGTCTTCCCACATTTGGTGCAAAACTTTATTAATCTGGCTTGTTCTCCACTGTTTGATTCATCTCTTGAATCTATTTCCATTCCCAAAATAGCAACATTGAGATCATCTTCATTTTCTTTCATGACCATGTGAGATTTCTTCTTCTTGTGTCTTATGGTTTTGCTTTTGCCTTTCCTTGCCATTTGTGTTCTTGTAAGATCTTCCTTTAAGCTGTTAGACTTTTCGAAGGCACCCGCTCTGATACCAATTGAAGAACACAAGCTTATACTGAGAGGGGGGGGTGAACAGTATAAGACCACTTTTTACTTTTCCTTTATACTTCAAAATAGTAAAGCAACATATCCAAAGCAATATCAAAACAATGCACAAGATCATCCACAAAGTGACACAACAATTTTAACGTGGTTCATCCACAAAACTTTTCTCTAAAAGTTATCTCAAAGTTCTTTGGGAAACCTTCCCAATTACAATGTTTATGAGCCTCGGCTCAAAGGAGATACCTTCCCCCAATCTAAATTTATGAGCCTCTGCTCAAAGGAGATACCTTCCCCTACCTTTGCTCTGGTTGGTGATCCTCTAGAAGACCTCTGCCTTCGCTGCCCTTAGCAAATGGAACTCTATCCACAGAAGACACCTGTCTTCCCTGCTCTGGCTGGAGACCTCTGTCCTCAACTCTATCACCTCAAAAGCTGGTCCTCGAATTTACACTAAACACAGTCCTTCGGTCTAGCACAAATTTGTCCTCAGGTTCTTCTCATAGAACCAATGCACCTCTGTCCTCAAGTTCTCTGATAGAACTATCAAACTCAGCTTCACAAGTCCTCTGCTAGGACCTGTCCAAATCTGCTCACAAGTCCCCAAAGGAACCTGTCCAAAACCTGCTCACAAGTCCCGCCCCCTCTCACAAGTCCCCAATGGAACCTGTCCAAAACCTGCTCACAAGTCCCCAATGGAACTTGTCCAAAACCTGCTCACAAGTTCATCAAGAAAAACTTGCTTGGCATGAACCCACAAAGAGAATGGTTAGAGACCCAATGTGATTCATCAACCTCATAGAAGCATAAAGAGAATTGTTAGAGACTCAATATGTTCTATACTTAACTCCCAATCTCAATCTCAACTCAATCTCAAATCTCATAAGAATAAGATAGATGTAATATGCTTTTCTCAAGAACATGAAACACAACCCAACAATTGCCAACCAAGCAATATCTCATATAACAATGATACTCATGTTCTTTCCAACAACCAATATCTTTTCTCAACCAATTAGGGCTTCAACAACAATGCTCAAAGACAAGGTTTAACCAACATCATTCAACTCAACATTAACCTTGAAGCATTCAACCAATCATCACAAGAAAAGGAAACAAGTAGAAATCCTTTTCCCTCCAAAGATATTTGAACAAAATAGCCACCCACACAATATCACCAAATGCAAAGAATAACTTGTTCAAATCAACTCAATGGAGTAAGCCCAATATCATGAATCAAGTAAAAGCAATAACTTGATCAAACAACCTCTATGGAAGCAACTCAACCATCAACCTCAAAACAGCCAACCAAGGGTTTCACCAACTCAAAGCAAGTAGCAAGACTCACAAACATAAACCCTAGTGCACAATGCTTCCACTACCTCAAACCAGAATTATGCATTCACCAAAACTCTCATCAATGATAACAATGCATAAGTAGTCTTCAACAAACCAGAAAATAGGATTTACACCCAACCAAAGGAAACCTAGTTGAATACCTTTTCACTCCAATCTTATTTCAGGAAAACATACACCAATCATACTCATAAGAAGAATGTGCCCATACCTTATTGAAGATGAAGAAGATCTCACAAATTTGTCATAACCATAACCACCTTTTTGCCAAACTCAAGAAGGTTAGTAGACAACATATTTCTTTAATATTTCCTCAAGAATATTCCTTGGTCCAAATATAATCAAGGTTCTATGTCTTCTTCTTTCAACCTCATTCAACAAATCATACATAACATATTTCTTATATTCACCTTATCTACTCCATAAAAACTATTACCCATATTTTCAAAACAAATATTTAAATTAACTTGCTAACCCTTATATCTCCCTAATACCTCAATATCCTTTTAATTAATCAATAACCATTTAAATCAAATTGCTACCCCTTATATCTCCCTAACACCACAATATAATTAATTAAAAATCAATTTTACACAATCCTTATATCTCCCGACTTGCATACCAATCATAAGTATTGACGAAACATACCTTATAATTTCCAAGCGTTGTGTCCATCTAGATATTTTAGTCTCGGCTGAGTAGCCACATAGGCTACGCACTCACTTTGGTTTCACAAGGGCGCACTTCCTCCTCTATTATCTCCTAGAAATGTGAACAGCAAAAAATCAATAAAACCGTGAGCTACGGGTTTCGAAATCAGATTTCTTTTCTGCTACACAAAATCAACTACTGCCAACGCTGCTCACTTGACTGAAGCCAAACAACACAAATCTGTATTTTAGTATTTGCTCTATTTCATGAAGGATTTTCGAAGAGCGCAAATGCCATTCCCTTTGTTTCGTCGCAACCTCGTTTTGGGTGCTTAACAAAGGATTTCTCTTTCGAATTCTTCAAACCTTTGACCATGCAAGCACTTGACTTCCTCCTTCGCTGGCACAGGGGTTTTGACAAAATCGAAAATGCACGAGTATATTATCCAATTCTTCACTCTCCATTAAATGAAATTATTTGCCTCGATTTATATGCACTTTGATGCATTTCCAAACACGTCGGCCCTTTTAATTTAATTTAAAATTTTAATTTAAATTTTAAATAAATAAAATTTAAACTAAATATTTAAAATTAAATATCTTCATCACGGGGCACCTTTTTCAACGAAACGAAGAGCCAACTTGGGTTTTAAGAAAAACCCATTTCAAATCTGTTGTCCATGGTTTTAAATAAAACCTTTTATTTTGTCTGCCTTGGTTTTCACAAAAAACCTTTCCGCTTCTTGACATCAATGACAACATCAACACTTGAGCAAAGGCAATGTACCCAAGGTACCCAAAATTGCCAACAACATCATGTTCACCCCAAATGGAGGGCGACTATCTTTGGTGCCCCTTTTGGGGGTGAAATTGATTGTAAAATCAAGTGGTGCATATCTTGAGAATTTTTACCAAAAGTAAAGGAAATTGTTGTCCCCTTGGTTGAAGAAGAAAGGTAGCTAATTAAAGGCATATTATCCACTAGAAACAAAATTTTTAAGGGTACCCAGAGCATATCACGGGTAACATTAAATAATGGAGGCAAGGAGTAATTAAAATTGTGAATCCTAAGTGAATAATAAAGTCATGTTAACAATACAAGAGGATTTTCATGATTTCCAAAGCGAAGTGCATTTTCAAGACATCAAATGTCTCTTAGTTTTTTGTGCATCGATGCCTAGAGATGCTGATATCCTAGAAATATTTCCTTGAAAAATGGATCAGTTTTCCAAGGAAATGAATTTTAAATATTTTTGAAGAGGAATTTCCTCACTCTGGTTCCCAATCTGTGATCATTTTGTCTCAATGTGCATTTAATGAAATAGGTGAAATCCTCTATAAATACTAAATTCTCATTGTAAATGAGGTTAGACACTTTGCGAGAAAACTCTCCAAGTTATCTGCATCAATATAAAAGACACTAGGCTTCTGAATTTACAAGTGATCTTGTGTGCAATTTTATTCTGTATTCACAAATTTCTATTTTACATTCATGTTCCTTATTTGCTGTTAGATTTAAATTCTACTTCTGAATTTATATGTTGCTAATGAGGGAGTGAGTGTTGGAGTGTTATTTTGAAGGTTATTCTTGCAAGTGTATAAGTAAATTATTTTGCCATTATTTTATTATATACTATTTCATTCTTGGGTGAATTTACCACTGTTATTTTACCCTTAATCCTACACCTTTAGCCTGTGGCCATATTTCCTATTTCTTTTTGTAATTTCTAATTTCTTTCCTACAACTCTAGTCCTCAACCAGTGTAGTATTTAGCTTGGGAGCCAGTCCTCTCTGGAGATTGGCATGAAGGACATTTATTTCCTTTGGTCATTCAATGTTGGCCATATCTAGGGTACAAAAATGTAGTTTTGTTGATTAGGTAGATATTTGACCAAAAAAAGCCACCACTCAGGAATAAAAAGAGGAAACTGAAGTGAGAGTGTATGACTTAGAGGAAGAGTATAGAAAAAAGAAGCCCTTATTCAAATTTGTTATGGGGGGAAGTTCAAAGAAAAATAACCTAAGTGATGTGTAAGAAGAGGCAAAAGCATCACAAGAATAGGAATAACTTGAGAAGGTCACAACAATAAGAGTATAACAGAATTTGGAGGAAGAGCAGGTGACTGAAGAGCAATAGGTGGGCTCCATTGAACAAGAAGAAGTCTAGGAATAAACAAAGCAAAAATAATATCAATAGGAGATTTTGAATATAAAAGATAATTACGAGGAGGAGAATATTGTAGAACAAACTCCAACTCAGGAAAATATAGACACAAAGAGAGCACTTCAAGAGCTTGGGGGAAGCTCTAGCCACCACATGGAGGAAGAAGAAGAAAAAACTCCTACAAAAGAAGAATTATGGAGAATGAGAACAAGTTACCTTTTGAAGGTACCACATTTTGACAAGATCAAAATGAAAGAAGAGATGAGAGGAGTAGAATATGATGTGGAATATTTCTTCACATAGATAGGTGATGCCTAAGCCATCATCAAATTACAGTTTTGTATTTGACATGTGGGAGAATTAAAGCTGTGGGAGGAACAAGTGTCTCTCAAAATGGAGAAAATTATATAATGCATGAGTAACGAGGAGTGTACAAGGAAAATCATAGATATTCATGTACAACACCCATGGAAGTTACCTAGGGAAGAGACAAACACAATGTTGGTAAGAGAATACTTGTCATAAGGGATGATAACCAACTACAGGCAACATCTGTTAGAAATATTGAGAAGCAATATTGAAAACCAAGAAACTAGACATGCAAAGCGTTACTAAAAAGCTCAAGAACTAATTTATTTATTCCATGGATCAACTTTATATAAGTAACAAAGTTTATCATTGAGAGCCATTGGATTACAAATCAATAAATCTAAAATAGTCTAAACTGAGAGTTCACCTGACTCATGGAAGAGTGGTAACTCAAGTAAGTATATCCTAGTAGAACTTAAGAGAATAAACATTTATTCTAACACCCCCCTTAAGTGATACTAGGGTTGAATTTAACATATGAGTCTCAATAATAGGGCCTGATGATGTACTCATGTACAATGAATCTTATTGAAGATATGGTAAAAAAAACACATGGGAAAAAAAATATTTCAAAAAATAAAAAGAAGAGGCATGTCTTCGGATGGTGAAGATTTTCCTCATTGAACAAAAAATAAATGAGTACTGAAAACTAGGCCTGATGAGGTACTTGTGTACAATTTTATTACATATAGGAGAGATGGTGAAAAAAACCATATGGGAAAAATCCATATTCCAAAAAGAACAATAAGAAGAAAGTAGAGGTGAAAATATTTGTGCACCATTCTAATTCATCTACTTTACTCTAAGTTTCTCTCACAAATGAATGTACTGCAGATAAAGAAAGGATTTGGTGAAGATATTTGCAATTTTATTTTTCATAGGAATGTGCTCTAAGTTTAGATCCCCTTGCTGAATATGCTACCGCATGAAGTGCATGTGAATATCAACGTGCTTGGTGCACTGATGTTCTACTAGATTACGGGTAATATGAATTGTACTCTAATTGTCACACCAAAGGGTAATAGGTTGGTTATGGAAAAAACCAAAATCCCTTAGTATCTGAAAAAGCCAAAGATCTTCTTAACTAGCTAAAACTGCTACCCTATATTCAGCCTCTATGGATGATAAAGCTACTGCTTGTTTTTTACATGACCAAGCAATAGGTGAAGAACCAAGACAAAAAACATAGCCAAAGGTGGAACATCTATATTCAACTGAACCTATCTAATAAGAATCTGTGTAACCATTGATATCCATGGATTCACCCTCATATAAGAGCCCAAAGTGAGTATTTCCTTGCAAGTAGTGGAGGATTCTCTTTACTACTTGTCAATGGCTGAAATGAGGTTGATGTGAGAATCTAGATATCAAGCCAACAACATATGAAATATCTGGGTGAGTATGAGTGAGGTATAATAGACTTCCTAAAAGCTATTTGTAGAGAGTAGCATCACATAGAGGGGATTTTTAGGAAGTACTTAGAGTCACTCCATACTAAAAAGGTGTAGAAGAAGGCTTACAATAAGTCATATTAAACCATTGAAGAAGGTCCAAAGTGTATTTCTATTGACACAATGAAATTCTTGCATCTGTTTGATTTATTTGAATCCCAAGGAAGTGAAATAGGTGAGTGTTGTGATCAATATCTCCTTTTTCTATGAGAGAGTTTGGTTCTTGAAAGTCTCTTATCTCAACTCCTATTGGTGAGAAGATAATTGTTTTGCCTTTTCCATAAATACAAATATGGTAGATAGAGAGGAGATTTGTAGCTATGTTTGGTACATAGAGAACATTATTCATATAACCACCATCAATGTATATGTCACCTTTTACTTTGACTGGGATAAAGGATGATTCACCAAATTCTATGCTACATGTTGAACTTGAGGAGATTGAAGTGAATGACTCATCTGAGGAAGTCATGTAATGAGTTGCTCCCAAATATAGAACCTAGTATTTTGATGAAGTTTTTATAGCTCTTCCTTGAAAATTGAAGGATTTTCCTATCTGCTTCTTAGTGTCTATCTTATGATACTTCATTGTTGCCTCTAGTTGTTGTAGTATTTTTCAATATTTGTTCATAGAATGACCATTCTTTTTGTAGTGTGTATAAGTTATGGGACTTCTTTCTTTCTTTGTGATTTTTTCTTTAGTAGAGGTGGATGCTACTAAGTATTTTGAGGAAGAGGGAGAGATCTCATACTTTTAAATTTTTGTTTCCTCTCTAGTTAGCCTATCATATAATTCCTCTAAAGAGGGCATTTTAAAACTTGCACCAAGAGCATCTTTTGTAGACAAAAAGGTGGTTGTAAAAATTTGAAATACACCATTTAATTTAGAAATAATTAGATAGATGCATTATTATTCTATTTTATTCTTGCCATTAACTTTGAATTGAGTAAGGACCTCTTTAAGTTAGGTGAGAAAATCAACAATATTTCTGAAGTCTTCAGGAGATAATGTTATTAATTCTGTCTCTAGCTGCATTGACCTTATTTGATCTACTTTCCTAAACAAGTTATTCAATTTCTTCCAACTCTAAAATGGATTTTTACATTATGAAATATGAAACCATAAGCTTTCATTTACATTTGTGCTTATAATACCCATTGTTTCATACATCTTCTATTTATTAACAAATATTTCATATTATTTTTCAAATTCAGGATGCTTCTCTTTTAGCAAGTGTGTGAGCCCTTTTTGAGAAATGAGATTTAATATTTTTGTTTTCCATGTGTGATAGTTATGAGGCGTGAGTGGATAAATTGTATAATTTTTGCCAAAAAAATTGCAGTGAACCAATATTCCCCCCTTAACTACAAGTGTTTTGAAGCAATAGGAAGTACAACCAAAAATTTGCTTTATGAATGGTAACAAAAAACTAGACCTTTATACCAAGCCTCTCAAAAACCCACCCTTACATGAGGGAAACTATAATTTTTGAAGAGATTTATATGTGGAACCTAGGCTATTGAAACAAAAAATAAATTTCTAGACCTGTATACCAATTATATCAAAAAACCTACCCTTACGTGAGGGAAACTATAAGTTTTGTGAGGATATTGATATATGGAACATAGGTAATTATTTATAAGAATAATTGTTGGCTTTTGAATTTTTTTTTGAAAGTGCTCAATAGATTGTGAGTGCTTGCTTTGATTTTTTTGAGAAACTCCTTTATGCAATTGTTGGCTTAAAATGTAGAATAAGCTCAAATAATGAGAATGAAGCAACAAGCATGAAGTGGAAAAAGGTAAAATTACCTTAGAAGGATCTCAAAGAGCAATTAGAATGAAGCTATGTAGATCACATAGGAGTCACTAGGAAATGGCACAGAACATAACTTTGTGATGCTGCCCTTAAGGCTCTCTTTCTGATCAAACACATTTTTCATGAAAAGTAGATGCAACACTCCCTCAATGACGTATTGGTCCCTCCATTTTCTTTGGATTGCACCCTCAATTTTATTCCACGCTCACCACACCAACTTCGCTTTGAGAATAGATCACCAACGTTGATTCAAGGAGAGTCTTGGAAAACATAAGAGAGAGTCCATGATGAATCGATGAGAGACCTGCAAGCTTTAGTAGGACAATGCCAAAAAAAACTTAATAGTCACTTGGAAGAATTGAAAATATGAAGAGTGTTACTCCTAGTGAAGTTGAATCACCCTCTTATTGATATTCGAAGAACAAAGTTGTGCATGAAAAAAAAATGAACCAAAAATCGAGCAAAGGATGGAATTTGAGAGAGTTTGGTTATTTTTTATAGCATTTCACAGATGGATAGTCATTGATGGACAACACTGAGAATAAGGACATGGATTCTTTTATGAAGTGAACTAAAGATATGACAATTTAAACGATATTATCGCATAAGTATGAATTGAGGAAGATATTTTTAATTTATCTTTTGATTGCCAACTTAAGCTAACATAAGAGCCTATCGCTTGGATGAGAAAAATCTTCTAATGATGGAGACACATGTATTTACTCATAGGAAGTACAAGGATCTAGTGCACAGTAATTGAAGAGAACATAGGTGTCTTGAGTTTCAATGAGGCAAGACCCATTTTATTAGAGGGAAGAAAGGATGATATTCATTTGAAGAAGACCATACAAACCAGAAAAAAAAACCCGTATTCGGCTCCTCAGAGCTAAGGAAAGGAGGACCAGGAATGAGATGAATGAATCAAAATTTGTCTTCTTAGTGCCAATGAAAGGAGTGTTCATTTCTTTGTAGTAGAATAAATACACAATCAAAAATACTAGACCTAGATGCTAGTGTAGGTAAACGATGGTGGCTTCACTGTTTGGCATGAACCTTTGAGATACGATGATGCCAATATTATGATGATTGACTTATCCCTTGGGAATGAATCTAAAACATGTTCCTCATAGCAGTATCCTCGTTGGTTATTATTGTGTTTGAAACCACAACACTTTTCTTAATTATGAAATGGGGATGTTAGTTGAATATTTTCTATGAGAGACCTGTGGAAGAGGTAAAACTCAAAAAAATATATAGTGCAATGATAAGGAAGCCAACGTATCCAAAAAAGTTATTAGTTAAAAAAAAATTACTTTAAAGGGACAACACAAATTTCTTGAGAGAGGGTAGTGTGAAGCAAAGATTTAGATAAAACCATACACAAAAAGGTGAGACAACAAATATAGTGGCTACTTATTATCAAATATATTATAACAATTTGCACTTAAAATGATAGTAATGATATATTGAAACATTTAGTGGATAAACACTATATTGGAGTATAGATCAAAATAATAATACTATTTAACAACTTCCAAATAAGCTGAAATAAATATAGAAGACTTATCCAAAAAAGGAAGGACAAGCTGAATCGAATTAATGAAAAGAGTTGAATCCTTACAAGAAAAAACTAGCTCTGATTTGGTACCATGTTAGAAATATTGAGAAGTAATATTGAAAACCAAGAAACTAAACATACAAAGCATTACTAAAAATATCAAGAACTGATTGCTTTATTCTATGGATCAACTGTGTATAAATAGCAAAGTTGATCATTAAGAGCCATTGGATTACAACAACTCAACAAATTTGAACTAGTCTAAACTGAGAGTTCACTTGACTCATGGAAGAGTGGTAACTCAAGTCTATACTAGTAGAACTTAAGAGAATAAATATTTATTCTAACAACATCTGAGGTTGTACTTGGATATAATCAATCACCCGACTTGTCCAATGAACATAGGAGAATTAGAGTACAAGAGCGTTATTATAGAATTGGCTATCACTCTAAGGAAGCTGAACTTTCTCACACATTGGATAGAGGGGTTGAGCATTGGATTGGAGCAGATTTATAAGCTCAAGAAAGCTTAAAGGGAGGATATGGAAGCCACTCAGACATAAATTATTGCAATAGATAAATAAATGTAAAAGTGTAAGGCTAAAGTAGAGGATAAAATAAATAAACTGGAGGAATATTTGACAAGCATAAAGGTTGAGTCTAAAACTAGACTTAATTTGCTTGAAGAAGAGAAGTGATAGATCTCCTAGATAGTAGAATATATGATTAAGGAGTTGGAGGCACAACTCAAGGTAAAGGATAAGTATATGATAGCCCAGTTGGCTGAGAAAAATGAGCAAGTGGTGACACAAGCCAAGCAGATAGAAGAACTTCAAAATGACAACAAAATATACAATGAATTAGTCCTAGAGAAGTAAGCACAGTTGAAGGCCAGGGAAGATACTATTCATGCCTTGGAGGCTAATATTCATCACCACCTAGAGACCATTACTGAGAATAATGAAGAACTTTAGGTAGTTACTTGAACATAAGACCACTTGTAGAAGAGGTTGAAGAGGAGTGCTACTAATAAAGAAAAACAAATGATGGAATTCCTGAAGACTGCTAAAGAGAAGGCTAATTTACATGGGGTGAAAGTAGTGGAAATGGGAAGCTACACAACTAAGTTGAATAATGAATGTGCAATTATTTAAACCAAAGTGACTGAATTATAGGATATAATTATGGACTATTAGGTAAAACTAAAGTAGAAAGGTTAGTCAGCGAGTACATCGACCAAAGTAAAGGGGAGGGTAGATGTAGGTAGCAAATCCACCTCCCAAAAGAAGAGAAAGTGATCCAATGGATTTGCTCAATTTTGATAATTTTGATAGTTAGTACAAGTTTTGTAAATTGTACAACCAAGATTGCAAACCATACAACTAGGAGGGTAAACCGTACAATGCAGAGGTAAACTATACAAGGTGCACTAAAATACAATGAAAGGCATGGGAAATGTAATTTCAGGTTGAAATGACACATATGTTTGATAATTAAAGTGTTAGACTTGGTAAAAGCCTTAATTAATGCATTTTGTTATGCATGGGTGGTTGTAAAATAACTAATTTCCTTAGGAACCACTTTGGAATGGCCTAGGCAATGTTATATAAGGCCCCATTTTCAATTTCATAGGTCTGGTTGTGCTGGATATTTACTGGTGAGAATCTGAGTGAGTTAGACTAGTATGTTCTGAGTTATTGTAGTAATTGTTATAGATCAACCATATTGTAATTGTATTGATGATAGAATAAGATAAAAATGAGCATGAATACATTTTTTCTAGGTTGTGTATGATTCTGGCATGGATGAATGATGATTTATGGTTTAATCATGTTGCATGTACTTTTTGGTGAATGCTTTGATTATTTTATGCATTGTTTTGGTAACTTGGATGAATCTAGCACTGGTGGAGCTTTATGGAATGATATGTGAGCATGGAAAAAAATAGGAGGACATCTTGAACCCTATTGTATGATTTCTAAATGTAGCCATTGGAAGTGCATCTTTCTCAAACTCCGTTAAGATGTTTTGCATGTTGTAGGAAATGGGTTAATTGACATATTAAATCCTTACAAAACCTATCTAAGAAATATTGGCCCAGTGGATTATCCAATTTGGCACTTGGTTGTACCTTCATTTCATATAAATTGTACACCAAAGTTTGTACAAATCGTACAAATATGATTTACCTGATTTGGCAATTTAGGCGATAGAAGGAAACTTACCTGATTTGGCAGTTTTGTGGAATCGACTTATTAATTATAAAATTGTGTATGGTAGCCTCCAAAACCAAATATGATAGTTTGGTTGAGTGTATAATCATACAATCCATACCACTGTATGATTTTGGATTATACATTGTGTCGAACTAACTTCTATACAAGCTGATCATTAGGCATACAAGGGTAGTTTTAAGGATTATACGATCGTACTATTTGGTGAAGAAGTTAAGGATAATATTGCTCATGTTAAGCCTTATAAAATAACCTCCCCACTGGTAATGCTACACCCCTGTGCTACATATGGAAATAATGAAAAAGTATTTTTCTTCCTTTAATATATGCCTTTTATAAACAGTTTCAAGTATCCACCTTGTTATGGACTAGGCGTTGCTTATATTTTCTTGAAATGTTGTTTCTATATTTTCCATGCTCACATCTACTTATTTTATTCTAAACTTATTTATGAAAAAAAATATTCCAAAAAAAAACTCATAATTTTTGTGCTAATTTGGTCAAAATTTATGTCAAAAGTGTCAACTCAATCAAATTATTATAAAACATGAAATATTACCATTCTATTTAATATTGTAACTTTAAATTTGTCATGCAACTATTCATAATGACAATACAATTAGATAGATATGGAGTGGGTTTGTATTGAAATATGTTAGCACTTGTTTTATTTATAGATGGGAAAGAGTTTTTAAAGGGACCTTGAACCTTTTACAAAGCATCAAAGTGAAACCGACTAAATAAACAAGATTAACCCCAAAGAAACAAAAAATAAAGCAACTAAAATATCTCAAACCAAATGGAGAGAGGAAAGAAACCCAAATAAACCTAAGCACAACCAATTCCAAGTATTACAAAAGGATCAAAAGGAAATTTAGAGTAAACAAATGTCATCATCATGATTGGTAGACTTGAGGTTCTAAGGGAAATCAACATGCCAAACCTGAAGGATCTATTTATCAATGCCTCTATTAGCAAGCGAGTCAACAGGTTTATTTCCTTATCTTAACACATGTTGGATAATGATATTAGAGTACTTGCTAACAAGACTCCTGCATTCATAAATGATATTGGAAGGGCTCCATGAAGGGACTTGAGAAGATTTGAGATAGTTTATGATCAGTAAGGAATCTCCTTCAACAATTAAGTTGTTGGAGCTAAATCCTTATAGGACAAGAAAACCTTGATAAAAAGCTCTAGCCTAAGCCAAGTTGCTGGTTTGAACTTCTATATTATCTGCATAGGCTATAATGTTTTTTTCTTTGTCATCTCTGATTATACCTCTACTCCCATACCATATAGGATTCCATTTAACCGCTCCATCAATGTTGAGATTTATCCACCTTGTAGGAGGAGGGGTCTAAGTAATTCTTGATCTGTAAAAAACATGCTAAGGAGTTCTTGCAACAAAAATTGTTAGATTGACACTTTCAAATAGGTGATATTCAAGACTAGGTTTGGGGGCCCCATTTGACGAGACAAGGCAGGCATTTTTAGAGCCAAAGGCGGTGATGCGAAGGAAGATAAATTGAGGGTGTTTGGAAGCTCTTTTGAAAAATCTATTGTTATGTTCCAACCAAATATACCAAAGGAAGTGGTGTAGGCATGTGGATCACAGGAATTTTAACTAGAAATTAAAGAAAGGGTTAAGCCATTGCTCAAAAAAGGGATAATGGAAGATGGTTGAACCTAAGTAATGTTGACCTAATTAAATGGGGAATTCAAAATGAAAAGAGAAAAAGGGTATTGCAGGAAAATATGGACAGTTGATTCCCAATTAGACTTGTAAAGATGACAAAAATTGGGGATAAAAAGGTCTATGATGATTAAATTATCCGTGGTTAAAATTTAATTTTGAGAAGCAATCCAGGAAAAGAAGTTGATTTTTGGAATCAATTTTTTAACCCATATATACTTAGTAGGGATCCAGCTAGGTGAGGGGGTATCTTGAATATAGTAAGTAAATTTAGTAGTGAACTTACCATCCTCACTAAGCTTCCATATGAGGCTATATTTTGACTTGGAGTTTGGAATAACAAAGACACATCAAATTTTAAAGGATTTTGGTAGCAGAGGTGGAGTTGACATCTATATCATTGGTGGGAATGGATTTCTAGAGATATCATTTAGGAGACTAAGAAATGAAGTTAGTCACTCTACCTTTGAAGGTTTGGTTTGTGAAGGTCTTAAGAATTGCTTTAAAAGACTAAGAAATATCTTCAAGGATGAAATGTTGAGTTGTCATTAATGTTCAAGGTAGATATCTCAAGGCAAATATCTTCAAAGGTGATTTTATATGCTTTAATATTTAAATGAAATATTTAAATATTAAAGTAGGAGGTTTATATTTAAATCAAAGGATTTAAATATAGTTTAAATATATAAAATTTTAAAGATTATTATGGGCCAACCTCCTTGAGCGCACCATGCAAAAGAAATTGAAATTCAAATATTTAAATCCCACCGACCTCCTTGGGTGTGAAAGACAAAAGCATATTAATAAGGCCAATTAATTCACTTTGGCTAAGGTGGATTGCATTTGATTATCCTTCGGGTGATAACATGTAGTGAGTAGAAGAAGTAAGAGTAGATTAGCAAAAATTCAATGATAGCAAAAGAAAAAGTCAAATATCACATGATGCCTCTTTGGTTTCATCCACTGGGGTAGCCTAGTCGATTGGCTAGCTCGCGTGGACCATTGCTATGCAGAAGCGGCAAGGGTCGAATCCTCTTGGTACCTTTTTTTTTTTATTTGTGGAAAACATCCCAAAAGGGATGCCACTTTCGGGTAAGACCCAAGGAGGCAGGGGTATCCATTCCGCCAAAAACGCCCAGGACTCGGACTTGGCCTACCACCTTTGACATACTCAAGGAGCAAACAAACACACAAAACCAAATTAAAAAAAGAAAATAACAACAAAAATAATAAAATAAAATAAAAAACAAACTCCTTGAGTGTGTCAAAACCAAAAGCACAACCAAACACGCACAATAAGATAAAAGAAACCACAACACAAACCACATAGAAAAACACAAGAACCACATAACAAAACACAAACAAGACAAAAACAACAGAACACTACAAAGACATAACCCAAAAAAACATGAAAAATAAACACAACCAAAACCTAAAAAATAAAATAAATAAAATAAAAATAAAAACAACCAACAACAGACAATAAACAAAAACAAAAAACATAGAAAACACTCACACATAAAAAAATGAAATAACACAAACAAAGAGAAACCCAAGAACAAGAACGAAAAAAACACAAGAACAATAACAATAAACATAAAAAAAACAAAACAACAAAAACACAAGAACAACAAAAAACAACACAAAGAACACAAAAACAAAACAAAACAAAAGAACCCACCCACCTTAAAAAACTAAACAAAAAAACAAAGAAGACAAAAGAAAAAAAATGAACAAAACAATGACCTATCTAGACCAGAAGACTATTAATGCAAGAATCAACAGAGGAAACAAAATAAAGAATAGAATGAGCTAGGGAACTAAAAAAATTGAATGAACCAAAGAGAAACAAAAAAAAAACAAGAAGAAACTAGGTACCTTCAGAACTCGGAGCCATCCAAAGAAATGATAGAAAGAAGAGCTTCCCTAATTTGAGAAGCCCACCATATAGGAGGGTGGCCATAACAAGTAAGATCACCTTTGTCCAAAGCCCAATTAGCTAAAGCATCAACACTCTTGTTTTGATCTCTCGACCACATGATTGTAATCAACTTTCAAAAATCCCATCTGGATTAACTGAATCTTCTCAATAATTCTTTTTATTCTCCAATCCACCTTATGATTCTTAGAAGGAGTCTTCAAGAGATTAATCATAAGTTGAGAGTCAGACTCAACTAACACCTTTTCCCATCCAACCTTGGTAGCCTCCTGAAGGCCTCTAAGGATACCATACCCCTCAACAAGGTTATTGGAAAGAATACCCAAATTCTCAGAAAAAGTAAAAACCAGGGAGCCATCTGAAAGTCTACCAATTCCTCCCACACCGGCTTTTCCAGGGTTCCCTCTAGAGGCTCCATCAGTATTGACTTTTCCAAAATCCTTAGGAGGAGGTTGCCAATTTCTAGTCCTATCCATCTTACTAATACTCACATTCCCTTTAAGTTGGTTGCCCTTAGAAGGTTTAATCTTCAATATTTGCATCACTTGATCCCATCTTTGGTGGGAGTTTTGGGGGTGATTAAGGAGATGATGGACCGATTCAACTAAGTTGGCTATGGTCTTTTGCCAAATATAGTGAATATCCTTCCTATCTTGATTAAAAATTTGGTTGTTCCTTTCATTCCAAATATTCCAAAGAAGAATGGTAGAACCCATCCAAACTACTCGCCTAATAAAATGATCAACACCCTCTTGATTAGGCCAATCCCTCCAAAGTTGTTCAAAAGTGAAAAAATTGGACCACTGTAAGCCAAGTAAAGTTGCCATTCTCCTCCATAGCTCAGAGGCTAAAGTACACTCAATAAAAATATGGTTGATATTTTCTACATTCTCTTCACACATTTCACATCTAAAAGGGCCATGAAAACCATGCTTCATAAGTTGCTCACCAAGTAAGCACCCTACGATGCAATAAAAGCCAATTAAAGAACCTCACCTTAGGCCGGAGCTTTTGAGCCCACAATTGAGAAAATATGTCAGAAGAATGGTTGGGATTATTATGGCATAAGGTCAAATAACCTTGAGCAACCGAATACTCACCCTTAGTAGTGTCGTTCCATCCAAAACAATCTTTTTCATGGGACCAAGAGAGGGATCTCATATGAAGGATGCCTTGGATATCTTGTCTTTGCCTTTCTGGGATTTGAATAGGCCAGTCCTCAATAGGGATCCAATATCTACCAACCTTTGAATTACCAGTATGGTACCGACAGTAATTAGCCACCTTTATCCAATTAGCTCGGTGAAGCTCCTCCATCCAAGGCCTCCAATCGAGAAACCGAGTTATCAAAGGCTTGTGACCATCCCAAGAATCTGTCCAAAAATTTGCATGTTGACCATTATGAATGATCCAAAATAATTTTTTCTTTATCAAATCCTCACCAGTCTTAAGAACTGCTAAAATGGGAGAACCTTTGGTAGGAAGTTGATAGCGAACAAGGTCTTCGAGACTTTTGTTCTCAGCATATTTAGCACGGAGATTATTGGCCCAAAGAGCATTGGGGTTATGCAACATCCTCCAATATAATTTAGCAGCTAAAGCTTTGTTGTTATTAATTGAAGACCGGAATCCTAACCCCCCTTCACTCTTAGGAAGACATAAAGTATCCCATTTCACCAAGGCCCATTTTCTTTTCTCCTTAGTACCACTCCAAAGGAAACGATGACTGATTTGATCCAATTCTCGAAGAACAACCTTTGGGATATTCAAAATGGAAGAAACATAAATAGGAATAGCTTGAAGGACTGATTTTACCAAGGTGATTCTACCCCTAGAAGAAAGCCACTTGTTGGTCCACTTTCCAATTTTCTTCTTGACTTTGTCCAACAACCAATTCCAATCTTTATTTTTCTGCCTTTGAATATTTATGGGAATACCTAAATAAGTGATTGGAAGAGAGGTCTTCTTATATCTTAATTTATCCAAGACCATGGCTTCCTGTCTAGCAGAGCAGTGAAAGAAAATAACTTTAGATTTGTCTTCATTGATCAACTGCCCAATAGCCTTAGAAAAATAGCTAATGATTTGCTTAAAATTAGAAGCTTCCTTAACTGTAGCTTTACCTAAAAGGGTAGAGTCATCCACAAATTGAAGATGAGAGATAGGTCTAGCTCCATGAGCAATGGTAACTCCCTCAAGGGTTTTGTTTTCCCTCTTTTTGGTTATAGTCCTACCCAAGCATTCAAGCAAGAATGATGAATAAATAAGGGGATAGCGGGTCACCTTGCCCGATACCTCTGGAAGCTAGGAAAGACCGAGAAGGCCTGCCATTGATAAGAACTAAGTAGGAAACTGAAGAGATACATCCCATAATCCAATCCATCCAATCCTTAGAGAAACCAAATTGCCTCAAAACTTTGATAAGGAAGTGCCAATCCACTCTGTCATAAGCTTTGGATAAGTCTAACCGGATGAACATAGAAGGAGAATTTTGCATATCCATGGAATGGATGGCTTCCCGAGCAAGAACTATCTCATCTACTATTTGACGTCCTTCCACATATCCCCCTTGCTCTGGGGAAATAATCTTATGTAAAAGAGGCTTCAACCTTTCTCGCCATGATTTTAGTAATAATTTTGAGAAGAACATTACATAAAGCAATAGGTCTAAAAGCTGAGATATGATCAACCTCTTGAGCTTTTGGAACAAGAGTAATATAAGTTTTATTGATAACCTTCAAAATTTCTTTGGATTTCCTGGCTTCTTCCACCACCTCTAATAAATCAACATGAAGGATATCCCATAACTCTTGGTAGAACTCAATAGGAAAACCATCAGGACCTGGGGTTTTCCCTTTTTGCATTTTAAAAACTACTTGTTGAAGCTCATTGATAGTAACAGGAGCAGTCAAAATAGAGTTCTCCTCAGAAGTGATAAGAGAAGGGATTGCTTGAAGAACATTTTGTTGAGAAGCTGAGTCAAGAGGAGTAGCAGCAAAAAGATTGGAAAAGTAATCAACAACAATAGAGTTCATGCCATCCCAAGTATAAACAACATCTCCAGAATCTGATTTTAAGGAAGAAATAAAGTTGTGAGATCTTCGAGCTAGAAGAGATTTGTGGAAGAAATTTGTGTTTCGATCTCCTTCTTTGAGCCATTGAATTCTAGATTTTTGCTTCCATAAGATTTCTTCTCTTTTTCCCATTCCTCTAACTCGAGTTGTGAGTTTAATTTCATCTCGCACTTCTCTTCTCCGTGAGGCCATCTAAACGGATTTTCTTATTCAAATTTTCAAGATGAGCAATAACTTCATGTTTTTTTTTATGAACATCCCCAAACTCTTTCCAGTTCCAAGTCTTGATTTTGGATTTAATGTATTGCAGTATTTTGGCAAAATAGAACATCTTAGTCCCATGCCTAGGTTTACCTTCCTTCCACCATTGTTGCACATGAGGTCTGAAGGAAATGTCTCTAAGCCACATTAATTGAAAACGAAAAGGAGAGAAACTCACATTGGTTTTCCACATTTCCACCATGACTGGCCAATGATCCGAACCAAGCATTATTAAGAGTCTTCACTTTAGGAATGTGACCATGGATTAAGAAATTTTTAGAGAGCAAAAACCTATCCAATCTCTCCATTATACAAGCTAAGCCTTGCCTTCTGTTAGACCAAGTCATAAGGCCATTATCTGGTTGGATATCCACAAGATGGAGGTTTGCAATATATTCGCTCATGAGGTCAGTACTTTTGTCCAAATTTCTATTTCCCCCCTTTTCTCATCTAGAGAGAGGATGGTATTGAAATCTCCTCCGATCAAGATCCAAGCTTTAGGAAAATGAGAGATAATATGAGTAATATCCTTCCACTATCTTCTTTTTTCCTCCAAAGAAGTCGGGGCATAAACAATAATGCAGAGCATAATCTGGTTGGAATGTCTACTTTGAATAGCTATAGCCAACAAACCCCAACTGCCAACCATATGGTGAATAACTACCTCTTTTGGGTCCCAAAGACAAGCAATGCCACCCGAAGTCCCTTGGGAACCGAGGGAAACCACTTTTCCAGTCTGGCCAAATTTTACCGGCAATTAAGTCCATATCCTCCATTGACATTTTTGTTTCTTGAAGGAAAACAAGATGTGGATGATTTATCTGAATCATTCTTCTAATTTCATTTTGTTTTGAAAGACTCCCTTTGAGTCCTCTAATATTCCAAGTGATGATCTTCATTAATACCAGGGCTAAAAATGTTGGGAAGGGCATTAATCTTACCTTCCTCTACAAGCTTTTCACCTTCTTTTACCATATGATATTGATTGGTCTTGCGACCTACTTTTTGATTAGAATCCATCTTCAATTTTTTTTTCCCTGTTTCTTGACTTATTCCAATTGAATCCGAGATGGCTTCTAACCTTGAAGAATGCTCATACACAGCCAAAATTTTACTAGATGGTTCAATGGAGTCTATATTGGGACCCGCATTATTTGAAGTTTTGACATTTGAAATATTGTTTTTCTTGTGTAAATTTTCTCCTTTTTTTTCTTTTGAAAACCTTTGATTTGTTGGTTTGTCTCTGAGTTCTTTCCTTCATATTTAAACTGTGTTTCTAAGATTTTAGTTTCCATTATTTCCTCTTCCTCACTTGGGACATCATTTGTGGAAAGGATTTCAAACATATTAGCAAATGACTTTGATTGATCCTTCATTACTCGGTTTTTTCTCGAGTGTTCTTCTTCTTAGGTATTTGGAAACCTCGCTGAGTTTATATCTTCTTTCTTTTGATCAGGAATTTTATTTGGGCAAGCATCGGCCAAATGACCATATTCATGGCAAATTCTACAATGAAAAGGAATGTTCTCATAGTCCACTACTTGCTCCCAAGTGTCTTCCCCAAATTGTAATGTGATATTTTTAGGTAGGGGTTTGTCAAAATCCATTAAAACACAAATTCGAGCATAAATAATATGTTCAAAATTTTGAGTACAATCAGCAGTCATCATAAAAGTTCCTAAAGAGTTTCCAATTGAAGAAAAAATAGTAGGATTCCAAAATTCAATAGGGAGGCCAAAGAGTCTAACCCACACGGGAGCTATAGAAGGCATCTCTTCTTCGGCTTTAAATTTAGTATGCCAGGGCTTCATGAAAAGCCCCGCCCTTCCAAAAACCAAGGACCCCCTTGAAAAGTTTTCTCTCTATCTTCATTATTAGCAAATAAAACAAGAAAATAACCATTTGGATAAATAGAGATTTGTAACTCACCTTTAGTTTTCCAGCTTTTTGCAGCCCGGACTTTGAAAGTAGATAGACTCGGACGAAAACCCACGAACCGACAAATTAGTCCTCTTTTTTCCAAATCTTCAATGCCAGTCTGAATGTTACCCATATCAAGCTTAACAATAGGAGTTCCATCAGCTGCTTTAAGACATCCTGACTCCGTTTTCCTGGGATCAATCTTAGGCATTCTTAGAGGTTTATGAGAAGCCCTAGTATTGATATTAGCATTGGGTTGAGGCTGTCCACCATGAAGGGCATCCCTAAAATTCATTTTTGGGACCGAGTCTTCAAAATTCTTACCCTTGACAGGGGTTTTCACAGTAGAATTATTTTGTGGGTGCACCTTAGCACCAGATTCACTTGAGATATGAGCCATTTTTTGATCAACTGCTTGAAACTTATTTCGTGGTCTCTTTAATCCTTGCCCTAGACGCCGTGGAAAGGTATGGTTTTCACTTTTCTTTTGTGCAGCAAATTGGAAGCCGTTGTCACTCAAGTTCATAGTATGATCTGTTGAAAGACAAATTTCTAACCCATATTGTATCCCCTGCAACATTTCTTGCTAAAATATTGAGCATAAACCACAAAAATATTGGCCGCTAGGGCCCGAAGGCCCTAAAAACCAACCTCTGGAGCTGCTTGCACTCAACCCAGATGAAACCCTCGCATAGCCGCTTGCCAAATATATCGTTCACACATAGGGATGCGCTAGGATCTGTGTTGCTCCAAATGATATGAAAATTGGTGGAGATGTTCTAGGGTTTTTCAGGCATCTACCCTCAAAATTTCAGCTCAATCCGAGTTCGGATGAGTGAGATATGGCCGAAACGAGTTCGGAAGTTTGGGCAGTCCTGCGAAAAACGTCTCTACCATTCAGCTCCGAAATTTCATGATACCTTCCAATTTAAACCTACAACTTGTACTCGACTGATTTCGAATCCCCTTGGTACCTATTTTGATGTGGTTTTTTCTATTCTAGGGAGCACAAAGAAAAATTAAAATATCATATTGTGCCCCTTTGGTTTAATCTTCAGGGGTATCCCAGTAAGTTTCCTAGCTCATGTAGAGCACTATTGTGCAGGAGGTTAGAGGGTTGAATATCTTCGATGCCCATTTTGTTGAAGAATTTGAGACAATGCAATAAGGAGATAAATATTTTCTTGCACCCTTTTGGTTTCATTTGCTATGGTAGCTTAGTTGGTCATGAGCCCATGTTAGGGTGCTATACTTCTAGAGGTCAGGGGATCAAATCTCATCCATGGTTGTGCAAGGTATTTATAAAGTTTTATTTTATGAAATTTTATAAAAGGGAGATATAAGGATTTGTGATTATAAAGTTTTATTTTATTTTGCAAATTTTTGAAAGGGAGATATAAGGATTTATGTTATAAGGTTTTATTTTGCAAATTTTATAAAAGGGAGATATAAGAATTTGTGTTTATAAAGTTTTATTTTGCATTATATAAAAGAGAGATATAAGGAGTTTTTGTTGTTAATAAAGCTTTATTTTATAAGTTTTAAAAGGGAGATATAAGGAGTTATTTTTAAGCTTTATTGTGTATGTTTTAAAATAAGTGATGAGGGTTTAAAGTGGTTGATTTTATATTTAAAATCAAGAAAGGAAAAAGAGAATATTGATCAAATTTAAAAAGAACATGCAAGAGGAAGATCATCATTATTGAGGCAGATTTGGAGGGTACATATTTGGAACAAGTCAAGGTTTCAAAGAATAGAGTAAGTGGATTAAGTGCACATATTCACCCAAGAATTCAATTAATAAGGAAGGATAATTTAGTCATCTCAAGAAGGAAAGGCACACATGATAGTGGAATAAGAGAAAGGTATTCGTATCTCCAAATCAACACACAAGTTAGCTATCTAAGATAGACTTGAGCTACCTTTAAAATGTAATATATATATAATATATGTGGAAGCAATAGAATTAATAAATGTGAAGAAAATATTGGCCATTTGAAGTTTACTAAATTAGTGCATATCATCCTCAATATGTTCATGAAGATAAAATAATTCTGGGTAGAATTTGTTTGAATTGATTTTAGTTAAGGAAAGCAAAGGTGAAAAACTTGATGCTATTATTGATCAAGTTTTATAAATAGATTTGTGCATTGGTTATGATTGAATTTGAGGATTAAATGTGCAAGGGTTATAGATTATATTTTTAAGCAGATTTATGATTAGGTTTTGGAGCAGATTTGAGCAGGTTTTGTAAGCAGGTTTTGGAGCATATTTGAGCAAGTTTTAGAGAATATTTGAGTAGGTTTTATAAGTAGGTTTTGGAGGATATTTGAGCAGGTTTTGCAAGCAGGTTTTAGAGCAGATTTGCGTAGGTTTTATAAGCAGGTTTTGGAGTAAATTTGAGCAAGTTTTGTAAGTAGGTTTTGGACCAAATTTGAGCAAGGGGATTAATGTCTACTGTGTATTGGTGTCCATAATATTAAGTTAGGGTATTGGTGTTTCATGTGTATTAGTGTCCATGAACTTGAGAAAGGGGATTGGTGTCTCCTGTGGATTGGTGTCCATGAACTTGTATAGGGGATTGGTGTCTCCTATGGGTTGTTTCCCATGAAATTTATTGAATAAATTTATAAGAAATATTTTATTTTGGTTTTCTTCTGAGAGGGTGTTTCCATGTAAAAAAAATTTCTCTCATGTGTCTGGTTATTTGTGCATTGTTTCATTATTGCATTATTATACTTGAAGTTATTATTTTGGAAAGAAAAGAGAAATTTTTATCTTATACTATTCACCCCCCTCTTAGTATAAGCTTGTCTTCTTCAATTGGTCTCAGAGTGGTTCCTTCATGAAAGACTAACAACTTGAAGGATATATTACAAGAACACACATGGCTAGATTTGAAGGTATTTCATCAAATAGGACATCACTCTTTTATGGGACTAACTATATTTTCTGGAGCATAAGGATGTAGACTTAATTGATGGCACATGGCTATGATATATGGAAATCCATTGAGGATGGTTTCACACCACCTAAAACTCCTCCATAGATAGATATGGAAAGAAACTATTTTAAAATAATGTCAGGGTAATGAATGCAATATTAAGTATATTATATGAATTAAAGTTTATGAAATTCATGCAATGCATCTAAGAAAAATAAATATGAGATACATTATAAAGAATATATGGAGACAACAAGGTTAAAATGGCAAAAATTGAAACCCACAGGAAGAAGTTTAAAGGCTTAAATATGAAATATAAGGAATATATTGTCAAGTATATACTCCAATTTGATGAGGTTTTAAACACCATTCATGGACTTGAAGAAAATATTGAAGAATCTAAGATTGTTCAAAAAATATTAAGGTCAAGTTCCATGATGTTTGATGCAAAGGTTTCAACAATAAAAGAGATGAAGGATCTTAAAACCTTAAGCATGGAAAAGCTACATGGAATTATCATAGCCTATGAGATGAGGAATGAAAAAGATCAAACATCCAAATTGGAAGAAACATTTAAAGCTTCAAAGAAGATAAAGAATAAGGAATCAGAATCAAGTGAAGAATCAAGCAATGGAGAAGAAGCTAACTTTGTGTGAAGGAATAAGAAGGGTCCAAGAAAACATAAAGGTATGCATCTGTGAAATGTTTTGATTGTGGTAACCTTGTTCACTGTGCATATAATTTTCTACAAGATAGAAGTAGTAGTAGTGAAGAATAAAATGAATATAAGAAAAATAAAGAAAGAAAATTTTATCATGAAAAGAAAAATAGGTATGGTAAAAACAAGCATGAGAAGAAGATATTTCAAAGACACAAGAAAAGTTTTTATGTTGAAGAAGCAAGAAGTTCTTCCAGTAGCAGTGATGAAAGTCTCTCAAATAGTGAAAGAGAATAAATCCTATTTTTGGCAATAGAAGAGAAATAATATGCTCCTGTTGTAAGACCAAGAAGAAGAAAAATATTCAAAACATGAAGAAGAAGCCATGGTTGACATAGAAGAGGAACTTGTTTTTGCTCTTGAAGAGTTGAAAAGGTTTAGAAATAAGAACTCAATATTGAAGGCTCAAGTACAAGAGGATGATAAGACAAAGGTAAAGTTGTCACAAGAACTCATTGACCTGAAATTTAAAATTGAAGAGGTAAAGCAAATTGAAGAAGGTATGGTTGAGCAGTTAAAGACAAAAGAGTTGGAATGTGAAAAACTAGAACATGAGGTTGTCTGTTGGAGGAAGGAAGTGAACTATTTTAATGATGAGTTACATAGGTTTGCGAAAAGCACAAAAAATGTTGGTGATATTATCAAAACACAAAAATATTCAACTATAAATACTAGACTTGGTTTTGAAGAAGGTCAAATAAAACAAAATGGGGAGTCAAGCTCAAAAGGAAAAGAGGCATCAAAGAAAAAAATTAACGAGGAACCTAAGATCTATGTTGATGTATTGAGAAGTGGAAGCATCAATAAGAAATAAAATAAAGCATCATCAAGGAATAAATTCCATCAAATAAATAACAATGAGAGAACCATCTAACAATATCCTCCAAGGCAATCATATAGGTTTCAATATTTCTTCCATGGTCATTGTTTCTCATGTAACCATTTTGACCATAAAGATGTAAATTGTAGGGTCCATGCTATGAATGATTTTGGCTTCACCAAGATAAATTTCAATTCATTTGTGCCTCGCATGGACTACAACATCACATGTTACAAATTTAAAAATTTTGGGCATACAACTAGATGGTGTAGAACAGTGTTTCCTGAACTTTCAAAGTCAAGCAAGAAGGAGAATAGTTCTGGTCAAAAGAATATGACCTCCAAAGTTTGGATAAAGAAAATAGAACAAGAAGAGGAGCATAGTAATTTGGGATTTTCACTCCCATATCATAATTGAAGTCTCAAAGAAAAGCAAGGAGTAAGGGGGCGTTGTCAAGTGTCTTATCTAATAGCCCTGAGGACCCTTTTTCATTGATGTCAAAGGGAGAGAATTTTAGTAAGGGGGAGCAACTAGTTAGGGGGAGCAACTTGTGATTGTATTCAGTAAAGGTCAATTTCATTTTAGGGTTACCATAAATGACGAAGGGGAAGATTGCTAGAAATATTGAGTTGTCATTGATGTCAAAGGCAAAAATATCTTCAGAGATGAAATATTGATGTGAAAGAAAGAAATATATTCAAATATGAAATGTTGAGTTGTCATTAATGTTCAAGGTAGATATCTCAAGGCAAATATCTTCAAAGGTGATTTTATATGCTTTAATATTTAAATGCTATATTTAAATATTAAAGTAGGAGGTTTATATTTAAATCAAAGGATTTAAATATAATTTAAATATATAAAAGTTTAAATATTATTATGGGCCAACCTCCTTGAGCACACCATGCAAAAGAAATTGAAATTCAAATATTTAAATCCCGCCAACCTCCTTGGGCATGAAAGACAAAAGCATATTAATAAGGCCAATTAATTCACTTTGGCTAAGGTGGATCACATTCTATTATCCTTTGGGTGAGAATGTGCAATGAGTAGAATATGGAGGAAGAGAGTAGCACAAATTTGGTGGCAGTAAAAGACAAAGTCAAATATCACATCATGCCCCTTTGGTTTCATCCATTGGGGTAGCCTAGTCGGTTACCTAGCTCACATGGAGTGTTGCTATGCCGAAGGTGCAAGGGTCGAATCCCCTTAGTGCCTGTTTTGCTATGGTTTTTGTTGTTCGAGGGAGCACAAAGACAAATTCAAATATCATATCATGCCCCTTTGGTTTCATCCACTGGGTTAGCCCAGTCGGTTTCCTAGCTTGAGTGGAGCGCTATTCTGTAGGAGGTTAGAGGGTCGAATCTCTTTGATACCTGTTTTGCTAAAGAATTTGAGACACCGCAATAAGGAGATAAATATTTTCTTGGACACTTTTGGTTTAACTTGTTGTGGTATCTCAGTTGGTCATGAGCTTGTGTTAGGGAACTATGCTTCTAGAGGTTAGGGGATCGAAGCTCATCTACAACTATGCAAGGTATTTATAAAGTTTTATTTTATGAAATTTTATAAAAGGGATATATAAGGATTTGTGATTATAAAGTTTTATTTTATTTTGCAAATTTTTTAAAGGGAGATATAAGGATTTATGTTATAAGGTTTTATTTTACAAATTTTATAAAAGGGAGATATAAGGATTTGTGTTTATAAATTTTTATTTTGCATTATATAAAAGAGAGATATAAGGAGTTTTTGTTGTTAATAAAGCTTTATTTTATAAGTTTTAAAAGGGAGATATAAGGAGTTATTTTTAAGTTTTATTGTGTATGTTTTAAAAGAAGTGATGAGGGTTTAAAGTGGTTGATTTGATATTTAAAATCAAGAAAGAAAAAAGAGAATTATTGACCATATTTGAAAAGCACATGCAAGAGTAAGATCATCATTATTGAGGCAGATTTGGAGGCCACAATATTGGAACAAGTCAAGGTTTCAAAGAATATATTAAGTGGATTAAGTGGACATATTCACCCAAGCATTCAATTAACAAGGAAGGACAATTTAGTCATCTCAAGAAGAAGGAAAGGTACACATGATAGTGGAAGAGGAGCAAGGTATTAACATCTCCAATTCAACACACAAGTAAGTTATCTAAGCTAGAATTGAGCTACCTTTAAAATGTAATATATATGAGATATGTGGAAGCGATAGACTTAATGAATGTGAAGAAAATATTGGCCATTTGAAGCTTACTAAATTAGTGCATATCATTCTCAATATGTTCATGAAGATAAAAGAATTCTGGGTAGAATATGTCTGAATTGCTTTTAGTTAAGGAAAGCAAAGGTGAAGAACTTGATTCCATAATTGATCATGTTTTATAAATATATTTTTGCATTGGTTGTGATTTTTGGGAAGTAAATGTACAAGGTTTATAGATCAGACTTTGAAGAAATTTTATGGTTAGGTTTTGGAGCAGATTTGAGCAGTTTTTGTAAGTAGGTTTTGGAGCAAATTGAGTAGGTTTTCTATGTAGGTTTTGGATCAGATTTGAGCATGTTTTAGAGAATATTAAAGTAGGTTTTGTAATCAATTTTTGGAGTATATTTGAGCAGGTTTTGTAAGTAGGTTTTCAAGTAAATTTGAGCATATTTTATAAGCAGCTTTGAGCAGGTTTGGTGAGCAGTTTTGGAGCAGATTTGAGCAGGTTTTGTAAGCAAAATTTGGAGTAAATTTTAATAAGGGGATTGGTGTCTCCTATGGATTTATGTCCACAAAATTTATATTGGGATTTGGTGTCTCTTTTGGACTAGTTTCCATGAACTTGAGCAAGGGTATTGGTATCTCCTGTGGATTGGTGTCCACGAACTTGTATAGGGGATTGGTATTTCCTATAGATTGGTGCCCATGAAATTTATTGAATAAATTTATAAGCAATATTTTGCCATGAAACTTATGAATTCTTCCTTTGGTTGCTAAATCAATGAAAACAAGGTCACCAATGGTTTAAGTTATGCCTTTGAGAATTCTAGGATGCTATAACTACGATGGGAGGATCAAAATACTGACCTAAATGGGCACTAAGTTTATGATTTGTGTTTTTGGATCAAAACCTTCGCACCATTTCCTAAAGAATATATATATTTTTTCCAAAGAACCATGGACCTCTAGTGAGGATTCTACTTGAGTCTTGAGGATTATATGATTAGGAAAAACCTTCTTGGGTAAGCTGCTAGCTCCATGTTACCCAGAGGTTGCCAATTTGAGAAGGCCCATTTGCAAATGGACTCAATGTTTGGCCTGGCACATACAAATTTTCAAATTAATGATAATGATTCCTAGAATACCAGGGAACCATAAACTCACGAGGAATGATGACCTCTCTTATTGAAATAGTGAGAGGAATGGAGTCATGGATAGTGGAAATAGAAGCACCATCCCAAAGCAAAATTTATTTGCAAAGGAAATAAAAATAGTGTTTTGAGATGGAGCTATCAGTGGTTCCCCTCCGATGCTCATAAATTCATATTTGTCTGCATCATCAGAAGCTCCATCGTCTGTATCCTTGATTCTGATCAAAAGTCCTCCCTAATCTTCTCCTGAGCCTAGATATCTACCTACAACCATGCCATGGTTTACACTCTATTATACCATTGTTCTTGACCTACTGCACTAATTCATTATTGCTTACTTTTTCTACCTTAGCAATGCTCAGCCACTGCACTTTGCTGCACTTCTATGACCTAGCACTACTCAGCTGCTGCACTCCACTACCCTAGCACTACTCAACAACTACACTTTGCTACTTATTACCTATTATGTGAGATGATTAGTTTTAATATCTACCCATAAGCCTCATTCTGAATATGAATTTTATTATATAAGATATAGTATGTTGAAGATATAAGTTCTCAAACTTATTTCTAAGAAAAATTATCTTCCTAATTAAGTATTGTCTAATTGGAATTGAGTGTAAATATTCAATTTTAATCCTTATTTTAATGTTTAATTACACATCATATTTGATATATATTGGAACACTTTCATAAACACATATTTTCAAGCTACTTTATGTCAATTATTGACTTTAACCAATTTTTGTATTTATTTAGTATATAAACTATTCTTATATTATATTATAGAAAATTAATCCATAATTCTATTGAATTGATTTAATAATTGTTGCAATTATACATATTAATCATGTAACTCTCTCTCTATATATATATAACAAAAAGGTTATAAAAAAAATTTAAAAATAAAATTATAATAATAATTGCTTATTGAAAAAAGTAAAAATTTAAGATTATAGAAAAAATTTTACTCAAGAATTAGAATAATTATCTAATGTGTAACTTGTTCTAATAAAAATTTAAATAGATTAAATAAACCAAATAATAAATACTCTAAAATAAATCTTACTTCACAATTGAAAATATATTATTTGATATACATAAGTTGAAAGCTTAATTTTCAAGCTACTACTTCATTCTCAATGAAGATCTCCTCACATAAATTATTTTTAAATAAATAAATAAATATACATATATATATTTATATATATATAATCACAGACAGGTTATAAATTTTTTTTTTGAAAATTAAATTATAATAATAACTCCTTATTAGAAAAAGTAAACATTTAAGATTATAGAAAATATTTTATTCAATAAATAGAATAATAATCTAATGTGTAGTTTGTTCTAATAAACTTTTAAATAGTACTTAAGGGGGTAGAGGTCCAAGGTTCAAATATCGGGTCTCAATGAACTGAATGCTTGTCCCTTTCTTGGTACTTTCAGTGGCGTAAAAGGTTTAAAATTATTGTGGCATGGTGGTTATAGGAGCGAACTGTGCGAAGATCTATGTGATGGTTTCTGAGATAGACAACGTAGAATACTATGATGACCATAAAAATTGGACAAACTACCGATATTCATGATGGCTACTGATTCTACAATGTAAATTCAAAAAAAAGAAAAAAAAAAGAAATAAACATTTATATAGTTTAAATAAGCCAAAATATAAACAATCTAAAAGAAAATTTATTTCACAATTGAAAATATACCCCATAATGATGGCGAAGGCCCAAGGTTCAAATCTCAGGCCTCGTTAGACTAAACGCTTGTCCCTTTCCTGGTGCTTTCATCAGTGTAAAAGGTTTAAAATGATTGTGGCATGGCGATTACAGAGGTGGACTGCGCGAAGATTTGTGTGGCATATTTTGAGGCGGACATCGCAGAATACTTTAGCAGCCATAAAAGCTGAACAACCTATCTGAATTCGTGACGGCTATCGATTCCACCATGTTAAAGAAAAATATAACAATTACAAATATATTATTTGACGTACATAAGTTGAAATCTTACTTTTCAAGAAACTACTTCACTATCAATGAAGAGCTCCTCAAAGAAATTTCTTTCCAAAATATTTACACTTTATAAGGTATGACATCTAAGTTCATTACACAAATAACTGTTATAATTAACTAATAGTTTGTTGTCTTTTCAAACTTGAAAAGTTTACTCTTAGATTTTAAAGATATTAAATCTTTCTTTAATATTTAATATTTATTAAAAATGTGTTAAATGGTATTACCTCAACACGTTAAGTACTTCAACTTTTAAGGATGATATCCTAATTCAAATCTTGTCAAAGTGATACATGCATATTTGCCAAATTTTTGTGATACCACTATGTGTTAATAATGTAATGTGGTCAATTAGACATTATACTTTATCTATATTGGAATAGTTTCATAAACAAAAATTCTCAAGCTAATATAATTTTACTATTGAATTTAACCAACTTTTATAGTTGTTTAGTTACATAAACTATTCTTTTATTATATTAAATAAAATTAATCCATAAATTATATTAACTTGATCTAATAATTGTTTAAATATACATAATAATCATGTAACTCCATATATTTATTAATAAATAAATATATACAAATAGGTTATAGAAAACATTTACAAAATAAAATTATAATAATGACAACTAATTTTTTTTAAAGATGAATTAAATATGAGATAAAAGATACAAAGGAACAAAAGACACCAAAAAATATAGGATTTCAGAATAAAAAAGACATTGATAAGGTCACCAAAAATTAGAAAGTCCCAAAAAACTAAGGTTCTAGCATTCAGTAGAAAAAAAAAACTAAAAACATAAAAGCAAAAAAGAAACAAGATGAAGATCAAACATGTTTTCCAACTCATCTTCACTGAGCTTTGTTCCTAGTAATTCTAAGATTAGAATATTTTCTTTTAATAGAACTATTGGAAAGTGCATCCAAAGTCTTATTAAATTCTTGATGAATGTGGAAATACTACACTTGAATAAAATTTTAAATTCTTGATGAATGTGGAAATACTAAACTTGAGTAAAATTTTTAATTAGCTCTTTCATTTTGACCAAAATGAGTTGAATTTAAATGAAGCTAACCAATTTGTCTTTGGAAAGATCATTTATAATAAGGGTAAAGTCCCCATAATTGTGCAAGTGTTTTTTCTATTGCTCAATAGCCAACTTCAATCAAAAATTGCAATCTAAAGCCTTCGTAACATTGTTGGAAGAAATTCCAAGGTTGATTCAATATTTGAGGACATGTCTCCCATATTCGTTAATGATCACTACCCCTTTATCAACTATACCTAAATTAAACTTAGATGCCCCATCAAAGAACAAGGTAGGGTAATGTATCTTTAGAGGTATTATATATAGAGCATTCATATTGGTAGATATTAATTCTTAAAGATCAAGCTGTATAATAAGATGTAATTCCTGCACAGTTAAGAATTTATTGATTTTGCTCATATTTACATGTTGATTTGAAATAGGTCACAATATCTCTAACTATTATTTTAGTGAGGATGCTATTATTTTCCTTTGTGCATTAGAACATCAACATGTTCTTATTCTTCAAAATGTTCCATTTAATAAAACAAGGGATGGCATTCCAAAGGGATTTGATTAGAGACTTTCCCTTGAGACTCTATTTATAATTTTATTACCAATTTATTAAACAATATTCCATACTAATATTTATAGATAGGGGAGAGCCAAATTAGAGGGCTATCATTAACTAGATATGTGTAGTAGAGTTACATTGAAATAATAAGTGGTGCATAGTTTCAGTGTGCTTCATACATCTTGAACACACATGAGAGCCAACAATAATTTTTTTTGTATCACTTGTGAGGATCTTATTTTGGACTAACCAAGAAAATATTTGTATCCTAGAAGGCAATTTTAGGTTCCAAATCATAGCCAATATTGTATTGGGGATTTCAATAAGTTACATTTAAGTACCAATCTAAATAGTGTATACACCAAATTTATTGATGTCACCCCAAATAAGTTGGTCCAAATTATGTTGTCACAACAGTTTCATATTAGTGTTTTTTTTATTAAAATATTCCAATTCAAAAGTTAGGGGAGACGGTAGAGGATGTTCTCTCCATTCCATACCATTGTTGTGCCAATACAAAAATTTATAAAAGCTTAGAGATTTGTAAATGTTGTAGCTCTTCTTTGAGGGATATACTACAACTACGTAGAAGAGGAGGCTTGCCAAGAATAGGATCATGTCAAAGGTCAATTTGAGTATCATCTACAATATATTTCCATATTAGAGAAGAACTCGATCTTATATTGAAAATTCTCATTAATTTCATTCATGTAGTTGAGGCAACATATTTAGTTTTTAAGATCCTTTTCCATGGGGTTTCTGGAGGCTGAGATAGACATAATAATTGTTTAGTCCCTAAAGCCTTGCATACTATTTTAGTATGAACTATACCAAGTTTCCATTGATTTATTCTTGTAGCAACTGATTCTCAAGAAACTTAAATATAGAGATAAGGAGTTAGTAGGCAGCCCTAGTTAATTATCCTAGAATATTGAAAGAAATAAAAATATTCTCTATTGATCAAAGTGGAGATCCAAGGATATTTGATACAAGCTCCAATACATTGAACCATTTGGGTTAGAAACACAAACTTAGTGAGAATTATTTCTAGAAACTATAAGTTGACTCTATTGAAAGCATTTTTCATATCTAATTTTATGGAAATATTCTTCAATTTGATATTAAAATAGGAATGGTAAGTCTCATGAACCATGCTAACATTGTTGTATATTTGCTTTCCAAGGATAAAACCTCCTTGTTCTTCAAAGATCAATTTTATAAGAAGCTTTTTTATTCAATTAGCAATTATCTTTGGCATGGTTTTATAAACGTAGTTGCAAAGAGAAATTAACCTAAATTGGTAAAGAGTAGTGGAATTATTCTCCTAGAGGATTAGATCAAGAAATTTTGAGTTAATGGATTCAGATAGAATACCCATTTTTTGACATATTCCAATATTTGTAGTACGTCATCACCAATAAGATACATTAATTGTTGATATAAATTATTAGTAAAATCATCTATTCTTGGATATTTATCTTTAGGGAGAGAATGCACCGTAGATTTTAATTATTCTTTAGTCACTCGGGAACATAAACCAACTTTGTCCTCTTGATTAAGAGAAGATGAGATATTCTGAAGCAAAAGATCTTGGGCTTGAATATCTTTAGGTTCATGAGTGAGCAACCTTGAGAAATAATTTTGAGCCATTTATTTTAACTTTTCTTTCTTTGTGTATATTATGTTTTCCTCCTAAATAATTCTAATAGTATTCCTATAGTATTTTTGTAGAGTTTTGAGATGGAAAATTTGTGGTTTTATGTCCTTTTTGTAACCATACCATCCTATATTTAAATCTCCATATGGTATCTTCTAGATAATTCAACTTTCATAGCTCGACCAGTAAATAATTTATTTTCTCAAAATGCCAAGGGAGAGGATAAGTGCATTCTAACTTTATTTCCAATTTTCAAGTTGAAAAATCAACGTTTTTCTTTGAGGTGGTTTTTTGGTAGCCATTTTCTATTTTTTTTTTTAAGTATTAGAATTTTTTCCTTCCAAATATCTTCTGGTAATTTTGAAGTGGTTTTTTTTTTATTATTCTCAACTAGAGGTCTAAAAGAACTCAAATTTTCCTATTCTGAGTTGTATTTGAATGGAATCTTTCTAACTTCTTGATTATTATGTTCTTTTCCCAAAAGAACTGGTTTATGATAAGATATTACACTTTGGATGATGTGAATAGTTAAAAGAGGGTAAATGGATAGAATATTTTTGCTAACTAGAAATTTGTCCAATATTTCAACAATGTAATGAATCCTTGAGCTTCTATTTGTCCAAGTGTACTTCTTTTCTGAGTTATGATACACTATAGATTTTTTTAGGCAATTATATGCTTAACTAGATCTCTATTGGAGTCATGATTCTTATTTTCTATATTTTCCCATTACTCTAAAGTGGCTTTAATATATTCTCTAATAAGAATGTTCTCAGGTTGTTCTAGGATGATCCACTCATGTAATTAATTTTGTGCTTCTATTTTGTGCTCTAGAATGTTAAGCCCATAGAAGTTGACAATAGTGAAACAAGTGCCACTAAGGAGTTTGAATTTTAAAGAAATACAACTATTTTATTTATGTTTTGCTATGAAAATTAACTATTGAGAAACTCAAATTGTTATAAGCTCTCTTAAAGCACGTGATGAGCTTACTACATCATGTTCTAACTATCGTTAAATATTATTACATTCTAGTGCCTCTACATTATCTACCATTTTGAATTCTTGTAAATATATGACAAGAAGTTTATAATGTATTAGTAAATCTCAAAGGTAGTATTTTTAAGGGGACTACCCAATCCTCTAAAATTCCATGATAAAACTATCATTTTTTACCGACCTTTTTTTATAAATTTCAAAGTGGTCTGACTTTTTCTTTGGATGTTGTTTTAATTTTATTCTTCTCTTAGGATTTGGTTGGATTTTCTACCTTTGGTAATTGAGCATATTGTTGGAGTTGCACCTAGTATAACTAATTTTACTTGTAAAGTTTTCTCAATCCCTTTTTTTAGTATCTTCATTTAATGGCTTTGATTCTTTTTCATAAGTCTTATATTATGTTTCTTGTGTGTCATATTGTTAGAGTAAATATTTCATAATTTGGATATTTTAATTTTTCCCTAAAGTAGGTAGAATTTATTTACCTCATGGTAAAAAGTAGCCTATTACTTTTTACCACTAGTATTTACTTTTTACTACTTACCATTGGTTAGTTAGTCATTGTAGTCATTTCGACTACGTTAACTATTCTACCTAGTTGGTTAGTAGGTTAGTAGTCATAGTCAATTTGACTACGTAATTAGTTGTTAGTAGGTTAGGCACTTATCACGTTAGTTGTTAGCATGGACATAGGATCTATGGTTAAATTTCTATTTTGTAACCTACTTAAATTGATGGGGACACAGTAACATAGAGAATCACTCAAGATTTTTCTTTCATTAAACTTACAAAAGCCAATTTACAATTCTAGCCAACAGGCATAGTTTCTCGTTTCCAGCCCCCCTTTCCTTGATGCACTCCCTGTTTCTATAACCATGTCTGGGCCTCTTTCGAGGTTTCGACCCTCTAGGCCATTAATGACCCACCTGCCCCAAAATACATCCTCCTGACTGAACCTTTACATCTTTCCCTAACTGGCAACTACCACCGGGTTGGCCGCGGATACATGCATTGATGAGCCGTCTGACTTCTGGGCTTAGTCTTCGAATGGCCGCCATGCTCAACGAGCTTACCGGGCAAGAAATCATGCATTAATGAGGCCCTGACCGCCTCGAAAAACATCATCTAGGAATGCGGGATTTTTCAAACAGAGAACCAGCAGTATGTCGCGATATCGCGACATGTCGCGATATCACGACATTTTTCTTGCTTGCTGCCCTTCTCTCCTTCGGGTCGCGATATCGCGACATGTCACGATATCGCGACATTTTCCTTCCTTGCAACATTTCTTTCCTTCGGGTCACGATATCATGACATTTTTCCTTCCCTACAACATTTCTTTCCGACATGTCCACGATATCATGACATGTCGCGATATCGCGACATTTTCCTTCCTTGCAGCATTTCTTTCCTTCGGGTCGCGATATCGCGACATGTCGCGATATCGTGACATTTTTCTTTCTTGCAACATTTCTTTCCTTCGGGTCGTGATATCGTGACATTTTTCTTTCTCTCGGCCTTCCCCTCCTTCAGGTCGTGATGTCGTGACATGTCACGATATCATGACATTTTTCTTTCTCGCTGTCTTCTTCTTCGGTGGGTCATGATATCGACATGTCACGATATCATGACATCTTCCCTTTCGGTTCTTCTTTCTTCCTTCTCGGTCATGAAATCGTGACATGTCATGATATCATGACATCTTGCTCTCTGCCTTCTTCTCACCTTTATGGGTCATGAAATCATGACATGTCATGATATCGCGATAACTTTGCCTTCTGTCTTCGCTCTCTGCTTCGGGTCACAAAATCGTGACATGTCACGATATCACGACAGTTTTCTTCCTTGCTTCCTTTTCTGCTCCTTTGGTCGCGATTTCATGACATGTCATGAAATCATGACATTTTCTCCTCTGGCCTTTTCTGCGTTCTTTCGATCATGATTTCGCGACATGTCACGAAATCATGACATTTTTCACTCCTATGCCTTGCTTCGTCCTTTTGTCACGATAATGCGACATGTCGCGATATCGTGACACTTTCTGCTCCTGCGCCTCTTCTCGTCCCTTGGTCATGAAAATGCGACATGTCACGATATCACGACACTTTTCCTCCCTTGCGCCTTCTCCCGTCTTCTGGTCATGATTTCGTGACATGTCATGAAATCATGACACTTTTGGCTTTGTTTCCTTCCTGAGTCATGAAAACGCGACATGTCACGATATCGCGACATCAAAGCTAACACTTGGAAAATTTTTTTTGTTGATGCAAGATTGCTCTGCTACCACCGGATGCTCCTGCATCAGACACCCGGGGTGGATTGAGAAGTGTCCTTCACTTCTGTTCTATTGGAGGAAGACTCAGGCGGTCGACCTCTTCTTTTGACAACCAAGTTGCATCTTCGATAGGCCTGCCCTTCCATTTGACCAGATATTCAGAATACTGCCTGTTCCTGGTACTTCTGCTAGCTCGAGTGTCTAGTATTTCCTCGATCTCGTCTGTTGCTGCAGTAGATGTTGGAATATCCCACAAATCTGTTCTTGGTGTCTCACTATTACCTCCTTCATGGTATTCTACCAAGTCTAAAATATTAAAAATAGGTGAGATATTCAACTCGCTTGGCGTTCCACTTCATAGGCATTTCTCGAATCTCTTTTACCTATGATCCTGCATGGTCCAAACCTCTTCATCTTCAGCTTGTTGTAGGTTTTGCTAGGAAACCTTTCCTTTCTCAAGTGAACCATGACCTCATCTCCCACTTGGAACTCCTTGAAACGCCGCTTCTGATCGGCTTTGGCTTTGTATTGAGTACTCATCTTACTGATATGTTGTTTTACCTCTTCATGTAAACTCTTCATGTGCTCTACAAAATCTTCAGCCTCAGCACTACTCTTTTCTCCTTTACCCATCGTTCTCAATTCAGAAGCATGCCTTGGGTTGTTCCCATACACAATCTGGAATGGGGATTTACCAATACTTCTATTGATGGAATTGTTGTAAGCAAATTCTGCCTGTGGCAAAATCAAATCCCATCCTTTGGGCTTATCTCCCACCAGGCATCTTAGGAGATTACCCAAACTTCTGTTCACCACCTCTGTTTGCCCATCAGTCTATGGATGGTATGCAGAACTGAACTTCAAATCCATTTTTAGCTGCTTCCACAAAGTCTTCCAGAAATAACCCACAAATTTGGTATCTCTGTCAGATACTATACTCTTGGGTAGACCATGAAGGCGTACCACCTCCTTGAAAAACAAGCCTACAATATGAACTGCATCACTCATTTTTTGACATGGAATAAAATGAGCCATCTTCAAAAACCTGTCCACCACAACAAAAATGGAGTCACTCCCTCGTTGTGTCCTTGGTAGGCCGAGAACAAAATCCATACTGATGTCCTCCCATGGCCTCTCTGGCACAGGTAATGGCTGATACAATCTTGTATTCTATCTCACTCCCTTAGCCATCTGACAGACTCTACAACCCTGCACAAATTTAGTCACATCTTGTTGCAACTGTGGCCAATGGTAGTTTTCACTAACAAGGGCAATGGTCTTATCTCGACCAAAATGTCCAGCTAGTCCTCCACTATGCTTCTCCTTTATCAGATTCTCCCTCATTGAACTTCGTGGAATGCATAATTGACCTCCTTTGAACAACATCCCATCTTGGATCAAGAAATCCAGCCACTTGGTCCTGTCCAAAGTAACAGGTGCCAAGCAAGCCTTCCAGGCTTCTACAAAATCAGGATCTTCAGGGTACAAACCCTTTAGTTCATCAAATCCTACCACTTCCACCTTCATTTCCATCAACAAACACTGCCTTCTGCTTAAGGCATCTGCAACTCTATTGGACTTTCTGCTCCTGTGCTTCAACACAAAGGTATAACTCTGTAGAAACTCAACCCACTTTAGGTGCCTCTGATTTAGCTTCCCTTGGCTATTAATATACTGTAAGGCCTGATGATCAGTAAATAGAACAAACTCTTTTGGCAACAAGTAATGTCGCCACTTCTTTAGAGCCTGAACTATAGCATAAAACTCTTGATCATAAACTGAATACTTCTTTCTGGCATCATTGAGTTTCTCACTAAAGTAAGCAACAGGTTTACCTTCTTGGCTCAAAACAGCTCCTATGGCACTACCACTAGCATCACAGTCTACCTGAAATACCTTATTAAAATATGGAAGTGCCAAAATAGGTTGTTCTGTAACCTTCCTTTTCAACATATCAAAGCTCTTATCTGCTCCTAAGGTCCACTTAAATTCTTTCTTATTCCCTCTCATTGTTTCTGTAAGGGGTGCACAAATATTGCTGAAATTCCTAATGAATTTCCTGTAAAAACTTGCTAGACCATGAAATGATCTTACCTCAGTCGTGCTTCTCGGAGTAGGCCATTCAATGATAGCTCTTACTTTTTTTGGGTCCATTTTTAGACCTCCGACTGAGATGACAAATCCCAGGTACACTAACTCCTTCTTCACGAAATTACATTTCTTCAGATTAATCAACAACTGCTCCTCCCGCAGCCTCTCAAAAACCCTTCTGATATGCATCAGATGCTCTTCCAGGGTTTTGCTAAATATTAGAATATCATCCAAATAGACAATAACAAATTTGCCTAAGAACTCCTTCAATACCTCATTCATTAACCGCATGAATGTGCTTGGTGCATTGGTCAGCCCAAATGGCATGACCAACCATTCATACAAACCTTCTCTGGTCTTGAAGGCTGTCTTCCACTCATCTCCTTCTCTGACATGAATCTGGTGATAACCACTCTTCAGATCAATCTTGGTGAAGTACTTGGCTCCACTCAAATAGTCCATAATGTCATCCATCCTTGGCAATGGAAATCTATACTTTATGGTGATCTTGTTAATGGCTCGAGAGTCTGTACACATTCTCCACTCTCCATATTTCTTTGGTGCTAGTACTGTAGGTACTGCACATGGACTCAAACTCTCCCGAATCAGTCCCTTCTCCAGAAACTCTTGGACTTGTCTGTTCAGCTCTTCAGTTTCTGTAGGAGTCATTCTATGTGCTGCCTTATTGGGTAAGCTAGATCCTGGTACCAAATCTATGTGGTGACTGATCTTCCTCACTGGTGGTAAACCCTCAGGCACATTATCAGATATAATGTCTAGAAATTCCTCTAACAGTCCTAAGACTTCTACAGGGGTATCCTTGCATTCTTCCTTCCTAACTCTAGGAACTAATGCATAGCACATATGCTCATGCTTTAAACTATTCAAAAATTTTCCTCCTTCAACTAAACAAATTCTAGCGCTGCTGCATACCTTTTCTTTCGCCTCCTTCAAGGGCTTCAGCTTATGGCGCACTCCATTCTTCGTCACTGAGTAGGTGTTTGCACGACCATCATGTACTGCACATCGGTCAAACTACCATGGCCTTCCCAATAGCAAATGGCAAGCATCCATGGGTAGGATGTCACACAGGACCTCATCACAGTAATTCCCAATATTGAACTTCACTGAACATTGTTCACTGACCAAAACTCTATGGTCCTTCTATAACCACGCAATCCGGTATGGATGCGGGTGTCTTCTCCTTTTTAACTGTAACTTGGCAACCATTTCTTCTGAAACCAAGTTATCAATACTACCATTATCTATGATAATATTGCAGACCTTACCCGAACTTCTGCACCTTGTGCGAAACAGGCTCCTCCTCTGGTCTGATCCTTTCTCCTCATTTAACAGGGTCCTCCTAGTGACCATAACTTCTCCTCTCTCTGCCTCCTTAGAATGTTCTGATTCAGCACCTTCATCTGCTACAGTAGCTCTGGTAGGACCCTCAGGTTTCTTATTCATCCTTTCTTGGTGTTGTGGACACTCAAATGCTCGATGTCCTTCTTCACCACAGTGGAAACAGGTTCCACAAAATCCTCCTCTTCCAAATCCATGTCCAGATCTGCCCCTCCCTCTCGGATAACCATTGTTCTAGTTACGGGGTTGGTAGGTGCTTCCTTCCTTCTGTTCTTGGGTATTACTGGTCTCACCAGTCTTCTTCTAATCTTTATAATTTTCTCCATTGGTCCTTCCACCAGTTCTTCCACCATGACCTCTTCCTCTTTGCTTGCTCTCAAACCTTCTATTCAGTTTCTCTTCAACCTTCAGAGCAAACTAGTAAGCATCCTCTATGGTGGTCATCCTGACCAGGCTTAACTCTTCTTGAATACTTGCTCGTAACCCATTAATATAATGGGCTACCTTCTCCTTGCTGGCCTCTGAATGGCCTATTCTGATTACAATATTGTAAAAATCCTCTGTGTATTCTTTAACAGACTTGTTGGCCTGCTTCAAACCTTGCATTTTCTTTAGCAGATCCATCTCATAGTCAGCTGGGATGAACTGCCTCTTTAAATTTTCTAGCATTCTATCCCACCTGGTTATTCTCTCCTTTCCTCTTCTGTTTCTTTCCAGCTGTACTCCCTTCCACCATATGCTGGCATGACCCTTCAACTTGGTCTTAGCAAACTTGACCCTATTAGGATCTTCAACCTCTTCATACTCAAAGTATTCTTCCAAATCATTGATCCAGTCAATCAACTCCTCTGGATCAATATTTCTAGAATACGTAGAAACCTCCATCTTTGGTCTCTTCCCAATCTGAGAGATGGCTTGTATAACCTGGCTTGTGTAGGATCTACAACCTCTTCTTCTTCCTCAAACTGGTCCTCTTCTTCATCAACTTCATCTTCACTTCCTTCTTCCCCTCGGGGCTCAAGTCCTCTACGTAGCTCCTCTTGCAGGGCCTGAACTTGCCTCTGCAAAGCTCTAAAATCTTCTGCTGGCACCATGTTTCTTCCACCACCACGGTTTCTTCATGGAGGCATTTTGCTTCACTCTCTTCTCACAACCCTTCCACAGATCCTGGTGCAAGCTGCCTCACTTTCGACGATCTGCTCACACACTCAGGAACTCCCGCTCTGATACCACTTGATGGGGACACAAGAACACAGAGAATCACTCAAGCTTTTTCTTTCATTAAACTTACAAAAGCAAATTTACAATTCTAGCCAACAGGCATAGTTTCTCATTTCCAGCCCCCCTTTCCTTGATGCACTCCCTATTTCTATAACCATGTCTGGGCCTCTTTCGAGGTTTCGACCCTCTAGGCCATTAATGACCCACCTGCCCCAAAATACATCCTCCTGATTGAACCTTTACATCTTTCCCTAACTGGAAACTACCATCGGGTTGGCCGCGGATACATGCATTGATGAGCCATCTGACTTCTGGGCTCAGTCTTCGAATGGCCGCCATGCTCAGCGAGCTTATCGGGCAAGAAATCATGCATTAATGAGGCCCTGACCGCCTCGGAAAACACCATCTAGGAATGCAGGATTTTTTGAACAGAGAACCAACAGTATGTCGCGATATCGCGACATGTCGCGATATCGTGACATTTTTCTTGCTTGTTGCCCTTCTCTCCTTCGGGTCGCGATATCGTGACATGTCGCGATATCACGACATTTTCCTTCCTTGCAGCATTTCTTTCCTTTGGGTCACGATATCGTGACATTTTTCCTTCCTTGCAACATTTCTTTCCTTCGGGTCATGATATCGCGACATGTCACGATATCGCGACATTTTCCTTCCTTGCAGCATTTCTTTCCTTCGGGTCGCGATATCGCGACATGTCATGATATCGTGACATTTTTCTTTCTTGCAGCATTTCTTTCCTTCGGGTCGCGATATCACGACATGTCATGATATCATGACATTTTTCTTTCTCTCGGCCTTCCCCTCCTTCAGGTCGCGATGTCGCGACATTTTTCTTTCTCGCTGTCTTCTTCTTCGGTGGGTCGCGATATCGCGACATGTCACGATATCGTGACATCTTCCCTTCCGGTTCTTCTTTCTTCCTTCTCGGTCATGAAATCATGACATGTCGCGATATCGTGACATCTTGCTCTCTGCCTTCTTCTCGCCTTTACGGGTCACGAAATCATGACATGTCACGATATCACGACAGCTTTGCCTTCTGTCTTCGCTCTCTGCTTCGGGTCACGAAATCGTGACATGTCACGATATCACGACAATTTTCTTCCTTGCTTCCTTTTTTGCTCCTTCGGTCGCGATTTCGCGACATGTCACGAAATCGTGACATTTTCTCCTCTGGCCCTTTCTGCGTTCTTTTGGTCATGATTTCGCGACATGTCATGAAATCATGACATTTTTCACTCTTGCACCTTGCTTCGTCCTTTTGTCGTGATAATGCGACATGTCGCGATATCGCGACACTTTCTGCTCCTGTGCCTCTTCTCGTCCCTTGGTCGCGAAAATGCGACATGTCACGATATCGTGACACTTTTCCTCCCTTGCGCCTTCTCCCGTCTTCTGGTCACGATTTCGTGACATGTCATGAAATCGTGACACTTTTGGCTCCGTGCCTTCTCTCTCCTTCCTGAGTCGCGAAAACGTGACATGTCGCGATATCGCGACATCAAAGCTAACACTTGGAAAAAAAAATTGTTGATGCAAGATTGCTCTGCTGCCACCGGATGCTCCTGCATCATAAATCCTATAGCTATCCTATGCTATAGTTGAATAATTAATTAATAATTATTATTTGCTCCTATTATTTTCTAACATTGGCATCAGAGCCGAGAGGGTAGGCGAGGCGAAGGGCGTAACTTTTTACGAGGTAATATTTCCCTGGTTCCACCTACCAAGGTTAACGACGTTGATTTTCCACGAGGGTCCAAGGCTTGATTCAATGCCCGTAGGAGGAGCTTATCTAGATAGGTCAAGAAGGCCATGCTAGACTCCTCAACTATGGTGGATCAACGAGAGATTGCATTTCGATCAAGTTCAGGTTGGAGGCCCATGATAGGCCATAGGCTTACGTCAACTGATAGGTCGGTGACCCTGAGGTCCACATCGTCCCATAGGGCCCGCATCCCCAAGGATCACATCAGCCCACAGGGCCCGCCTTAGCCCTAGAGCCCTCGCCCCCATAGCCAAGCCAGTGGGAGCATGATGAGGGTAGGATCACCCTCATGCTCCCACGTGGCTTCTACTGATTAGGAGTGCCACAAGGGTAGGAGCACCCTCACACTCCCAGTAGGTCGAGCATCAGGCACCACCTGATCTGGACACGTGGCTGACTGCCACCTAATCTAGACATGTGGCTGACTACCACCTACGAGACACCTAATCGCCACATCATTCCATCTGGAAAACATGTGGACCAATCACATCATGCCAACTCACATGTGCAACTGATATTATAGAATTCATCTATTGACATGTGGCACACACATCGAGGTGACACATGGATAGCTGATGTGGATCTACTAGGTGATACAAGTGGTGAGGATAAATTGATGGCTAACACATGTTGAAGTACTCAGAAGGGGAGGGAAAGCCTAGTGACACGTGGCACCATCTGGCCACTAACACGTGTGTGAGAAAACTTTAGTTTTTGGGCAGCAAGCTGCCAAGTGGCATTCAACGATTCATCGGGCAGAGTGATGTGGAGGAGAGTCAACGATTGGCGGAGCAGCGATTGCCCAAGGCAATCACGTATTGAGGCACACGACTAGGCCTTTAAAGGCCTAATTCATCCCTTATGGGATGAATGTGGGATAATTCCCATAGAGCCATTCAAAAGGCTTGGTCTGCCTTAAATACAAGCACGCGAGGGAGGCTTTCAAAGCCACCCCAGCAGTGCAGTGGTCAAGGTGTGGCCTTGACAGACGCGAGATCTCGCGTTCGACCCCGCCCGCCAACATTTTGCAAAGGTCATTTGAAAAACTTCATTTTTTTGTTTATAATTAAATTTTTAATTTTTCTAATGTTTTTTAAATATATTTTTTAGATATTTTTTTTATAATATAGTATAAATTGGTTTAAAATGTCAATTTTTAACCTTTTAAATTGATTTTTTTTTCAATTTTGCTTAATTATAAAGAAATTTTGTCTTTAAAAGTATTTCTTTAGCTTTTTTGAACTTAGAGATTTTTTAAATTAAACCAAAATATTTTGCAATAAGTTCCACTCCATTTTTGTGTTTTCTCCAATTTGGGGATAAAAAGACATAGGAACAATTTTTTTTGCAAAATTAGAAAACCCTACATTCTTCTCAAAACTTGTTAAATTTTCAAACATGAAAGGGGACAAAATCAACCACACTTGATTCTTTATTTGCAAATTTGGAAAACAAGGAGACTCAAAAATAAAATTTTGCAACACATCAAAGGTAAAGTGCATTTGTTTTCTCCAAGGGGGATATAAGACATAAAATTGCACATTGTTTTTGCAAAATTTGAGAAGAATTTGATGCCCTAGGTCCATAAAAACTAAGTCATGTGTCGACTAGTTCTGGAAGCCTTTCAAACGTGGGTCGTGTGTCGACTTGTCTTGAAAGGAGTGCTATTTGTTAAATTTGCAAAACAAATGGGGAAGAAAAGAAATTGTATTTATTTTGCAAATTTGTAACACAAAAGTGAGGAGCACTTAAAACAAAACAAAAACTTGTTTATTTTGCAAAATTAGAAAATATAGGCAATTGTTTATTGTCACATTATTTGCAAAATTGTAAGACAAGGAGGAGACATAACATATCAATTTTTTGCACAACACACATTCATATTTTGTTGCAAAAATTAAAATGCGCATTTTAGATTTTACTCGACACCTTCATTGGCAAATTAGGTGCATTCTCGGTTGCATCCGACACCTAGGTGATAAGAATTTTGTGGGTATTCTTGTTTGATTATTGCATTATTTCTTTTGCAATTATAAGTCATAGAATCAAGAACACTCCATACCCCAAAATTTTACTAATAAATTTGTGTTAACCATTGCACAAATTTAAAGCCAATATTCATTTGATTTTCTATCATACAAATAAAAACCCCTAATTCACTCTATTTGTTTGGCTTAATTTCCTCAAACTGATTATCCCTCTTCAAGAGGATTTTCAGGTAGGTGCCATTAAATATCTTTTTGAGTGAATTATATTTCATCTCTTATTTGTTTGGCTTAATTTACTCCAACTGATTATCTCTCTTCAAGAGAATTTTCAGGTAGATACCATTAAATACCACTTGAAAGTGAAAGAAAGATCATCTTAGTACAAATTGTAGGACCTTCATCATTGCAACTATCAATAAATACTTAAGTGATACACAATTTCTAAAGGGTCCTAACTATTCAACATGGAAAACTTAGATGAAAGCTATCTTGACTGTAGATGACATGTGGGATTTATTTTATGGCATTGAAACAAGACCCGCATCACCAGGAGTAGATAAAAAAGCATAGGATAAAAAGAACAATCGTCTTCTCATGTTGATACTCATTGCAACTATTGATGAGATCCAACCTCACATAAGTGAAGTTAAAACTGGTAAAGCTGCATGGGATGCAATTAGTACCATTTTTGAAGGTAAGAATCAATAAATTGTTCTAAACCTTCAAACACAACTTCATACACTCCATATAAAGTCAGGTGAATCAGTAGAACTATTCCTCTACAGAGTGGCAGATCTAAAATCTAAGCTTAATGCTTTAGGGGCTTAAGTTGTAGACACCATTTTGACTTTAGTAATCTTAAGAGCCCTTCCCAAATCCTAAACAATGTTGATTACATCCCTTAATGTTTCACAAATATCAGTCACCTTTGTGGAGTTAGTCAATTTTCTTCAAACTGAGGAAGCAAATCAACTCCAAAGCGATGAAGTGTCAAACAATGCACTTTATTCAAACTATAAGGGTGATAAGAAGAAATGAAACTTTCAAAAGGGAGGATCATCCTCAAAAGGTAAGGGAAAGCAATCTCAAAAGATTTTTTGCTCGTATTGTAAAAAGGACAACCCTGACACAAATCGATGTTGGTTCAAAAACGAGAAAAACAAGAAAGACAAAGGCACAACATAGAAGTTAAACAAAGGCAATATTGCTAATGAAGTGTCTAGTTCTAATTTTGATTTTGGTTCAGAAAAAGCACACAGAGTGTTTATTTCTAAGACAATATTATAGAGGGAAAACACATTTGTCACCTTGAGAAAAACACCATTTCCTCTCTCTCTTTTTTAGGCTTCATAAATAACATAAGTTATTGTTTGAAGTACTTGTAATAAAAGGGTGTTTGTACCTCTTTGAGGCTTCATAAAATAGCAAACTCTTATTGTTTGAAGTTCTTGTAACAAAAGAAGGGAATTTTTTGGTGTAAAATTGCCTAGGAGGCAATATTTGTAAAATCCTTCACAAAGCTTATTAAGTTGCACATATTTTGCAATTAAGGGGGGATATACTTTCTTTTATTCACAATTTTTTGTAAAAAGGGAAGAAGACTTATAAGGGTGCATTTTTGATAGTGACCGACACCTTAGTCATACTTCTTTCAGAAATTAAATACAACATGTTTTGCAACAATAAGGGGGGAACTTATAAGGGTGCATTTTTGGTAGTGACCGACACCTTAGCTACCTTATATTTTGCAAACTCATATTGTAAATGAATGAACCTCGTATGAAGTGATCTATTCTACTACACCTAGCGATTGCAATGACTGGTTACCCATGCAATTCAATTGGATGATGTGATTACTATAAGGACATTCATTGGTGTGAAGACAAAGTGTGGAATAACCTAGTTTTTGCTTAGGAGCAGCCAAAGAACTGTGACAGACGAAGAACCAACAGATCAACATACTTTTCACTATATTGGGACAGTTATATACATTACCCAAATAATGTAATAAGAGGGGATGTTAGAGTAAATATTTCATCATTTGGATATTTTACCCTTTCCCTACAGTAGGTAGAATTTATTTACCTCATGGTAAAAAGTAGCCTGTTACTTTTTACCACTAGTATTTACTTTTTACTACTTACCATTGGTTAGTTAGTCATTGTAGTCATTTCGACTACGTTAACTATTCTACCTAGTTGGTTAGTAGGTTAGTAGTCGTAGTCAATTTGACTACATAATTAGTTGTTAGTAGGTTAGGCACTTATCACGTTAGTTGTTAGCGTGGACATAGGATCTATGGTTAAATTTCTATTTTGTAACCTACTTAAATCCTATAGCTATCCTATGCTATAGTTGAATGATTAATTAATAATTATTATTTGCTCCTATTATTTTCTAACACATATAAATGGTTATTGAGGGGTTTATTCATAGTATATTTAGTTTTTCTTGAGTTCCATTGTAATTTGGTGCTTCTATTTCTTCCTCCAATCTGATGTGAGGATGGTAAATTTATTTGGATTTTGTGGGTCCATTTTTTTTACGTTTTTTTCTTCATTGACTTTTGATATATGAAATTTTATATTTTTGATAGGTTGGAATTCAAGTTTTGTTTCCTTTCTAGATTGGATAGGCTTTGATGGGTAGATTTGAGATAAGTGTCCATGTTGGTGATAAGAAATTTTTTTAGAAGGGATGTTCTTGTATTCCAAAGGCTAGGTGTGAACCCAATCAAGAACCTTGATCCCAATTATCTCTAGAAGTCCTTTTTTTAGGTTTACCCTTACATATATATGGCCACATATTGTATTATTGGACTTTGGAGGGGCCCAATCAATATATATCACTGTTACATTTCCTATCAACTTCATTATCAGTTTATTCCACAAGTGAAAGGGTAAAAAGGAGAGCCAAATATAGATTACCATCTCTTTAGGTTCCTCTTCTTGTAGGTCAAACCCTAGTGTCCAAATAGTCATGTATAAAGGTCTAGATCCTAGAAACCATGAACCACCATGGAAAACTATGTTTTGATCTTCAAGGGATGTGATTGTAACAATACAATACCCATATCTAGTCATTAGTAACTTAAAGCTATATATTTTTAGCCCCAAGTAGCACTTATCCATTTTCGTATTCAAGTCAAGCTGGATCACATACCTATAAATTTATAGATTAATGCATGAGCTGAAAGGGCTAATATTGGGTGTTGGATGAGGTCTGAAGGCACCTCACCAATGGGTACCTCATCGAATTTTCCCATAAAATATCTTAAAGTGAATGGTTTTCGTATGGACACCTAATTAGGGTGGGTATTAAGAACCTAAGCCATATTATCCATTTTATTATTGTCAAAAGGTATATGTTGGGAGAAAAGTGTGAAGACATCATTGCCAAATAGTTTTAAAAGAGAAGCTAAAATTGATATAGCAAGAGAATAAACAAAATAGCAAAGGATATCTAGGTAGGATACTTTTCATCCATTGAGAAGAGCCAAGTAGTAGGTGCAAAAATGAGGACTGAGAAATAGAACCCTAAAGTAAATAAGATATTTGATTTCAAATATAAGTTTGTTAATTCCCTAAGATTTGCTTCGGTTGATTATCTACCACTCATACATTAAGAAGAGGAAAGCATGAGGTATGAAAACCAAAGTGACCAATAAATAGAAGAACCCTAAAAAATAGAAGAGTTGCTGCCAAACTCGAGTTAATAATGAAAACTACCTATTGGATAAAATAAATATGAAAACTACCTATTGGATAAAATAAATATTTAATATTATAATTCATTTTATTCAAGACATAGAATAATTGTGTGATGTATAATTTTTTCTAATAAACATCAAAATAGTTTAAATAAATCAAATTATAAATACTTTAAAAGAAAATTATTTCACAATTAAAAATATAGTATTTGATATACATAATTTGAAGGCTTACCATTTCAAGCAAATACTTTACTATCAATGAAGAGCTCCTCAAAGCAATTACTTTTCAAAATATTTACACTTTATAAAGCATCTTATCTAAGTTCATTGCACAAATAACCATCACAATTATCTAATAATTTGTTGTCTTTTAGACCTTGAAAATTCTATTTTCTTAAATTTTAAACATATAAAATTTTTCTTTACTATTTAATATTTATTAAAAATGTATTAAACGATATTAAATCAACTGATTAAATTCTTCAATTTAATGAGGAGACCAAGATTTAAATCTTATCAAAGTGATACATGCATAATTACCAATTTGTTTTAATATCACTATGTTGTGAGGATGTAATGTGGATGGCTACTACTTCAATCCCATATAACCCATTTAAAATATATATTTATAAAATACATGTAAAAATATAATATATTTTTTCTTGTTTCATATTTAAAAAATATAATTAATAAATAGTTTATTTTAGATATTTACACTTACTTTTTAAAATGTATTTAATTTTTTATTTTAATTTAATATATTCGTATTTTTAATACAAATTATTTATTATATTTTATAATAGTATCATCCTATTCGAAAGAGAATTGGTAAATAGGTTAATTACTTGCAAAGATCTTTAATTTAATATCTTTGTCCATCATTTCTAAAAACATGTTTATTTATTTATGTTTGATATATAATATTGTGGGTGTGGTTGATCATATTGAGGAAAATTAAACTTGAGCAACATAATATAAACAAAGTTTTTCTTGTTATCATAGATCTCATATTTTCCTATAAAATATATTTTTTCTTAAACCTAAATAAAATATTGTTTAATTTGAAAAGAGGATATATAATATATTTTGTCAAAAGTGTAGATGGCAGTTGTATTTGACGTTGGGCAAAACTCAACTACCAGGTGTTAATTTTTATTGATAAGGGATCTAGGGTTTTGCTCTACAACTCATCCTGAGGAGCCGAGCCGAATTTGCGTCCATCGTTTGCATGTGTGATTTTTGGCCTCGTCACAGTGCTGCATGTGCCAGTGGATGGGATCTATTGCTTTGTCCTTCCATTATTGATCTGCTTTGGGCGGAATTACTGTGTTTTTTTTAATATGTCACATTTGGTTCCTCCTGGTTCATCGTCTGGTGAAGCCGATGGAGAAAAGGATGGCGGGAAAGCAACCTCAAAATTTCATTCCCATGATGTTCCACAAGGTAATGTGCCAGACATTTCTATTCCCCTCGATAGTTTCAATAAATCTTGTACTTGGCTAGAGAAAAATACTGTCATAGGCTACTTCTTGGGCCGTATCCCTCTCGATGCAATTCTACGAAACTGGTTTCAAAGTTATTGGAACCCATATGGTATCTTTGTAGAGTCTGTGTAAAACCTGACCAAAGGTTTCTTTCATATTCGGTTCTCTGATCCAGAGTGTGTCAAAAAAGTTCTCAGTAAGGGTCCTTGTTATGTTCATAGCACTTTGCTTATTTGTCAACCATGGCACAAGAATTTCCATGTGGCCAATGGTGTCTCTCTTGTTGTCCCTGTGTGGGTTGAATTCCCAGGTTTGCCAATGGCATTGGTCCCATTTATTTGTGATGTTGCCATGAAAGTTGGGGAATTTGTATGTGAAGAGCCTCGGCGCTTCTATAATGCTCGGCCTACCCGTCGGCTCGTGTGAAAATTGATTTGGCCAATTCCCTCAAGGAATTTATTGATATTAAGGTAGGTGATACTAATATCCACCAGAGAGTGGTGTATGTCAATTTGCCAAATACTTATTACAGGTGCCAGTCTGCCGCACACAAGATTAAAGATTGTCCCTTAATGGCAAATAAGTTTAAATCCAAGGTCCCAAACCTTGTTAATCAAGCTTCTAATGAGAAAAACCAGCCAACCAAAGATGGGTCTGACAGTGACTGGAAGGTGGTCTCCAAGAAAGGCAAGCATGTCCCTGGTAAAGGCCCTCAGGGAGGCCAGTCCTCTGTCCATAATCCTCAGGGGGGTCAACCTGCTGGCTCCTATGCTCAAGCCATAGCGATAAAACCGCCCTTGCATGTCCCAGTTCCATCCCAGAATGCTTCCCCAAATACTGAAATCCTTTCCAATTTAGCAGTTGTGGCTAAAGATATGTCGATGGCTCTTAAATATGATGGTATCCTCTCTATCTCCATGGTTGCTCACCATCTGGAGCAAAAAGAAGGCATGAATGCCCGAAGACGAAGGTCTCGTAGTCCAGTGCAGGGTCTGCATGCAGACAAAAATTGGCAACTGGGAAGCTTTTCTAGCAACTCGTTTTAGTCGCTTGCTATTCTTGGTGACTCTGATGAGGTCAGAGGAAGTTTGATCCTCGACAGGTCAGAATGATTTTTCTATCATGGAATGTTAGAGGACTGACGAACCCAGTTCGAAGATACATGGTCCGCGATGATATTACTTTATGTGCAACCAAGTATGGGGGCCCAGATATTGTTTGCTTGCAAGAAGTTAAAATTACTGAGTTCCAATTGCAGTGTGCCTGTGCGCTCATTTACCCTAATAGTCAACTTTTTTCCACCAAGCACCCTCCCGGTCGTGGTGGTGCTGTTATTCTCCTGGCCAATAGATGGCATGGGAATTTTGTTGATTGGGGGTTGACCCTTCTAACCAAGCTATTTGGATTTTGCTTGAAGTTGACGGAATGTCCTTTGGAATTTTAAATGTATATGCCTCCAATAGTGCTTCGGAGCGTTGTTTGCTTTGGAAATGGTGTGCCTTTTCTTTGCCTCCTGCAGTTTGGATCGTCTGTGGAGATTTTAATATGGTTGAGTGTGCTTCTGATAAAATTGGGGGTCTAAACCATAGGTGGGCCCTTGGTGAGCGTGAAGCCTGGTTTTTTATGAAAAAAAATTATGTTTGTCTGACCCTAATTCCTGTCTTTCTCCTGCTTCTTTTGATGAGCACCTTTTGTTTACCTGGAATAACTTTCAAGTTGGGCGGGCAAGGATTCTCAAACATTTAGATAGAGCTATGTTGTCAGACCATACCCAATTTTATTTTCATCGAAAGCATGGTGATGCTCCAGTTGTGGAGGTTATTGTTGGTACTATTGGGTCTGATCATTCCCCAATTATGTTCATTGTTTTATCTTCTGTGGTACCTGATCAGGGTATTAAGTCTCAGTTTTTTCTTAACACATCCTTTCTTCAGCATTCTTCCATGATGTGTCATATTCGGAGAGTCTGGAATTTTGCGGACAGACCTGTTGGTGAAGAAGGATGGATTGAGTGGTGGAATGATGCTATATCCTGAACCACAACCCTTCTTCGTAGTTTGGGCAAGAAAGTTGCTCAGTATAGAAAATATTCTTTGCTTGCTTTACGCACTGAACTGACAAAAGCCTCTTGTAGGCTTGAAGCCAACCCTCTCTGTCATGTTTTGTAGGGGCATGCTGCTCAGGTTCGTCATGAGCTCAAGGTGGCAGAGCTCTATGAAGCTAAAGGTGCTCAGATCAAGGCCCGCTTACATTGGCTTAAAATTGGGGACATAGTTTCTAAGGAATTCTTCCAAAAGTTACGTCCTCCTCGTAATGCCACTAAATTCAAAGCTATTGTGGACAATGGTATTCGCCATACCTCTCTACATAGTATTACTGACATTTTTTTTAAGCATTACACTCAAGTTTTTGCTGCTCAGTCTTCTTCTCCAGAGAGGGATGAAGCTCTCAAGCTTTGCATGGATGCCGTCCCTAACAAACTCTCTGTTGCTCAAAGAGAGGAGTGTGAAAAGTATTTGTCTGTTGATGACCTTGCCTCAGCATTAACTCAAATGGCCAATGAGAAGGCCCCAGGCTTGGATGGATTTCCTTATGAATTCTACAAGGCATGTTGGGACTTTGTTGGTTCTGATTTACACAAATTCTACCTTGAAGCCATGCACAGTGGCTCTCTTGGAGCAATTTTGAACCGAGGTAATATCAAGTTCATTCCAAAACAAGGGGATCCTGAATGTATAACAAATTGGAGGCCAATTACCTTGCTCAATGTCAGCTATAAGATTATTGCCAAAGCCCTGGCTCTGAAAATCCGGCCCCTGTTGCCTCTTATTGTTAGGTCGGAGCAAATAGGATTTATTAAAGGCAGATATATATTGGATAATGTCATTGTAGTTTGGGAAGGTATGGAATGGGATAGGCAGTATGGTCAGCAAGCCCTCTTCTTGAAAATTGATTTTGAAAAGGCCTATGATAGAATTGAATGGAACTTCATTCTTTCCATGTTACAGTCTTTAGGGTTTGGGCCTATGTTTGTTCAATCTATCAATATTCTTTTTCAGGATGCTTCGACTATTTTATCTTTGAATAATCATCAAACTAGGCCAATCGGTTTGTTCAGATCCGTTCGGCAAGGTTGTCCCTTGGCTCCTTCTCTGTATATCCTTGCTGCTGAAGCCTTTGGATATTTGCTTGCTAGGCATGCTTCTTTGGGCCAAATTAAGGGTATTTCTCTCCCTGATAACCAAGGTCAGCTCATTAATGGTCACTTTGTCGATGACTCTTTTCTCACTCTTTTAGAGGAGTAACACTCAGTGAAGGAAGCAATCAGATGTTTGGAAGTTTTTTGTCAGGCCTCTGGTTCTAGTATTCAGTGGAGAAAAACTTATTGTTATCGGCAGTCCCCTACCCCGCTCCCTCCTTGGCTAGAACAGTTTCAATGGCATTAGATTTTTCCAGGAGAAGTGTTCAAATTTCTAGGGATCCCTTTTGCCTTTTATGGTTCCCTTGTTCAGTTATGGAACTATGTTCTGCAGAAAGTTGAGAAAAAGTTTGAGTATTGGATTACTAAGAAGATGTCTCTGGCAGGCAAATTCCAGATTTGTTCTAAGGTCCTTGCCTCTACTCATGTGTATTACTCTTCTTGTTGGGTCCCTTCACAAGCATGCTACCTTAAGCTTGAAAGACTATTGAGTAATTTTTTGTGGGCAAACTCAGTTGAGAAGAAAGGTTTTCACCGGGTTGCTTGGGATATGTGTTGTTTACCTAAAGCTTCAGGAGGAATGGGCATGGTTGACTGTAAAAGACAAGGCACGACTCTCTATGCCAAATGGATCATACGAGCCCTTAAAGGCTCGGAGGCCTGGAAAATCCTCATCAGACATTGTATTTCTTCAGGGCTACCTTTGAACAAACAATCCTGGAGAGGAATTGACCTCCCTTCCCTAATTGTAATGCCATTCTTTGTGAAAATATCTGGTTCTTTTGTGATTAAAAGTATTTGGAAATCATGGCAGCAATTCACTCCTTGGCTTAAGTGGAAAGGGAATAGAGGCCATAAAGTACTGTCCATCAATTCTTTAAACATCTGGTGGTATTCGGTGATTAACATTTAGGGAACTCCTCTTGCTCAGGTCCCATCGATTCATGCCCAAAAGTTTTTTAAAAAAGGTATATCTACAGTTTCTAATTTTTATTCTCAAACCTCGAGGGATTGGATCCCTTGGACGCTTTTTAAACAACAATTTTAGTTGAGCACTGGTGACAATCTCACTTATGACTCAGTAATTGACATTATCCCCTTTTCCATGTGGCACAAGTGTGGGCAGCACTCTCAGAGGCCATGGTGGAAAGATTGGTCCTGGTGTTTGGATATACCATTGTTGAATTACTCAGCTAAATTGGGTTACAAGTGGCTCTCCCCAATGTTGCCAATGGTCCCTAGACTTAATGATAAATGGGGAGATCCAATGGCGGTTCTGGTTGGAAGGCTAGATTTTAGATAGTTTGGTGTTCTTTTCTTAAGCCAAAACAATCTTTTTTGCTTGGAGCCTTCTCTTTCAAAGTTTACCCTTAGGAGACAGACTCAAGCACTTGGGAGTTGCAAACCCTAAATGTGCATTCCGTAATGAGGATGAATCTTCTCCTCATATTTTCTCGGTTTTGCACAAGAGCGAGGAGTGCCTGGGAATAGGGATGGTCTTTTTTTTCCCAATTCCAGGATGAATCCCTTACATGGCAAGCAAGCTCGTTAGGGGATAAGATTAAATTTTTCTTCCCTTGTCCAAAGTGTGGCACATATTTTGAATTAGTCTTCTTTTTCACATGTGGAAATCTAGAAACAAGATAGTTTTTCAGCATCAAACTCCTTCTGATGAATTTTATCTAGCTGACAAAATAGAGGTGTTTCAAGATACATGGTTCCAAATTTGCAATCAGCAAGCTAAACTTGACATTGAGCAGGCGCACATGAAGGCACTTTTGGATGACTGGAAAAATGCACCTTGCTCAGTTAGCAGGGTTTTTCCAAACAACGCACAATAGACATCCTGTTCCCGCTCGAGGTCTCATCAACTGCCACGTCTGGTGCATGCACAGGGAGGTTGGGAACATGACAGTTTTACCTACAATGATGGATTGAATGCACAGCCAATTCAATCACCATCATGTTCTCCACCCAGAGGTTCCAGGGATGATCTGGTGGAAGTTAATGGTGGCACACAAGATCGTGCCTGGAATGCAGGGGATATAAGTGCACATAATTTCCAGCTTGATAGATCTTGAGGACAGGGCTGGGGAGATTCAAATGTTCATGAGGATCAGGGACACACAGATGGATTACCGCATACCTTGGCCATTCCATGGGACTCCAACGTAGACGTGCAGCCACAAACTTTTCGATTACAGGCAAGTTTCACTGCCTGTTTGATTGATGTTGCCTAGTTTATAGTGAGCTCTGGTTTGTGGTTTCCCAACCCGTGGTTAGGGTTGGCTTGTTTCTTCCAAGGGTGTGATCATTGCCACCCGCCACTTTTTTCATGTTAAACTTTATTATTAATATAATTTAGCTTTTCATCAAAAAAGTGTAGATAGACACCAAGGTATGCAAGTTGATAAATCTTTAATTTTCTTAGATCATACCTTCTTAGAAATCTATAGTCTATGTTGCATTACCTTCCAACTAAGAAAACTAGTTATTGGATTAGTCAAGTGTGTATCATTTAATGTGGGTCTTACATTGAGCACTTTTACAACCCCAAAAATATTGTGTTTCCCTTGAAAAGTATGTTTCTTAGTAATATCAATCAATTGGTTTCTAAAATAGGTTTCAACTAAGTGAATCCATATTCATAGAATGTTGTAATGTGATAGGCTAAAATAAAAAAGAAGATGATATCCTTGGAGGAGTTCTACATTGATCATTGGATGCATCCTTAATTATAAAGGAAAATAAATAATGAATGAATTCCCATAAATTATGCATTGTATGGTGCACAAATCAAACTTAGTGGTTTTATCTCTTAGTGTAAGATGGATAAGTATTCCATATTCAAATGGATCAAACTTTGATATCCAAATTGAAAAGTATGGGTAATGCAATGTTCATTATTGTGCTTCTTGTGTTGAATAAAGTACTCTATTTTGTTGGCTTCTTTGATTTGTATTTACATCATGATGTCATTAGGGATGTAGAAAATCACATGCATAAGTTATGACCAATACAATTATAGAGACTTATATTATAGGAGTGTTGGATATATGATAAAACCTCATGTATAGTTTGATAGATATTTCCTCACCACGAGTATAGTTAATTCTAATAAGGTGCAGTATTTTAGAATAGGTTGTACATAAACTAAATATGGTAATAACATTCTCTATATAGTGCTCTTTTTATGCCAAACATAAATCTATACACAATGATACATCATTGCTGACCCAAAGTCTAGCATTGCAGTAGGTAATATAAGGAACCATTTTCAATAGAAGTAAGGTATGAGTATTGTCAAGTATCGACCAAAACCTTAGTATTATCAAGTATCGACAATACTAATGTCCAAATAGTCATGTATAAAGATATAGATCCTAGAAACCATGGCCCACCATGGAAAACTATGTTTTGGTCTTCAAGGGATGTGATTGTAACACTACAATACCCATTTCTAGTCATCAAGAACTTAAAGATAGATATTTTTTAGCCCCAATTATTTTTTATCCATTTTTTTATTCAAGTCAAGCTGGTCATATGCCTATATATTTTTAGGTCAATGCATGAGATGAAAGGGCTAATATTGGGTGTTGGATGAGGTATGATGAAGATGGGTACCTCATTGAGTTTTCCCATAAAATATCATAAAGTGAATGGTCTTCATATAGAGACCTGATGAAGATGGGTATTTAGGAATCTAAGGCATACTATCCATTTTATTATTGTCAAAAGGTATATGTTTGGAGAAATGTGTGAAGACACCATTGCAAAATAGTTTGAAAAGAGAATCTAAAGTTGATATAGCAAGATAACAAACAAAAGAACAAAGGAGATCTAGGTAGGATCCTTACCGTCCATTAAGAAGAGGCAAGTAGTAGGTGCAAAAATGAGAGGGGTTGAGAAATAGAAGAACCCTAAAATAAATAGGAGATCCACTTCGAAATCTAAGTTCATCAAAAGACTAAGATTTACTTCTGTTGATTATCTACCACTCATCCATTGAGAAGAGGAAATCATGAGGTGTGAAAACCAAAGTGTCCAATAAATAGAGGAACCCTAAAAAATAGAAGAGTTGCTTCCAAACCCGAGTCAAGAATGAAAACTACCTATTGGAGAAAATAAATATTTAAGATTATAAAACATTTTACTCAAGAAATAAAATAGTTGTGTATTGTATAATTTGTTCTAATAAATATTAAAATAGTTTAAATAAATCAAACTATAAATACTTTAAAAGAAACTTATTTTACAATTGAAAATATAGTATTTGATATATAATTTGAAAGCTTACCATTTCAAACAAATACTTTACTACCAATGAAGAGCTCATCAAAGCAATTACTTTCCAAAATATTTACACTTTATAAAGCATCTTATCTCAGTTCATGTACAAATAACCATCACAATTATCTAATAATTTGTTGTCTTTTCGACTTTGAAAATTATATTTTCTTAAATTTTAAAAATATAAAATTATTCTTTACTATTTAATATTTATTAAAACTTATTAAACGGTATTAAAGCAACTGATTAAGTTCTTCAAAATTTAAGGAGGAGACCAAGATATAAATCTTACCAAAGTGATAAATGCATAATTACCAATTTGTTTTAATACCACTGTGTTGTCAGGATGTAATGTTGATGACTATCACTTTATAAATTACATATAAAAATATAATATATTTTTCTTGTTTCATGCTTATAAAATATAACTAATAGATAATTTATTTTAGATATTTACTTTTTAAGACTTAATGTTTTTAAATGTATTTAATTTTTTATTTTAATTTAATATATTATTATTTTAATACAAATTATTTATTATATATTATAATAGTATCATCCTATTTGAAAGAGAATTGATAAATAGGTTAATTACTTCCAAAGATATTTAATTTAGTATCTTTATCCATCATTTCTAAAAACATGTTTATTTATTTCTGTTTAATATATAATATTGTGGGTGTGGTTAATCATATTGGAAGAAATTAAACTTCATCAACATAATATAAACAAATCTTTTCTCGTTATCATGGATCTCATATTTTTTTTATGATATTCTCTTTCTTAAACCTAAATAAAATATTGTTTAACTTGAAAAGAGCATATATATATATAATATATTTTTTCAAAAGTGTAGATAGACACCAAGGTATGTAAGTTGGCATTATATTTTTTCGAAGACTTGAAAAATCTTTAATTTTCTTAGATCATACCTCCTTGGAAATTATAGTCTATGTTGCATTAGCTTCCCACTAAGAATAACAGTTCTTGCATTAGTCAAGGGTGTACCATTTAAGGCGGGTCTTGCATTGAGCACTTTTACAACCCCAATACTGTGTTTCCCTTCAAAAGTATGTTTCCTAGTTATATCAATAAATTGGTTTCTAAAATAGGTTTCATCTAAGTGGAATCCATATTCATAGAATGTTGAAATGTGATAGGCTCAAAAGAAAAGAAGGATGATATCCTTGAGGATTTCTAGATCGTTGGATTCATCCTTAATTAGGAAGGAAAACAAAGAATAAAAAAAATCCCATAAATTATCCGTTCTATGGTGCACAAATCAAACTTATTGGTTTTATCTCTTAGTGTGAGATGAAGAAGTATTCCATCTTCAAATGGATCAAACTTCAATCTCCAAATTGAAAAGTATGAGGAGTGCTTCTTGTGTTGAATAAAGTGCTCCATTTTGTTGGCTTCTTTGACTTGTATTTACATCATGATGTGAGGATGGTAAGTATGTCGGCACATGAGACGACACCAGGGCAGACGCTTTCCAATCTTTCTTTAATATCGTCTATCGCTTCAAATCCTCGAATGGAATTCCTGTTTGGAGTGGCTGTCTTTTCGCCCGTAAAAGTCGCAGTGTCATCCAGCATCCCCGCACATCATCGTATTTATTTATCAACTTTTTTCTCTCTCTCACCCAGACATAGTGATTAAAATAAAAGAAAGGGATTGATTAATTAATTACCTGGACGAAGCAGTCGTGAAAATGTAAGCGTAAGATGGAGGCTGCCATGCGAACTTCTTTTGCAATTGCTAATTCCATTTCCGACCTGATTACGGAAAGCGCTAAAGGGCATGACTTGTCGTAATACTCCTTTGATAGCAACAACGAATCCAATGGATTTGCACTTCCACCCTGCAAAACAATTGCACTCCCACTCCTCATATTTTGATAGCTTCTTTGACTTGTAATTTGGTGTTTCTATTTCTTCCTCAATCTGATGTGAGGATGGTAAATTTATTTGGATTATGTGGATCCATTTTTTTTACGTTGTTTTCTTCATTGACTCTTGATATATGAAAATTTATATTTTATTTGGAATTCAAGTTTTGTTTCCTTTTTAGATTGGATAGGCTTTGATGGTAGATTTGAGATAAGTGTCCATGTTGGTGATAAGAAAAATATTTAGAAGGGATGTTCTTGTATTCCAAAGGCTAGGTGTGAACCCAATCAAGAACCTTGATTCCAATTCTCTTAAAAAGTCCTTTTTTTAGGTTTACCCTTACACATATATGGCCACATATTGTATTATTGGACTTTGGAGGGGCTCAATCAATATATATCCTTGTTATATTTCCTATCCACTTTATTATCAGTTTATTCCGCAAGTGAAAGGGTAAAAAGGAGAGCCAAATCTATATTACCATCTCTTTAGGTTCCTCTTCTTGTAGGTCAAACCCTAGTGTCCAAATAGTCATGTATAAAGGTCTAGACCCTAGAAACCATGGACCACCATGGAAAACTATATTTTGATCTTTAATGGATGTGATTGTTACAATACAATACCCGTATCTAGTCATTAGGAACTTAAAGCTAGATATTTTCAGCCCCAAGTATTACTTATCCATTTTTATATTCAAGTCAAGCTGGATCACATACCTATAAATTTATAGATCAATGCAAGGCACCTCACCAATGGGTACCTCATCGAGTTTTCTCATAAAATATCTTAAAGGGAATGGTTTTTTTATAGACACCTAATTAGGGTGGGTATTAAGAACCTAAGCCATAATATCCATTTTATTATTGTCAAAAGGCATATGTTGGGAGAAAAGTGTGAAGACAACATTGCCAAACAATTTAAAAAGAGAAGCTAAAATTGATATAGCATGAAAATAAATAAAAGAGCAAAGGATATCTAGGTAGGATCCTATCATCCATTGAGAAGAGCCAAGTAGCAGGTGCAAAAATGAGAAGGACTGAGAAATAGAACCCTAAAATAAATAAGATATTTGCTTTCAAATCTAAGTTTGTTAAATCCCTAAGCTTTGCTTTGATTGATTATCTACCACTCATACATTGAGAAGAGGAAAGCACGAGGTATGAAAACCAATCTGACCAATAAATAGAAGAACCCTAAAAAATAGAAGAGTTGCTTCCAAACTCCAGTTAATAATGAAAACTACCTATTGGATAAAATAAATATTTAATATTATAATTCATTTTATTCAAGAAAAAGAATAATTGCGTGATGTATAATTTGTTCTAGTAAACATTAAAATAGTTTAAATAAATCAAACTATAAATACTTTAAAAGAAACTTATTTCACAATTGAAAATATAGTATTTGATATACATAATTTGAAAGCTTACCATTTCAAGCAAATACTTTACCATTTCAAGAAATTACTTTCCAAAATATTTACACTTTATAAAGCATCTTATCTAAGTTTATAAAGCATCTTATGTAAGTTCATTGCACAAATAACCATCACAATTATCCAATAATTTGTTGTCTTTTCGACCTTGAAATTTTTATTTTCTTAAATTTTAAACATATAAAATTATTCTTTACTATTTAATATTTATTAAAAATGTATTAAACGGTATTAAATCAACTGATTAAATTCTTCAACATTTAAGGAGGAGACCAAGATTTAAATCTTATCAAAGTGATACATGCATAATTACCAATTTTTTTTAATACCACTGTGTTGTTAGGATGTAATGTGGAAGGCTATTGCTTCAATCCCATATAACCCATTTAAAATATATATTTATAAAATACGTGTAAAAATATAATATATTTTTTCTTGTTTCATATATTAAAAATATAATTAATAAATAGTTTATTTTAGATATTTACACTTAATTTTTTTAAATGTACTTAATTTTTTATTTTAATTTAATATATTTGTATTTTTAATACAAATTATTTATTATATTTTATAATAGTATCATCCTATTTGAAAGAGAATTGGTAAATAGGTTAATTACTTGCAAAGATATTTAATTTAGTATCTTTGTCCATCATTTCTAAAAGCATTTTTGTTTATTTATGTTTGATATATAATATTGTGGGTGTGGTTGATCATATTGAGGAAAATTAAACTTGAGCAACATAATATAAACAAAGTTTTTCTTGTTATCATAGATCTCATATTTTCCTATAAAATATTTTTTTTCTTAAACCTAAATAAAATATTGTTTAATTTGAAAAGAGGATATATAATATATTTTGCCAAAAGTGTAGATAGACACCAAGGTATGCAAGTTGATAAATCTTTAATTTTCTTAGATCATACCTTCTTGGAAATCTATAGTCTATGCTGCATTAGCTTCCAACTAAGAAAACTAGTTATTGGATTAGTCAAGTGTGTACCATTTAATGTGGGTCTTATATTGAGCACTTTTACAACCCCAAAGATATTTTGTTTCCCTTGAAAAGTATATTTTTTAGTAATATCAATCAATTGGTTTCTAAAATAGGTTTCAAATAAGTGGATCCATATTCATATAATGTTGTAATGTGATAGGCTGAAATAAAAAAGAAGATGATATCCTTGGAGGAGTTCTACATTGATCATTGGATGCCTCCTTAATTATAAATAAAAATAAAGAATGAATGAATTCCCATAAATTATGCATTGTATGATGCACAAATAAAACTTAGTAGTTTTATCTCTTAGTGTGAGATGGAGAAGTATTCCATATTCAAATGGATCAAACTTCGATCTCCTAATTGAAAAGTATGGGAAATGCAATGTTCATTATTGTGCTTCTTGTGTTGAATAAAGTAATCTATTTTGTTGGCTTCTTTAATTTGTATTTACATCATGATGTCATTAAGGATGTAGAAAATCACATGCATAAGTTATGACCAATACAATTACAAAGACTTATATTATAGGAGTGTTGGATATACGATAAAATCTCACCTATAGTTTGATAGATATTTTCTCACTACAAGTATAGTTAATTTCAATAAGGTGCAGTATTTTAGAATAGGTTGTGCGTAAACTAAATAAGGTAATAACATTCTCTATATAGTGCTCTTTTTACGCCAAAAAAAAATCTATACACAATGAGACATCATTGCTGACCCAAAGTCTAGCATTGTAGTAGGTAATCTAAGGAACCATTTTCAACAGGAGTAAGGTATCAATATTGTCAAGTATCGACCATAACCTTAGTTTTGTCAAGTATCGATAATACTAATATCCAAATAGTCATGTATAAAGATCTAGATCCTAGAAACCATGGGCCACCATGGAAAACTATGTTTTGGTCTTCAAGGGATGTGATTGTAACAATACAATACCCATCTCTAGTCATCAAGAACTTAAAGATAGATATTTTTTAGGCCCATGTATTGTTTATCCATTTTTTTATTCAAGTCAAACTGGTCATATACCTATATATTTTTAGGTCAATGCATGAGAAGAAAGGGCTAATATTGCATGTTGGATGAGGTCTGAAGGCACCTCACCAATGGGTACCTCATTGAGTTTTCCCATAAAATATCATAAAGTGAATGGTTTTCATATAAACACGTGATGAGGATGGGTATTTAGGAACCTCAGCCATACTATCCATTTTTTTATTGTCAAAAGGTATATGTTGGGAGAAACCTGTGAAGATGCCATTGCCAAACAATTTGAAAAGAGAAGCTAATGTTGATATAGCAAGATAACAAACAAAAGAACAAAGGAGATCTAGGTAGGATCCTTACCATTTACATTAAGAAGAGACAAGTAGTAGGTGCAGAAATGAGAGGGGTTGAGAAATAGAAGAACCCTAAAATAAATAGGAGATCCACTTCGAAATCTAAGTTTGTCAAAACACTAAGCTTTGCTTCGGTTGATTATCTACCACTCATCCATTGAGAAGAGGAAACACCGAGATATGAAAACCAAAGTATCCAGTAAATAGAGGAACCATAAAAAATAGAAGAGTTGCTTCCAAACCCGAGTCAATAATGAAAACTACCTATTGGATAAAATAAATATTTAAGATTATAAAAAATTTTACTCAAGAAATAAAATAATTGTGTATTGTATAATTTTTTCTAATAGATATTAAAATAGTTTAAATAAATCAAACTATAAATACATTAAAAGAAACTTATTTTACAATTGAAAATATAGTATTTGATATATAATTTGAAAGCTTACCATTTCAAGCAAATACTTTGCTACCAATGAAGAGCTCCTCAAAGCAATTACTTTCCAAAATATTTACACTTTATAAATCATATTATCTCAGTTCATTGCACAAATAACCATCACAATTATCTAATAATTTGTTGTCTTTTCGACCTTGAAAATTTTATTTTCTTAAATTTTAAACATATAAAATTATTCTTTACTATTTAATATTTATTAAAAATGTAATAAGCCGTATTAAAGCAACTAATTAAGTTCTTCAAAATTTAAGGAGGAGACCAAGATATAAATATTATCAAAGTGATAAATGCATAATTACCAATTTGTTTTAATACCACTATGTTGTCACGATGTAATGTGGATGGCTACCACTTCACAAAATACATGTAAAATATAATATTTTTCTTGTTTCATATTTTAAAATATAACTAATAAATAGTTTATTTTAGATATTTACTTTTTAAGATTTAATGTTTTTAAATGTATTTAATTTTTTATTTTAATTTAATATATTAATATTTTAATACAAATTATTTATTATATATTATAATAGTATCATCCTATTTGAAAGAGAATTGGTAAATAGGTTAATTACTTCCAAAGATATTTAATTTAGTATCTTTATCCATAATTTCTAAAAGCATGTTTATTTATCTGTTTAATATATAATATTGTGGGTGTGGTTAATCATATTGGAAGAAATTAAACTTCAGCAAAATAATATAAACAAAGTTTTTCTTGTTATCATAGATCTCATATTTTTTTTATACAATATTCTCTTTCTTAAACCTAAATAAAATATTGTTTAACTTGAAAAGAGGATATATAATATATTTGAAACCTAAATAAAATATTGTTTAACTTGAAAAGAGGATATATAATATATTTTGTCAAAAGTGTAGATAGACACCAAGGTATGCAAGTTGGCATTATATTTTTTCGAAGACTTGATAAATCTTTAATTTTCTTAGATCATACCTCCTTGGAAATTATAGTCTATGTTGCATTAGCTTCCCACTAAGAAAAACAGTTCTTGCATTAGTCAAGGGTGTACCATTTAATGTGGGTCTTGCATTGAGCACTTTTACAACCCCAAAGATATTGTGTTTCCCTTCAAAAGTATGTTTCCTAGTTATATCAATAAATTGGTTTCTATAATAGGTTTCATCTAAGTGGAATCCATATTCATAGAATGTTGAAATGTGATAGGCTCAAAAAGAGAGGATTTCTAGATCATTGGATGAAGGAAAATAAAGAATGAAAAAAATCCCATAAATTATCCGTTGTATGGTGCACAAATCAAAATTATCGGTTTTATCTCTTATTGTGAGATGAAGAAGTATTCCATCTTCAAATGGATCAAACTTCAATCTCCAAATTGAAAAGTATGAAAGTATGAGGAGTGCTTCTTGTGTTGAATAAAGTGCTCCATTTTGTTGGCTTCTCTGACTTGTATTTACATCATGATGTCATTAGGGATGTAGAAAATAACATGCATAAGTTATGACATATACAATTATAGAGTTTATATTATAGGAGTGTTGGATATATGATAAAACCTCATGTATAGTTTGATAGATATTTCCTCACTACGAGTATAGTTAATTTCAATAAGGTGCAGTACTTTAGAATAGGTTGTGCGCAAACTAAATAAGGTAATAACATTCTCTATATAGTGCTCTTTTTACGCCAACCAAAAATCTGTACACAATGATACATCAGTGCTGACCCAAAGTCTGGCATTGCGGCAGGTAATCTAAGGAACCATTTTCAGCAGGAGTAAGGTATCAGAATATTTATATGTACTATAGTAAATAACGAGCTCTACACCATGGCAGAAATTTTGGAATCTATAAACGAATTTCCTTTGATGATAGATGAAGAAAAGCTTTCTAAGATTTTTTCTTTTTTCTTTTAAGACTTGTAAACATTGAAGAATTTGTCACAGTTATCGTGGTAGATTTCAAGCCATCATGTACATAGTCTTTCTAGAGCGAGAAGTTGTAGAAGTCAAGTTCACCTCATGTAAACGCTATGTAAATATGATGTGGCCATTTCAAGGTCGAACAGACAACGAATTTAAAAACGATTGCAATGTTTATTTGTGCCAAAAACTACTTACTGGTGACGCTGAACCCGTACCCGAATTCATTTGTTCTGAATCTGACAAAAACAAATTATAGACATATTAATTTTGCCTCCAAGACAGACACATGATAATATAAAATCCAGTAATCGAACACATATAGGGTTGAAGTTTATATAAACTTACAGTGACTCCATGCAAGAAAGTCTGCAGGCTTCAAACCCTGACCTCCATAAAGTACAGTCCTCTGTCTTCTTAATACAGTTTTCGTTTCTGAGCAATTACAATATGTTTTTCTTTATGTTGATAAAACAGCTTAGACCCTATACAAAGAAGCGTAGTTGAGTCTTCAGGAAGTGTATATATGTAGCAGGTGAGACTAGAAAACGGTTGGTTAAGGCATGCGGTTGACTCGTTGTTATGAGAAAATCCCACGTTCCGAACCGTCCACGACAATTTAGGTTAAACTCCACTGAGATTCATTCATGCACCGTCCACTCGGTAGAAAATTCCTTCCTCCAAACGTAACCATAGATCATCACTATAGTCTATGACGTTGGCTTACATGGAATAATTTGGTTGGGCTTGAAGTGAAACGAGACATGACAAGAGCATGTGGTAGAAGAAGATCCCATTTCTGTGTAATTATGGAAATGGTTGAAAAATAAATATCAAATCTAGTGCACTAACAAGCCATGCCCATAATCACAGATCTTTTTTGATCTGCTTTCTATATTTTATATTTACCAGGGAATTCAAAGTCGTTCCTCTCGTGATGAAGTATCACATTATTATTACAGAATCTTGAAATGGTCGATTTTTAATGCTCATCTTATAAAATTGTTATCCTTATAAATGGGAGGCATTCAATGGCTGCTGTAAATAATGTTGTCGTTAGCTATTGTGGGCTTCCTTGCTATAAGTAACCTCCCGAATACTGCAGTCGTAGACTTGTTGATCAATCTAATCATAAATACCTTCACCAACCTCCAACAAGAAAGGTGTGTCTCTTGTCTGATAGACTAACAACAACGTGATGCATTTCCAACCGTACAAATTAAAATGACATGACTTTAAAGTATTCCATTTGCCATTTAATACTAAGATTGAAAGGATTACATTTGCACTTGAGGGCCCAGTGTTTCAAAGTTTCAAGTAAGCGAAAAATCAAATCAATACTTAACCCAGGAATGTTTTTCAAATTATTATAAATTTTTTAAATGATTTTAAACATAAAAATGGTTCGAATAATATAGATATTTGTTATATTTTTTATATTTAAATAAAATTAATTGTAAGAAGTTAAATTAATTTATTTTTATTTTTTAAATTAATTGTAAGAAGTTAAATTAATATATTTTAAAAAATTATTCCCAATAAAATTAATAAAATTATTAAGTTGTCGTTAGCCCACAATAGCTAACGACAACTTAGCATAATATAATATTCATCCATTGTTTCTTCCTTCCATCCTTAACTCTAGTTTGTAGAATATTCAGGGTCAACTACTTGGGTGAGAGTTCTAATCCCCTAAGCTATTAGGGTTTAAATTACATTATTAGGTAGTCTATGCATAACACCACAACCAATCCAAGGGTCTAAGCCTAGTCTTATCCTTGAACTATCCCCTATTTTCTAGGTAAACTAATCATCTATAATATAAAAGGATTGAATTATTGTATTTCAATATATTAAAATATTATGGGTGTGCTTCATTAGGGTCCTTATTCACTCCTCAATGTGAGTGGATCTAAATAAATTTCATGTATGATCTTATTTTAATTTTATCTTCCAAATGCACTTTGATGCTAGAGCCTTGCTAAATAGGAAGATGTTCTCAAGTCCCCATCCTCTATTTTCTATGGTCTTGGCTAAGGATTTCCATTTAACCAAGTGAAAACCTCCCCTTTCCCTTTTTCCTATCCATAAAAACCTATGGCTTAACTTTCTAATTTTTTCCAAAACTTCTTTTGGTATATGAGCCAAAGATTGTCAATATACTGGTATTACCTCCAATATAGAATTGACCAAAGTCAATCTTCCCCCAAAGAGAGTCATTTCTTGAACCATATATTAATTTTCCCTTCCACCTTCTTTATAAATCAATTTTAGTCGTATTTAGTGTAGTCATTGGATTTCAAAAAGAACCCTAGATATTTAAACCCCTCTTGAAGATCAAATTTGCTAAGGGTGAAAGCTAACCTATTAATATAGTTTGATCTTGATCCACATGGTTAAAACATATGCTTGACTTTTGTGCATTAATATGCATACCTATTATCTCAAAAAAATATCTAAAGATAGATTTAAAATCTCTATAGCTCTTAGAGTTCTATATGTGAAAATAAGAACATTATCTAAAAAAAGTAGATGATGACTTCCACTATTCTACCTATTCTAATGTCCTTTACTACTCCTTCCCTCTTGTATTCTAAAATACACCTAATTAATCCTTCTTCTACCAAAATAAATAATAGTGGTGGCAAGGGGTAACCTTGTCTTATCCCACGAGAAGCTTTGAAGAACTAAGAGGCTGACCCATTAACTAAAATTTTAAAAGAAATTAAAACAAATACATCCCATAATATAGCTTACCATCTACATACAGAACCTAGTATAAGTAGGTATCGTTCTTAAATATGGCATGTTTATTTTATCAAAAGCCTTGGAGATATACAAATTCATCTCTATTATTGACAATTTCTTTCATATTATGGTATGAATTTTTTGAGTAGCACTAATTGCTTCATGAATATATCTATCAAGGATGAAGTAAAAGGTCCCCTTAGGTAGAAAATGTTTTGTTGAGACATTTTTCGTAGGACTGCCCAAACTACCGAACTTGTTTCAGCCATATATCGCTCATTCGAACTTGGATTTAGCTAAAATTTTGAGGGTAGATGCCTGAAAAACCCTAGAACGTCTCCACCAATTTTCATATAATTTGGAGAAACACAAATCCTAGCGCATACCTATGTGTGAATGATATATTTGGCAAGCGACTATCCGAGGGTTTCATCTGGGTTGAGTGCAAGCAGCTCCAGAGGTTGGTTTTTAGGGCCTTCGGGCCCTAGCGGCCAATATTTTTATGGTTTATGCTCAATATTTTAGCAGGAAATGTTGCAAGGGATACAATATGGGTTAGAAATTTATCTTTCAATAGATCATACCGTGAACTTGAGTGACAACGACTTCCAATTTGCTGCACAAAAGAAAAGTGAAAATCATACCTTTCCACGACATCTAGGGCAAGGATTAAAGATATCACGAAATAAGTTTCAAGCAGTTGATCAAAAAATGGCTCATATCTCAAGTGAATCTGGTGCTAAGGTGCACCCACAAAATAATTCTACTATGAAAACCCTTATCAAGGGTAAAAATTTCAAAGAATCAGTCCCAAAAATGAATTTTATGGATGCCCTATGTGGTGGATAGCCTCAACCCAATGCTAATATCAATATTAGGGCTTCCCATAAACCTCTAAGAATGCCTAAGATTGATCCCAAGAAAACGAAGTCAGGATGTCTTAAAGCAGCTGATGGAACTCCTATTGTTAAGCTTGATATGGGTAACATTCAGACTGGCATTGAAGATTTGGAAAAAAGAGGACTAATTTGTCGGTTCGTGGGTTTTTGTCCGAGTCTATCTGCTTTCAAATTCTGGGCTACAAAAAGCTGGAAAACTAAAGGTGAGTTACAAATCTCTATTTATCCAAATGGTTATTTTCTTGTTTTATTTGCTAATAATGAAGATAGAGAGAAAACTTTTCAAGGGGGTCCTTGGTTTTTTGAAAGCGTAGGGCTTTTCATGAAGCCTTGGCATACAAAATTTAAAGTCAAATAAGATATGCCTTCTATAGCTCCCATGTGGCTTAGACTCTTTGGCCTCCCTATTGAATTTTGGAATCCTACTATTTTTTCTTCAATTGGAAACTCTTTAGGAACTTTTATGATGACTGCTGATTGTACTCAAAATTTTGAACATATTATTTATGCTCGAATTCGTGTTTTAATGGATTTTGACAAAACCCTACCTAAAAATATCACATTACAATTTGGGGAAGACACTTGAAAGCAATTAGTGGACTATGAGAACATTCCTTTTCGTTGTATAATTTGCCATGAATATGGTCATTTGGCCAGTGCTTGCTCAAATAAAATTCCTAATCAAAAGAAAGAATATATAAATTGAGCAAGTTTCCAAATACCTAATAAGAAGAACACTAAAAAAAACCAGTTATGAAGGATCAATCAAAGTCATTTGCTAATATGTTTGAAATCCTTTCCACAAATGATGTCCCAAGTGAGGAAGAGGAAATAATGGAAACTGAAATCTTAGAAACACAATTTAAATTTGAAGGGAAGAATTTAGAGACAAACCAACAAATCAAAGGTTTTCAATAGAAAAAAAGGATAAAATTTACACAAGAAAAACAATATTTCAAATGTCAAAACTTCAAATAATGCAGGTCCCAATATAGACTCCATTGAACCATCTAGTAATTTTTTGGCTGTGTATGAGCATTCTTCAAGGTTAGAAGCCATCTCAGATTCAATTGGAATAATTCAAGAAACAGGGAAAAAAAATTGAAGATGGATTCTAATCAAAATGTAGGTTGCAAGACCAATCAATATCATATGGTAAAAGAAGGTGAAAATCTTGTAGAGGAAGGTAAGATTAATGCCCTTCCCAACTTTTTTATCCCTGGTATTAATGAAGATCATCACTTGGAATATTAGAGGACTCAAAGGGAGTCTTTCAAAACAAAATGAAATTAGAAGAATGATTCAGATAAATCATCCACATCTTGTTTTCCTTCAAGAAACAAAGATGTCAATGGAGGATATGGACTTAATTGCCAGTAAAATTTGGCTAGCTGGAAAAGTGGTTTTCCTCAGTTCCCAATGGACTTCAGGTGGCATTGCTTGTCTTTGGGATCCAAAATATGTAGTTATTCACTATATGGTTGGCATTTGGGGTTTGCTGGCTATAGCTATTCAAAGTAGACATTCCAACCAGATTATGCTCTACATTACTGTTTATGCTCTGAATTCTTTGGAGGAAAAAAAGAAGACAGTGGAAGGATATTACTCATATTATCTCTCATTTTCCTAAAGCTTTGATCTTGATCGGAGGATATTTCAATACCATCCTCTATCTGGATGAGAAAAGGGGGGGAAATAGAAATTTTGATAAAAGCACTAACCTCATGAGCGAATATATTGCAAACCTCCATCTTGTGGATATCCAACCAGATAATGGCCTTATGACTTGGTCTAATAGAAGGCAAGGCTTAGCTTGTATAATGGAGAGATTGGATAGGTTTTTGATCTCTAAAAATTTCTTAATCCATGGTCACATTCCTAAAGTGAAGACTCTTAATAATTCTAGTTCGGATCATTGGCTAGTCATGGTGGAAATGTGGAAAACCAATGTGAGTTTCTCTCCTTTTTATTTTCAATTAATATGTTCTATTTTGCCAAAATACTTCAATACATTAAATCCAAAATCAAGACTTGGAACTAGAAATAATTTGGGGATGTTCATAAAAAAAACATGAAGTTATTGCTCATATTGAAAATTTGAATAAGAAAATCCGTTTAGATGGCCTCACAGAGAAGAGAAGTGCAGATGAAATTAAACTCACAACTCAGTTAGAGGAATGGGAAAAAAGAGAAGAAATCTTATGGAAGCAAAAATCTAGAATTCAATGGATCAAAGAAGGAGATAGAAACACAAATTTCTTCCACAAATATCTTCTAGATCGAAGATCTCACAACTTTATTTCTTCCTTAAAATCAGATTTTGGAGATGTTGTTTATACTTGGGATGGCATGAACTCTATTGTTGTTGATTACTTTTCCAATATTTTTGTTGCTACTCCTCTTGACTCAGATTCACAATATAATGTTCTTCAAGCAATCCCTTATATTATCATTTCTAATGAAAACTCTATTTTGACTGCTCTTGTTACTATCAATGAGCTTCAACAAATAGTTTTTAAAATACAAAAAGGGAAAACCCCAGGTCCTGATGGTTTTCCTATTGAGTTCTACCAAGAGTTCTGGGATATCCTTCATGTTGATTTATTAGAGGTGGTGGAAGAAGCCAGGAAAGCCAAAGAAATTTTGAAGGTTATAAATAAAACTTATATTAATCTTATTCCAAAAGCTCAAGAGGTTGATCATATCTCAGCTTTTAGACCTATTTCTTTATGTAATGTTCTTCTCAAAATCATTACTAAAATCATGGAAGAAAGGTTGAAGCCTCTTTTGCATAAGATTATTTCCCCAGAGCAAGGGGGATATGTGGAAGGACGTCAAATAGTAGATGAGATAGTTCTTGCTCAGGAAGCCATCCATTCCATGGATATGCAAAATTCTCCTTCTATGTTCATTCGGTTAGACTTATCCAAAGCTTATGACAAAGTGGATTGGCACTTCCTTATAAAATTTTTGAGGCAATTTGGTTTCTCTAAGGATTGGATGGATTGGATTATGGGATGTATCTCTTTAGTTTCCTACTTAGTTCTTATCAATGGCAGACCTTATTTATCAATGGGATGTATCCCCTTATTTATTCATCATTCTTGTTGAATGCTTGGGTAGGACTATAACCAAAAAGAGGTAAAATAAAACCCTTGAGGGAGTTACCATTGCTCATGGAGCTAGACCTATCTCTCATATTCAATTTGTGGATGACTCTACTCTTTTAGGTAAAGCTACAATTAAGGAAGCTTCTAATATTAAGCAAATCATTAGCTATTTTTCTAAGGCTACTGGGTAGTTGATCAATGAAGACAAATCTAAAGTTATTTTCTTTCACTGCTCTGCTAGACAGGAATCCATTGTCTTGGATAAATTAAGATATAAGAAGACCTCTATTCCAATCACTTATTTAGGTATTCCCATAAATATTCAAAGGCAGAAAAATAAATATTGGAATTGGTTGTTGGACAAAGTCAAGAAGAAAATTGGAAAGTGGACCAACAAGTGGCTTTCTTTTGGGGGTAGAATCACCTTGGTAAAATCAGTCCTTCAAGCTATTCCTATTTATGTTTCTTCCGTTTTGAATATCCCAAAGGTTGTTCTTCGAGAATTGGATCAAATTAGTCATTATTTTCTTTGGAGTGGTACTAAGGAGAAAAGAAAATGGGCCTTGGTGAAATGGGATACTTTATGTCTTCCTAAGAGTGAAGGGGAGTTAGGATTCCGGTCTTCAATTAATAATAACAAATCTTTAGCTACTAAATTATATTGGAGGATGTTGCATAACCCCAATGCTCTTTGGGCCAATAATATTCGTGCTAAATATGCTAAGAACAAAAGTCTTGAAGACCTTGTTCGCTATCAACTTCCTACAAAAGGTTCTCCCATTTTAGCAGTTCTTAAGACTGGTGAGGATTTGATAAAGAAAAAATTATTTTGGATCATTCATAATGGTCAACATGCAAATTTTTGGATAGATTCTTGGGATGGTCACAAGCCTTTGATAACTCAGTTTCCCAATTGGAGGCCTTGGATGGAGGAGCTTCACCGAGCTAATTGGATAAAGGTGGCTAATTACTATCGGTACCATATTGGTAATTCAAATGTTGGTAGATAATGGATCCCTATTGAGGACTAGCCTATTCAAATCCCAGAAAGGCAAAGACAAGATATCCAAGGCATCCTTCATATGAGATCCTTCTCTTGGTCCCATGAAAAATATTGTTTTGGATGGAACAACACTACTAAGGGTGAGTATTCAATTGCTCAAGGTTATTTAACCTTATGCCATAATAATCCCAACCATTCTTCTGAGATATTTTCTCAATTGTGGGCTCAAAATCTCTGGCCTAAGGTGAGGTTCTTTAATTGGATTTTATTGCATCGTAGGGTGATTACTGGTGAGCAACTTATGAAGCATGGTTTTCATTGCCCTTTTAGATGTGAAATGTGTGAAGAGAATGTAGAAAATATCAACCATATTTTTATTGAGTGTACTTTAGCCTCTGAGCTATGGAGGAGAATGGCCACTTTACTTGGCTTACAGTGGTCCAATTTTTTTACATTTGAACAACTTTGGAGGGATTGGCCTAATCAAGAGGGTGTTGATCATTTTATTAGGCAGTTAGTTTGGATGGGTTCTACCATTCTTCTTTGGAATATTTGGAATGAAAGGAATAGCCAAATGTTTAATCAAGATAGGAAGGATATTCACTATATTTGGCAAAAGACCATAGCCAACCTAATTGAATCAGTCCATAAACTCCTTAATCACCCCCAAAATTCCAACCAAAGATGGGATCAAGTGATGCAAATATTGAAGATTAAACCTTCTAAGGGAAACCAACTTAAAGGGAATGTGAGTATTAGTAAGATGGATAGGACTAGAAATTGGCAACCTCCTCTTAAGGATTTTGGAAAAATCAATACTGATGGAGCCTCTAGAGGGAACCCTGGAAAAGCTAGTGTGGGAGGAATTGGTAGACTTTTAGATGGCTCCCTGGTTTTTACTTTTGTTGAGAATTTGGGTATTATTTCCAATAACCTTGCTGAGGGGTATGGTATCCTCATAGGCCTTGAGGAGGCTACTAAGGTTGGATGGGAAAAGCTGTTAGTTGAGTCTGAATCTCAACTTATGATTAATCTCTTGAAGGCAACTTCTAAGAATCATAAGGTGGATTGGAGAATAAAAAGAATTATTGAGAAGATTCAGTTAATCTAGATGGGATTTTTGAAAGTTGATTACAATCATGTGGTTAGAGATCAAAACAAGAGTTCTAATGCTTTAGATAATTGGGCTTTGGACAAAGGTGATCTTACTTGTTATGGACACCCTCCTATATGGTGGGCTTCTCAAATTAGGGAAGCTATTTTTTCTATCATTTCTTTGGATGGCTCTAGTTCTGAAGGTACCTAGTTTCTTCTTGTTTTTTTTTGCTTCTCTTTGGTTCAGTTTTTTTTAGTTCCCTATCTCATTCTATTCTTTATTTTGTTTCCTCTATTGATTCTTGCCTTAATAGTCTTCTGGTTTAGATAGGTCATTGTTTTGTTCATTTTTTTTTTCTTTTTTCTTCTTTGTTTTTTTTGTTTAGTTTTTTAAGGTGGGTGGGTTCTTTTGTTTTGTTTTGTTTTTGTGTTATTTGTGTTGTTTTTTGTTGTTCTTGTGTTTTTGTTGTTTTGTTTTTTGTTATTGTTCTTGTGTTTTTTTCATTCTTGTTCTTGGGTTTCTCTTTGTTTGTGTTATTTCATGTTTTTATGTGTGAGTGTTTTCTATGTTTTTTGTTTTTGTTTATTGTCTGTTGTTGGTTGTTTTTTATTTTTATTTTTATTTTATTTATTTTATTTTTTAGGTTTTTGTTGTGTTTATTTTTCATGTTTTTTTTGGGTTATGTCCTTGTAGTGTTCTGTTGTTTTTGTCTTGTTTGTGTTTTGTTATGTGGTTATTTTGTTTTCCTATGTGGTTTGTGTTGTGGTTTCTTTTATCTTATTGTGCGTGTTTGGTTGTGCTTTTGTTTTTGACACACTCAAGGAGCATGTTTTTAATTTTTTAATTTTTGTTGTATTTACTTATTTTTAAATTGGTTTTGTGTGTTTGTTTTCTCCTTGAGTATGTCAAAGGTGGTAGGACAGGTCCGAGTCCTGGGCATTTTTGGAAGAATAGATACCCCTGCCTCCTTGGGTCTTACCCGAAAGTGGCATCCCTTTTGGGATGTTTTCCACAAATAAAAAAATGAAAAAAATCTATCTATCATGTAGAAAATTGAACTCATCGATAGATATAAAAGAAAAGAGAAACCTTTAAATTTTTGATGCAATTAATTTTGCTATTATTTGGTATACATAGTGAAATCACGAGATTCCAGGCGAAGGAAACACTAATTGCGATGCATTCAAAATCAAATATGCTCAAGTCCTAGAAATGTAAATTGCATGAAACGAAAGAAATGCATTGGAAGAGACACAAGAAAATGGAGAAAACACAGCACTTTCATTAAACTTTCTTGATCTCTGTTACAAATATGCCTCCTCCCTTTTCAGGGGATAGGAGCGTTAAAAGAATTTGACAACAATCGAGACTTAAGGTTCCTCTTTCCGTGTGCCCACACTTGAAATGGACGGGCCAAGACGATGCCACCGCTGATGTCGATGAGTCTTTGACATCTGCTTCTCCTCCTGCAAACAAAGAAACAACGAAGATGTCAGTAGCACCTGCTGCACATAAGAAGTGTTTGTTCTCTAAAATTGCCAAAAGATGCATGCAAACATTTGTCTAAAACAGTGAGTAAAGTAAGTCCAAATAGCCTAAAAACCTGACAGAAGACAAAAAATTTTACCAGAAGGCCATTGCCACTGAAACAGTTGGCCAATATACCTTCAACTGGAATTCGTCCCTAGGCGAGACGAATTCTGAATGCAATTCGTCCCTGGGTGGGACAAATTCTTCTGTGTTGGAAAAGTCGACCTGATGCTGCTCCAATGTGGAATCTTGAGACCTCCAAAACACCTGCAAATAGAGGGGTTATATAATTAGGGCCATTTTGGGACGACCCAGATGGTCGGATTCTCCCAATTTGGCCTCTATCATCGATAATTTGATATCTCCACCTGCAAGTTCGTATAACAACAAAGCGACAAAAAGCATAACAAAACCTGATCAAAATGTCATGAAATTGAAGCTATGAATTCACAAAACAGAATAACACGAGATGCAACCTGAAACAATAATCTAGAATGTTTTTGGAATAAAACTTAAAAAGTGCGAGGGTGCCCAAGTGGGCCTCCCACCGTTGGCACTTGATCTTGGCGCCAATCCACTAGGGATGGGCCCAAAACCTCTTAGGATTGGGATGTCTGCAAATTGGTGGTGTAAGGTGGTCAAATGTTGGATTTGGGTTGGATCCACGCTTCCAAAATCCACCCAATAACCTCTCTTGCAAAAGAGATTAGTGGATGTGAGAAGGTGAATCAAAAGGATGCAAGTGGGTATTCAATCGAACAACACTTCATTGCTTAGAATCGCCTCCAATCTGTCCTTTGGGTGAGAAAAGTCTCACCTTTTATAGACCCATGGGGTCTCTTTTGAGAGGGAAGCATAAGCGCCATGTGTTGGTCATAGGTGCCATGTGGCAGTCAAGTCTTCCCATGAGGGAGGGGAGTCCTCCATGACTTGGGCTTTCATAACTGCCCTTGTGACAGTCCTCTAATGGCCTATCTGTCCACCCACACACACGTGCAAGGCAGGAGTCATCAAATGACTATCCTGGGCTGCCACTTGGCACCATTCTTCTTTTTGCTCATTAAACTTGGAATTTGTCCCTGGGTGAGACGATTTCAGAATTCGTCCCTGGGTGAGACGAATCCCAGTTAGTATTTGTCCCTGGGTGAGATGAATACTGAGAAAAATGTCTAAATGTACCAAATTGCCTCCTGACCTTACAAAATTGCTATGAAAGTGGTTAGGACCACTATTTGACCTCTGAGGGCTGCCCTGGGGGCTGTGTTTGTCAAAGCGATCAGTGTTTGCAGTCACATAATCGGATTGGTGCTATTTTGGTGTCTATAAATGCCCCTTTTTGGGATGTGCTGTGCATAGCGCAGAGCCGAGAAAAAATAGATAACCAAAGCACTAATGATTAGGGTTTCCTGGTAACCTAACCAACTTTTGATGCCCCAAGCATGGAAAGGGCATGCATTCTTGAATCCTTGCTACTGACGAGCTAAGGAGTTTGATTTCAAGTGTTAACCTGTTTTGGTGAGGTGTGACTTGGGATTGGACATTGATTAGTCATGATTAGGCAAAGGGCACAACCTTTTATCCTCAGGGGAACCTTGTGTTCATGATTCACGAAATGCCAAGTGTTTGATTGATTTGATTGTTCCTTGTTTACTTCCCCAAGCAGGAGCGTGATTGTCTTTGTCAATGATTCTTTGAATGCATGTCATTTTCATTAATTGGGTGTGTGATTGTTTATTGGTGACCAAGTGTGACTACCCCCTCAAGCGACGAATCGATGAGAGAATGACCTTCGTGAGAAAAGCGACGAGTCGCTTGACCCAAGATGACTTGTGCAAGGGTGCCTTTAGATGGTTTATCGTTAAGTATGTGCAATTTTTTCCAACATTTGGACCTATTTTTGGTGGGTGTTAACCCTTTTGGCGACATCGTAATGGGGTGAAAGTGTCGACAATTCGTCTTCCCGTGGAGCGGTTCGGCTATGGTAGCCTTCTTGGGGAAGTAGGAGAGTGATAATTTGAGCCCCGACATCGATTTTCTATGCCAAGAGGTTAAGTGCAAGAGCACTTGTGTCCGAAAATGCTTATTGCTTAGTTTTTATGTTGCATTTTTTTTTGTTGTTGTTTTTGAATGTTTTTTGACCCTTTTGTGATGTTGTTTGGGGATTAAATTGTCAAAAATCCGTCCTCCCATGGAGCGGTCCGGCTATGGTAGCCTTCTTCAGGAGTAGGATAGTGACAATGTAAACCCCGACATCAATTTTGCTATGCCAAGAGGTTAAGTGCAAGAGCACTTGTGTCTGGCAATGTTTATTACTGTTTTTGTTGTTTTGATTTTCTTGTTGTTTTTGAGTGGGCTTTGACCCTTTTGTGATGTCGTTTGGGGATTAAATTGTCGAAAATCCGTCCTCCCGTGGAGCGGTCTGGCTATGGTAGCCTTCTTCGGGAGTAGGATAGTGACAATGTAAACCCCGACATCAATTTGCTATGCCAAGAGGTTAAGTGCAAGAGCACTTGTGTCTGGCAATGTTTATTGCTTTTTGTTTGTGTTGCATTTTTTTGTTGTTTTGTTGTTTTGATTTTCTTTGATCTTATGCATGATGGTTGATGAATATGGATGTATGCATGTTGATTTATTTGATGGATGCATATGCTATGATGAATGCAAATGTTTTTGATTTATATGTGATATGCAGAGATGAAATGGATGAATGGAATTTGTGATGTTTGGCTATGGCACCATAGACTGTTTAGAACTCTATTATTTTATTTTTAGGCGATTTCTGTGATGCATGACTTTGTATGTGTAGCTGTGGTTTTTATTTTTTTGTATTTTTTGATGGTATTGTAAGGATGAAAAGTAGCACAGTTGGTTTAGAATTGTAGCTAAGGTTTTCTGAGACTCAGACGATTTTAACTCACTAGCCACGACTGTACTTTGTCTTACAAGACTTTTGAACAAGGTATGAATCGAACTTGTTTTTGACCGAGCTATTTCACATCCCTATGTGTGCAATTGAGTTCATTTATGTGGTATTTGTTAGGATACCGCCAGTGCCAGATGGGCTTTCAACCGAACCTATACTGAGGATCACCTAATTAGCTCCACTAACTCCTTTGTTGTATTCAGTTAGATTAATCTGTGATGTTATCCAGGATGCCATAAGCTAGCTCATCCACATGCAAACATTGATCTGTACTCCCAACTAACTCCTTGTAAAATTATCCCAACTAACTCCCTGTAAAATTTCAAGTCAATCGAAGCTACGGTTGAGAAGTTATGGCCCCGACAAGATGCACTAAAATTTAGGAAAAAAAGTAAAATTTCCTAAATTTCGTTGGATGCTCCCACATCACTTATGGGCACATTTGGGGTGCTTTTGGGTTGACCAAAGGGTTCATGGACACCTTTGGGGCATTTTGGAGTGACCAAGCGATTACGGGAATCCTTGGAGCTTTTGGAGAAAATGACAAAATGCGTAGATTTTTATCTTTTGTTTATGATGATTTTCTTTTTGTCTACACTAAGCAGAAATGAACACACACATACAAAAACCGTGATTATCTCTTTTAAGGATTATTGGTGTGCCCTAAACTGGTTTAGTGCATTTTGATGTTTTGTTTTATTTTTGTAGGCTTTGAAGAACGTTTAAATGCATTATGACGGCTCATATAACTCCCAAAACGGTCGCCCCTTCAATATACCAACCAGGCCGATATACCAACCTCTCTATATACCCGCCCTTATGAGAGGGAGACTATAGGTACGTGAGAGCAGAAGGTACATGGTACGTAGGCGATACGAAAGGGGGATTGTCCTATTAATGGCACCTACCATAGAAGACTTATCCTCGCGCGCATGGGAATCACCCCAGCGACACTCGGTCAGCTTTCGTCAGGATTTACGCCTAACAACAGGTGACAATCGGGAAATGGATGCAAAGCTAAGCCAAGGTGGTGATGAACCCACCGTTGGTCTTGCTCAATGGCCAGGGTCTTACGACCAGCTCCTTGGTTTAAAGTTATTTCCTGAAGTGTGTGGGATTCATTTTATTTAACAAAAATGAAACAAGCATAAATGAATTTCCCTAGGAAATATAGGATAAAATGAAAACAGTTAAAGAAACAAAAACAAAAATAGAAAATTTAACAGAGATTATGAAAATCCCTACCTCTTCTCTACCTGGACCAGTTGCTTCTAAAAATTTTCTCTGAAAATCTACAGGTAGGAATTCGTCCCTCTGTGAGACGAATTGCAAAATAGAATTCGTCCCTGCCAGAGACGAATTTGAATTCGTCTCAGGGTCGAGCGAATTACGAGAAAGAATTCGTCACAGCCAGAGACGAATAGCAGTCTGCAAAAAAAAATGTACCTGTCAAGCACAAACACAAAATTTTAATCAGTTTTTGTGATTTTAAAACCAGGGGACAGGGTCCCACCGTGATCGCCACTGAAAGCACGAGATTTCGGGTGAAGGAAACACTAATTGCGATGCATTCAAAATCAAATACGCTTAAGTCCTAGAAATGTAAATTGCATGAAACGAAAGAAACGCATTGGAAGAGACACAAGAAAATGGAGAAAACATAGCCCTTTCATTAAACTTTCTTGATCTTTGTTACAAATATGCCTCCTCCCTTTTCAGGGGCTAGGAGCGTTAAAAGAATTTGACTACAATCGAGACTTAAGGTTCCTCTTTTTGTGTGCCCACACTTGAAATGGATGGGCCAATATGATGTCGTCGCTGATGTCGATGAGTCTTTGACCTCTGCTGCTCCTCCTGCGAACAAAGAAACAACGAAGATGTTAGTAGCACCTACTGCACATAAGAAGTGTTTGTTCTCTAAAATTTCCAAAAGATGCATGCAAACATTTGTCTAAAACAGTGAGTAAAGTAAGTCCAAATAGCCTAAAAACCTGACAGAAGACAAAAAATTTTACCAGAAGGCCATTGCCACTGAAACAGTCGGCCAATCTGCCTTCAACTGGAATTCGTCCCTAGGCGGGACGAATTCTGACTGCAATTCGTCCCTGGGTGGGACGAATTCTTCTGTGTTGGAAAATTTGACTTGATGCTGCTCCAATGTGGAATCCCGAGACCTCCAAAACACCTGCAAATAAAGGGGTTATGTAATTGGGGCCATTTTGGGACGACCCAGATGGTCGGATTCTCCCAATTTGGCCTCTATCCTTGATAATTTGATATCTCCGCCTGCAAGTTAGTATAACAACAAAGCGACAAAAAGCATAACAAAACCTGATCAAAATGTCATGAAATTGAAGCTATGAATTCACCAAACAGAATAACACGAGATGCAACCTGAAACAATAATCTAGAATGCTTTTGGAATAAAACTTAAAAAGTGCGGGGGTGCCCAAGTGGGCCTCCCACCGTTGGCACTTGATCTTGGCGCCAATCCACTAGGGATGGGCCCAAAACCTCTTAGGATTGGGATGTTTACAAATTGGTGGTGTAATGTGGTCAAATTTTGGATTTGGGTTGGATCCATGCTTCCAAAAGCCACCCAATAACCTCTCTTACAAAAGAGATTAGTGGATGTGAGAAGGTGAATCAAAAGGATGCAAGTGGGTATTCAATCGGACAGCACTTCATTGCTTAGAATCGCCTCCAATCTATCCTTTGGGTGAGAAAAGTCTCACATTTTATAGACCCATGGGGTCTCTTTTGAGAGGGAAGCATAAGCGCCATGTGTTGGTCATAGGTGCCATGTGGCAGTCAAGTCTTCCCATGAGGGAGGGGAGTCCTCCATGACTTGGACTTTCATAACTGCCCTTGTGACAGTCCTCTAATGGCCTATCTTTCCACCCACACATGCGTGCGAGGCAGGAGTCATCAATCGACTGTCTCCGGGCTGCCACTTGGAGCCATTCTTCTTTTTGCCCGTTAAACTTGGAATTCGTCCCCGGGTGAGACGATTTCAGAATTCGTCCCTGGGTGAGACGAATCCCAGTTAGTATTCGTCCCTGGGTGAGACGAATACAGAGCAAAGTGTCTAAATGTACCAAATTGCCTCCTGACCTTACAAAATTGCTATGAAAGTGGTTAGGACCACTATTTGACCTCTAAGGGCTGCCCTGGGGGCTGTGTTTGTCAAAGCGATCAGTTTTTGCAGTCACATAATCGGATTGGTGCTGTTTTGGTGTCTATAAATGCCCCTTTTTGGGATGCGTTGTGCATAGCGCAGCGCCGAGCAAAAATAGATAACCAAAGCACTAATGATTAGGGTTTCTTGGTAACCTAACCAACTTTTGATGCCCCAAGCATGGAAAGGGCATCATTCTTGAATCCTTGCTTCTAACGAGCTAAGGAGTTTGATTTCAAGTGTTAACCTATTTTGGTGAGGTGTGACTTGATCTTGGACATTGATCAGTCATGATTAGGCAAAGGGCACAACCTTTTATCCTCAAGGGAACCTTGTGTTCATGATTCACGAAATGCCAAGTGTTTGATTGATTTGATTGTTGCTTGTTTACTGCCCCAAGCAGGAGCGTGATTGTCTTTGTCAATGATTCTTTGAATGCATGTCATTTTCCTTAATTGGGTGTGTGATTGTTTATTGGTGACCAAGTGTGACTACCCCCTCAAGCGATGAATCGATGAGAGAATGACCTTCGTGAGAAAAGCGACGAGTCGCTTGACCCAAGATGACTTGTGCAAGGGTGCCTTTAGATGGTTTATCGTTAAGTATGTGCAATTTTTTCCAACATTTGGACCTATTTTTGGTGGGTGTTAACCCTTTTGGCGACGTCGTAATGGGGTGAAAGTGTCGATAATCCGTCTTCCCGTGGAGCGGTCCGGCTATGGTAGCCTTCTTGGGGAAGTAGGAGAGTGATAATTTGAGCCCCGACATCGATTTTCTATGCCAAGAGGTTAAGTGCAAGAGCACTTGTGTCCGGAAATGCTTATTGCTTTGTTTTTATGTTGCATTTTTTTTTTTTGTTGTTTTTGAATGTGTTTTGACCCTTTTGTGATGTCGTTTGGGGATTAAATTGTCAAAAATCCGTCCTCCCGTGGAGCGGTCCGGCTATGGTAGCCTTCTTCAGGAGTAGGATAGTGACAATGTAAACCCCGACATCAATTTTGCTATGCCAAGAGGTTAAGTGCAAGAGCACTTGTGTCTGGAAATGTTTATTACTATTTTTGTTGTTTTGATTTTCTTGTTGTTTTTGAGTGGGCTTTGACCCTTTTGTGATGTCGTTTGGGGATTAAATTGTCGAAAATCCGTCCTCCCATGGAGCGGTCTAGCTATGGTAGCCTTCTTAGGGAGTAGGATAGTGACAATGTAAACCCCGACATCAATTTGCTATGCCAATAGGTTAAGTGCAAGAGCACTTGTGTCTGGCAATGTTTATTGCTTTTTGTTTGTGTTGCATTTTTTTGTTGTTTTTTTGTTTTAATTTTCTTTGATCTTATGCATGATGGTTGATGAATATGGATGTATGCATGTTGATTTATTTGATGGATGCATATGCTATGATGAATGCAAATGTTTTTGATTTATATGTGATATGCAGAGATGAAATGGATGAATGGAATTTGTGATGTTTGGCTATGGCACCATAGACTGTTTAGAACTCTGTTATTTTGTTTTTAGGCGATTGCTGTGATGCATGAATTTGTATGTGTAGCTGTGGTTTTTATTTTTTTGTATTTTTTGATGGTATTGTAAGGATGAAAAGTAGCACAGTTGGTTTAGAAATGTAGCTAAGGTTTTCTGAGACTCAGACGGTTTTAACTCACTAGCCACGACTATACTTTGTCTTACAAGACTTTTGAACAAGGTATGAATCAAAATTGTTTTTGACCGAGCTATTTCACATCCCTGTGTGTGCAATTGAGTTCATTTATGTGGTATTTGTTAGGACACCGCCAGTGCTAGATGGGCTTTCAACCGAACCTGTACTGAGGATCACCTAATTAGATCCACTAACTCCTTTGTTGTATTCAGTTAGATTAATCTGTGATGTTATCCAGGATGCCATAAGCTAGCTCATCCACATGCAAACATTGATTTGTACTCCAACTAACTCCCTATAAAATTATCCCAACTAACTCCCTGTAAAATTTCAAGTCAATCGGAGCTATGGTTGAGAAGTTATGGCCTCGACAAGATGCACTAAAATTTAGGAAAAAAAGTAAAATTTCCTAAATTTCGTTGGATGCTCCCACATCACTTATGGGCACATTTGGGGTGCTTTTGGGTTGACCAAAGGGTTCATGGACACCTTTGGGGAATTTTGGAGTGACCAAGCGATTACGGGAATCCTTGGAGATTTTTGAGAAAATGACAAAATGCATAGATTTTTATCTTTTGTTTATGATGATTTTATTTTTGTCTACACTAAGCAGAAATGAACACACACATACAAAAACCGTGATTATCTCTTTTAAGGATTATTGGTGTGCCCTAAAATGGTTTAGTGCATTTTGATGTTTTGTTTTGTTTTTGTAGGTTTTGAAGAACGTTTAAATGCATTATGACGGCTCATATAACTCCCAAAACGGTCGCCCCTTCAATATACCAACCAGTCCGATATACCAACCTCTCTATATACCCGCCCTTATGAGAGGGAGACTATAGGTACGTGAGAGCAGAATGTACATGGTACGTAGGTGGTACGGAAGGGGGATTGTCCTGTTAATGGCACCTACCATAGAAGACTTATCCTCGTGTGCATGGGAATCACCCCAGTGACACTCGGTCAGCTTTCATCAGGATTTACGCCTAACAACAAGTGACAATCGGGAAATGGATGCAAAGCTAAGCCAAGGTGGTGATGAACCCACCATTGGTCTTGCTCAAGGGCTGGGGTCTTACGACCAGCTCCTTGGTTTAAAGTTATTGCGTGAAGTGTGTGGGATTCATTTTATTTAACAAAAATGAAACAAGCATAAATGACTTTCCCTAGGCAATGCAGGATAAAATGAAAACAGTTAAAGAAACAAAAACAAAAACAAAAAATTTAACAGAGATTATGAAAATCCCTACCTCTTCTCTGCCTGGACCGGTTGCTTCTGAAATTTTGCTCTGAAAATCTATAGGTAGGAATTCGTCCCTCTGTGAGACAAATTGCAAAACAAAATTCGTCCCTGCCAGACACGAATTTGAATTCGTCTCAGGGTCAGACGAATTACAGTAAAGAATTCGTCACAGCCAGAGACGAATAGCAGTCTGCAACAAAAAATGTACCTGTCAAGCACAAACACAAAATTTTAATCAGTTTCTATGATTTTAAAACCAAGGGACAGGGTCCCACCGTGATCGCCACTGAAAGCACGAGATTTCGGGCGAACGAAACACTAATTGCGATGCATTCAAAATCAAATACGCTTAAGTCCTAGAAATATAAATTGCATGAAATGAAAGAAACGCATTGGAAGAGACATAAGCAAATGGAGAAAACACAGCCCTTTCATTAAAATTTCTTGATATCTGTTACAAATATGCCTCCTCCCTTTTCAGGGGCTAGGAGCGTTAAAATAATTTGACTACAATCGAGACTTAAGGTTCCTCTTTTCACGTGCCCACACTTAAAATGGACGGGCCAAGATGATGTCGCCGTTGATGTCGATGAGTCTTTGACCTCTGCTGCTCCTCCTACGAACAAAGAAACAACGAAGATGTCAGTAGCACCTGTTGCACATAAGAAGTGTTTGTTCTCTAAAATCGCCAAAAGATGCATGCAAACATTTGTTTGAAACAGTGAGTAAAGTAAGTCCAAATAGCCTAAAAACCTGACAGAAGACAGAAAATTTTACCAAAAGGCCATTGCCACTGAAACAGTCAGCCAATCTGCCTTCAACTGGAATTCGTCCCTGGGCGGGATGAATTCTGACTGCAATTTGTCCCTGGGTGGGACGAATTCTTCTGTGTTGGAAAAGCCGACCTAATGCTGCTCCAATGTCGAATCCCGAGACCTCCAAAACACCTACAAATAGAGGGGTTATGTAATTGGGGCCATTTTGGGACGACCCAGATGGTCGGATTCTCCCAATTTGGCCTCTATCCTCAAGAATTTGATATCTCCGCCTGCAAGTTAGTATAACAACAAAGCGACAAAAAGCATAACAAAACCTGATCAAAATGTCATGAAATTGAAGCTATGAATTCACCAAACAGAATAACATGAGATGCAACCTGAAACAATAATCTATAATGTTTTTGGAATAAAACTTAAAAAGTGCGGGGGTGCCCAAGTGGGCCTCCCACCGTTGGCACTTGATCTTGGTGCCAATCCACTAGGGATGGGCCCAAAACCTCTTAGTATTGGGATGTCTGCAAATTGGTGGTGTAAGGTGGTCAAATGTTGGATTTGGGTTGGATCCACGCTTCCAAAATCCACCCAATAACCTCTCTTGCAAAAGAGATTAGTGGATGTGAGAAGGTGAATCAAAAGGATGCAAGTGGGTATTCAATCGGACAACACTTCGTTGCTTAGAATCGCCTCCAATCTGTCCTTTGGGTGAGAAAAGTCTCACCTTTTATAGACCCATGGGGTCTCTTTTGAGAGGGAAGCATAAGCGCCATGTGTTGGTCATAGGTGCCATGTGGCAGTCAAGTCTTCCCATGAGGGAGGGGAGTCCTCCATGACTTGGGCTTTCATAACTGCCCTTGTGACAATCCTCTAATGGCCTATCTGTCCACCCACACACGCGTGCGAGGTAGGAGTCATCAACTGACAGTCCTAGGCTGCCACTTGGCGCCATTCTTCTTTTTTCTCGTTAGACTTGGAATTCGTCCCTGGGTGAGACGATTTTAGAATTCGTCCCTGGGTGAGACGAATCCCAGTTAGTATTTGTCCCTGGGTGAGACGAATATTGAGCAAAGTGTCTAAATGTACCAAATTGCCTCCTGACATTACAAAATTGCTATGAAAGTGGTTAGGACCACTGTTTGACCTCTGAGGGCTGCCCTGGGGGCTGTGTTTGTCAAAGCGGTCAGTGTTTGCAGTCACATAATCGGATTGGTGTTGTTTTGGTGTCTACACATAGTTACACAAAGAAATAGGCCTAAAATCATCAGTAGAAGAAATATTATCCTTTTTTAGAATAAGTGCAATGAAGGTAAAGTTGAAGACTACATTTATCCTTCCTATTTACCTAGAATATTCCACAATATTAAGTATATTAGACTCTAAAAGTCCATAGATCCCAAGAAAGAATTCCCTAGTCCACTTTTTAGGTCCTAGACTCTTATCTCTATAGAAGGAGGTTAAAAAAAATTTGAGATCCTCCTTTGAGACTTTCTTAACAAATCAATATTGGCTTCTTCATATATAAATATAGGAAAGAGAAAATATTATCTAACTAGCTATATTAACTTGACCAAAATCCTTGTATAGTTGATCAAAATGTCTTACTCTCTTATTTGTTACTCCTTTAAAGGAGGAGACTTTACGTTCATCTTGTCCTTGTAGCTCCTAGCTTGTATTTTGTTGTTTTCCATGATTTTTAAAACTATAAAAAAATTAGTGTTGTCATCCTCATTTGCAATCCAGAGTGCTCTACTTTTGAGCCTCTATCATGCTTCTATCTCTACCAAAAAAATTCTCTTATCTTGTTCAAAATTTTTATACTTAAGCCTTATTTCCTCATGCAATTATTTTTTAAAATATTTCACCAATTTATTTTATAGGCCCATTGAACCAGTGTTGCCTTAACCCTTTTTATTTTTACTATAAATCAAATACTAGAAAATTCTCTTAGACTAGGATCAAAATTCACCCATTTTGATTTGATTAGAGTTACAAATCTAACCTCTTTTGGCCATTTAGAATTGAATTAAAAAGGACAATGTGGTATTTTCTCATCTTTTATTATAATAAACATGATGGGGGAGGGATCAAAATATCCTCTAACTTCAACCCAAGACTTCAATCTATAAGTTCTATTTACCAAATTCTCTACTATTAATAATTTGTCTAGTCTCTTAGAATTTCTATCAACTCATGTCCTCATGTTTCTCTAATATGGGATAGATTTTATAGGCACCAAGTCTACTAACCCCTTGGATTTAAAATTTTGGATTAAGTAATTAGTCAGTGGATCAGTTCTAGCAGCAATACCACACACTTCTATCCTAGAAAGAGTTAAGTTTAAATCACCTTCCAAAACTAAATTATCAACTTTTAAAATCTTTTGATCCATAAACTTATCCTAATAGTGCATCCTAATTTTATAGGGGCCATAAATGTTCACCATTGTCACTATTCCCTAAGCTCCACTAAAAAACATTAAGTCCCTACTCTTGAGTTAAGCAATACAAATTTTGTTAGCCTAAACTAATTTACCTTACACCCTCTGGCCTGTGGCCACTCCTTCCAAGGCCTCTATATCATAGTTAAAAAATCGTATCATTTTATCTCTTGAATTAGTAGAATTTTTAGAATATGAATTTCTACCAGTGTACACAAAGTAGTTTTTTTTGCAAATCTTCCCATCCATGGAATATTAAAGGAGAGTTCTTTAATTGATTAATTGCATCTAGGAAAGTTATAGATGTTTTTAAATTACACATGTAAAAATTAACAAGCCATGTATAAGATAATATTCTATTTGACAATATGGAATGATAAAAATACATTTATTTATAAATATTAGAAGTGCTAAAAAAATGTTATGAATAAAATTAGGACATAAATAATTTCTATTTTTTGTGTCATTTTATTAGGTTAAAATAAATAAGTGAAACAACATTAATTAATTATATATATAAGGCTAGATAAAAAATTAATATTTAAGTGTTATGGCACTTATTCTAATAAAATGTTTAATAGATATAATATCAAATATATTAATAAATTTGTAATAAATTTCTAGTTTTTAATAATTATTTAATTTGTTTAAACATTGCACTTATTACTTACAAACTAAGCTAATTTTAAAAAATGAAATAATTATATTAATATTTTTCAAAAATCATTCAAAATATATTTATAATTACTTTTAACCTTAATCACTACACTAATTCATCTTATATAAATTAAAATTTTAAAATATAATTTAAAACTTGAAGTTTTTAATATTATTTTTTTATCGGTAAATTAGAATTTTATTAATAAAAGGGTTCTGGAAGGGACCCCAAAACCTTAGTATATCAAAAATAAAAACTAAAGTAAAACAGACTTAACAACCAAAATAGTAAGTAGCCTATACAAAAATCTGATAAAATTAATGGGCAAACCATGGAACAAAAAATAGAAAGTAATATTAACATAGGGGATGATCCCATCCCAAAATTTGGGACCATCTAAGGGGGATATACCTCATCTAGAACAAAGTGATCAGTTTCCATCTATGGTGGTATGAGGCTCCTCTACATCCCTAAAAATAATGTTGAGTTGTGCATGGGTAGCTTCAAGATATTTGGTCACCTATTGGAATATTATCCACTGGGATTTGGTAGTATCAACAACCACTAAGAGGGTTGCCACCAAACTAGACAGGTTAGTAAGCACTGGATTGCATAGTGCAACCACCTCATCAACATCTTTTATGGATCCCTAAACCCTTATGTCATACATATTCACCTCGACACGAACATAGTCCTTAGTCGCTTCACTGGAATTAGCTAGGGATGAGCCTATTTTCTTCGTTGGCTCACTGATTTTGATAGGGAACATCGATTTAGATTTAAGCTTCTTCAAACGCGATAAAATCCATGTGTAGGAAGGGTTGTGGTTTTGAAGGATCTTGGATGAATATTTTTTAACGACTCTCGATTTGGATTTAGAATCATTTGAGGCCTCAATTTTAACCTTGGGATCAATAGGGGAGGATAAATCAGGGTCCGATTCATCATTGGGGACCTCTTAGATGTGGGTTTGACTGTTGGAGCTACCAGTAGAGTTGGCAGGGGTAGAATAGGTGAGGGAATAGGCAGGAGAATGTGAAGGGGTGGGATGAGGGGTGCTAGGAGTGGTATGCTAAGAGAGGCCAATGAAAGCATGGTGGAAGGGAATAGGGGTGGGATGAGAGGTACCAGCAAAAGCATGGTGGGAGGGGTCTACAAAAGCATGGTGGGAGGAATTGGGAGGAGGAAGGGTGGGCTTGGGGAATGGTAATGAAGGATATTTTTGAAAAAGCATCAAGGACATGCTTGTATAGAATGTAATGCAAGCCCTAATAGATGGTGTAGTGGGTCTTCCTAGTTCTAATGTTAGTAATTAATGGTTCAATAGGCCTATACAGATAATATGGAATACTAATTTTCCTATTGCCTCTTAGATGGTTCAGAAAAGCAATATGAAAATTGCGTAATGTTGAGTCAATTTTATCAACTTTAAAATATTGGAGGACAGTGATCATTGCTTGATACTAAGGACTAGGGAATTTGGTTCTCTCAATGCCCTCATCAGTGGTGAGAAGGCCCTTATGTTTCTTTGAGAAAAATTCAAGATCTATCATCATTGAATACTTATTTTAATGAATGCTCCTCCTGTCAGTAGGAAGACTAGTCATGTTCACTAGAAACTATACATCAATGGTGAAATTGAGTCTCAATATGGAGACATGACAATCCTCCCAAATGCTAATGATGGCGTTGGTGATATCCTCATCATTACCAGTAAAATTTCTCAAAAAAAGAAGGCAATTATGACTATTCAGGATGTCCTCGATCACAAGATAGAGCTTCAGAACTGAGGGTTCAATAATTACCATTGGGGGATAATGATAGGGGGGTTTAGAATCAAGGTAAATGAGATACATATGAGGATGGTCGAAATGAAGAATTTTTGGTTACAAACCAGCTTTAACAATCTAACTAGTATACATACCGAAGAGAATAGGAGACGAGGTGCACTGGAATGATACAATGTATGGGAAGGGATATCTTGTGGGATTCATGCCAATCAGTAAAATATAAGAGTTGCATAGAGGAGTGTCGATGGATCGATGATTTTCATAGGTATGGTGAATAACCATAGCATGGGAAGTTGTAATGTTTGAAGTGATATCTTTACTATGATTTTCAAATGTGGCACGAATATGCATGCTATGGAAATCAATCTTGAGATTGGTAATACACATGTGAAACAACATGGTTCTAAGGTTCACATAGTGTTGATTGGACAAAGCTTGAAGATCAAGATCATGAGGGTTGATTCACATGACAAAGGTATGAAAAAGTATGATAAATCTGGTACCTAGGACAAATAGTATTTTAGGACTAAGCACAAGGAGCAGAGGGAAATTGTGATTGATGATCATCGATAATCAAGAGGGTGAGGGTGGATATGATACATGTGGATATGGAAAAATTGCAAGCAGGACCTACTAATGGTGAGAGGATCTGAGGTCAATAGGTTTGAAGTGGTGAACCAAAAAATATTACACCTAGAAAGTGAATAAGAGGTACTAACTAGAGGTTCTAATACCCAGGGTGAGGTTCAGGGATTAGGATGGTCCATGATGATCCTGAGAGATGATATCAACAAGATATTTGGTAAAACAATCATACCAAATATTGAGGGATGTCTGAGAGTGGCCCAAATTGGTAAGGAATTCTGCTACTCCACTAGCTTCTCTAAACATTTATTGCATAACTATCTCAAGATGACTGAGAAGGAGCTATCCGAATTCAAAAATAATGTTCCTAACCCTCCAACTAGGGTTCTTGTTAGTTTTGGAGTATTTGATGATATTTAGAGAATCTCCTTCGACTACCAACTTACATTGAAGATCACTTGTGATTGATAGTCCCCATTGGAGGGCTTTGGATTTTGCAACATGATTTGTTAGGGTACCAAGATTCTCAACATAGGCTAGAATTATGCTTCCTTCATGATTTTTGACAATTCATCCCTCGCTAGATGGTCTAAAATTTCCTCTAGAAGAGTCATCAAAGTTCAGTTTTAGCCAACCTTCTAAAGGGGTTCCATTTATAATTAGCTCTAGGATTGGGATGCATTGGAGGGATGATGGGGTCCATGGACAGATGGAGGTAGGAGGCTATGAAGGCTTCAATACCAATGCTTTGAGGTCTAGAGAATAGGTACAAGGAGGTATTTTTAATGATAAAGTAGAGGATCCTATTGACAACCAAGGAAGGATTCTTGTAGGTATTGGAGAAAGCACAGTTATTATACTCGAGCCATATATACCACAAAAAATTATGGAGGCACATGGAATATAGAGATTTGACTTTGGGGTTCCAAAAGGGGTTGGATCATTAGTTAAAGAGGTCAACCAGAGTGTGAGGGTGGGTCCAATAAATGCTAAAAATGGTAAATATTAAGCTTAGAACTAAGGTAGAAAAGGAACAATCAAGAAAAATATGACTCACAAATTCCCACTTAGAAATGCATAGGTAGTAATGGTTGAGTAACGAAAGCCCTTGAATTATGAGATTGTCCAAGGTCAAAATTTTGTTTTGGGCAACTAAATAATAAAAGAACCCAATTATGAAAATAAGGTTCTTGATCCAAATAGACTTAACATGGATGTTGTAATCAATGGGTTGGTCAATAAGGAGGTAAGCATATTTAATAGTAAGTTGACCATCGTTGCACTCTTTCCAAATGGGGTGTCTAGGGAGTCAATGGGGATCAGAATGATGAAAGAGTGAAGGATGGAGGTTAGGGTGGATGTGTAATTGGAGAGGTTTGTAGGTAATAATGAGGTGGGGATGGCTTTACAAGAAGTTTTACCTGATAAGAAATATATGAAGTTAGCAATATTACAACCAAAAAGGGTGTTGGTGAATGTTTTACTGGGGGTAAGGGTGGGATCGGTGATGAGGGGTTAGTCACGAATACAAGGATCATGCCAAAGGTCAATGGTCTATAAATTATTTAACTACAATATTATGCCTCTAGAGATGATATCTTTGGCTTTTGGAGTTGATTTCTAGTAGGCATAATTTGACAAGAATCTTGAAGGAATATTCAGATAGAAAAAGCCTATCAAATCCAAGATATTTGGAGATTGGATCTCACAGAAAGAAGGCATATTTTAGAGAAAGGAGTTATCTAAATCTACAATAGAAAGTATAACATCACTAGAAGGATCAAGCCACCAAATCCAAGGCTCAAGACAAAATTTTTGAGACTACATATTGGTGAAGTAGAAAGTTGTTTAGGATAGCCATCAAATAAGTTGTGTATCCATCCGATACAAAGAAAAAACTTGGTGAATTAAAACACCAATATCTACATCATGTAGAGAATACATTTAAGCTAAGTAACTAGGGTACAATTATTTTAACTTCAAATCAGGGTTCATTATCAAATTCCTTTGAGCACCATATTTGGATTAAAAGTTGCAGAAGAATTGATTGCATTATAGTCTTTAAGTGCAAAAAGAAAGAATTTTTTTTAAATATTATTTGCTCATTAATAGGAGTTGGATATTTTTAAAGAAATAAAATTATATACCTATTTGATATCTAGAAATCAAGAATACTATATCCTAAAATATTGATTATAGTGAAAATTTGCATAATACATATTAAGGGTTCATTATAGATTACTCTTAAAAGTTGTAGAGATTATTAAGTCCATCTAAAATTATTTTAAGAGTTTATTGGAGTGATAAGGTGATATTTTTAGTACATTAAATTGGTATTATTGTTAATATCATTTGCACTACATTAATTACTCTAAAAAAGGTTAGTTTGTGTTTGTTGATTGTTAAAAGATCAAAAATACAAAAACTAGCAGATTATCAAAGTGTCTAGAGACACTATTCGGTGCATAGAACCTTTAGCATCTCATGGCCCAAATAAGACACTAAAATAAAATTATATTCTTCCAAGGAGTGTAGAAGAAATCCACTATCAAAATCATCAATAGAAGCTTCAAATCGAGACTTGGTGAGTCTCAAATTCAAAGTGCACTACAGGCTATTTACAAAAAAGTGTAGAAATTACTTCTACAACAAGAGATTATTTCTAAGTGGTTATTTGCTTGGGTTTATTAAAAAATTCACCAAGTAATGGAGAGATTTGTCTAGAAAAAGAGACAACACCAAATTTTCCATCTCTTATTTCAAAAGTTGCCATAATACCAAAAAATTAGATTGCAAAAGGAGGTGCAAAAAAGGTATTTTATATACAAAGTATTTACATTTGTATTTAACTACTCTAATCTGCCCTACATAGAAAAAAGGATGGGTCCTCTGTTCCAAAAATGCATACTCTTTACAAGGATAAAATATTCCAAGGAAGTCATGCAAAATCATTCTCCTCGCAAAGGAATAGAGCCACTCAAGAGGCTTATATCTTTTACGTTTTTGGACAGCCGAATATGCAAGCAAGAAGAAGCGTTATATTAAATGGTAATATTATATAAAAAATAATTTCATAACAGGTTGAAGGGTATATATCCAAGGAGCACCATTGGAGTAGTTCAAAAAAACTCCACACAAGCATTAAAAAATATTTCTCCAAGATACCAAGGTTTTGCTTACTATTCCAGTTGGAAACAATTCATATCAAGCACCATCAAACAAAGGAAGAGTTGGCCATGTTGCAATGTTAATAAGGGAATTGCAAATATATGTTGGAGATGCAATACATAGAAATCCCATACATAAAGGAAAGGTGACAATTTTTACCTATAAGAAAACATTAATATTTCCCATATGAGCTCCCTTCCATTATAAGCTTGACCAAGAAAATTTACAAGGAAGAAGGTTGGTAAGAATGAGTGCTCATTCAAGATCATAATGCTCATCCTTTATCTGACAGAGTTTACAAGCGATACTAAGCATCTCAAGCACTCAAGGATGACTTTCATGATACTCGTCACATAGTCCAAGGTCCTCCATCTAATAAAAGGCACAAAATACCACGAAGGCATATTCATAGAATTCATAGCAGTCATAGCATTTATAGCATTCACAGTAGCCTAAACCATAATCTATAAGAGAGGTGAAGAGCATTAAAATATTTTGCCAAGGCATTCAAGGAAGGTCAGAAGTCCAAGGTTAAAGCTCCACCGTCTAGACATTGAAGTCAAAGGTGAATCAACGTACACCATAGTGCTCAAGGAAAAGGTATTAAAGAGGACTATCATATATGTTTGAAACCTACATCGAATACATAGGGAGTACAACACTAAAGGTAAGGTTTTTACTTTATCAAAATTGCTTTCATTAATAGGGAGCTATAAGGTATAATATAAGGTTAAAATATTAAGTAAAATCAGTCATATTTGAAAGCAATAGTAAAAGGAAAATATCTATTAGAATAGCCTAATCTTTGTAATATTAAAACATAGGAGAAACAAGGATTTCTACTTGAAAAATTAGAATTTCTATTATTGCAAATAATTGTTTTCTAATATTACACATTAAGGAGTTATAAGGAATACTACATCAAAGTAGGAAATTGGAAATTAGAAACAATAAATATAACATTATTAAAGGCTATAAAAAGTGGTTTATTAAGAAATATTAAGAGTTGGAAATTAATTGGTTTCCTTGTCTCAAAATACATTAAAGGGAAAAAATAAATCCAACTATTAAAACCTCGTCAAAATAGAAAGTGCTTATGTTCAATAAGAGTAATAAGGTGTAAAAGAAGCTGATTTTTTCTACTCACAAAACTTTACAAAATCAACTCAATATTGAACTATTATTCTCAAACTAACTTTTATCTATCATATAGAATTTCCAAAATCACTAGGGAGACATAACGTATTCTACAAAACCTGATAATAATAGCATTCATCAAATATTATCAAGTACTTAATCCATCTAGGAATCATAAGGACATCTACAAGATAATTCTTCAAGAATTAAATCAAACTAGGGAGATATAAGGAAGCCTACAAAACCTATGCTTTATAAAGGTTCTATCAAATCAAATCCTCATACTCTAAACTAGGGAGTCATAAGGTAGACTACTTCAAAAAATCAAATTAGGGTATTCAAAGGACTTCTATCAAATCCATATATACAATTCTAAGGAATATCAAGAAACGCTCAAGAAGGAATATGGATGAAATAATAAAAACTACCTTTATTAGTAAATAATTATTTCATTAAAAACTATCAACCAGTGATACATGCCCTTGAATAATATGAAAAACTATCAACCAGTGATAAGGAGAGATTCTACTTATTTCTTATGGAAGCAAAAGAGGGTAAATTTGAAGCATTAATTGGTTATCTTCATGAAAATATCTTCAATACATGGTGGAATTTACAAAATATAGTTATATTCACATTATAGGAAAATTTTATGATTTACCTGTCATTAATTGTATTTGTATTCACTCAAAACATGAAGAAATCTAGCAATGGAAGTTAATATTATTATGATGATAGGCTAACTACTCATGAAGTAGAAATTCCATAAGTATCAAAGTAGAATCACTAGAAAATAAGGAAAGGAAAAATAATTTATGCTAAGGGAATCATAAAAATCGAACCATACAAACATATTTAAAAGATAGGGGAATCCACAAATACAACTTTATTTTCATCATATGAATATACTAGCTACTTACTTGATCAGAGTAAAGTAAGCAATGAAGGAGATTACAAGATCTTGTTCTGAAGAATAAGATAGTCTAGATAAAGGACTCCAAAGAAAAAAAATCAATTGATCAAATCCAAGAGCATTCTCAAGAAGAAGATCCGTATTGAATATTGAAATATTTAATACCCAAATAATGTAATACATTTGGGTGTTATAGTTAGAGTATATTACATCATTTGGATCATGTAAATGTACCACCTTAGGTACATAGTAAGGATAGGAGATTACATTAGGGGGAAGTTATCTAGTTACTTCAAGCAATGTAATAAATGCATTGGTGGCAATGTTCAAGTTGTAATGTGCAAGATATCCCCTTTTACAACTAGATAAAGTATTGGCCAAGTAATCTATCTTCCTATATAAAGTGCCTCATAGTGGTAGATTACATATCAAGCTCACATCAAGCTCATATCAAGTTCATGTCAAGTTCATGTCAAGCTCTTGGTAGTAGTAGTCATGTATGGAGTACAATGTTAGTTGTTTAGATCATATTAATGAAGTGACAATTTCCTCTATATTGTATTGTATTTTCATCATTTCTATTTATAGCATATTTCAGTCATATTGGTGTACAAGGTTTAAGCTCCACCGTCTAGACATTGAAGTCAAATGTGAATCAACGTACACCATAGTTCTCAAGGAAAATGTATTAAAGAGGACTATCATATACGTTTGAAACCTACATCGAATACATAGGGAGTACAACACTAAAGGTAAGGTTTTTACTTTATCAAAATTGCTTTCATTAATAGGGAGTTATAAGGTATAATATAAGGTTGAAACATTAAGTAGAATCAGCCATATTTGAAAGCAATAGTAAAAGTAAAATATCTATTAAAATAGCCTAATCTTTGCAATATTAAAACATAGGAGAAACAAGGATTTCTACGTGAAAAATTAGAATTTCTATTATTGCACATAATTGTTTTCTAATATTCCACATTAAGGAGTTATAAGGAATTACTACATCAAAGTAGGAAATAGGAAATTAGAAACAATAAATATAAAATTATTAAAGGCTATAAAAAGTGGTTTATTAAGAAATATTAAGAGTTGGAAATTAATTGGTTTACTTGTCTCAAAATACATTAAAGGGACAAAAGAAATCCAACTATTAAAACCTCATCAAAATATAAAGTGCTTATGTTCAATAAGAGTAATAAGGTGTAAAAGAAGTTGAATTTTTCTACTCACAAAACTTTGCAAAATCAACTCAATATTGAACTATTATTCTCAAAATAAATTTTATCTATCATATAGAATTTCCAAAATCACTAGGGAGACATAAGGTATTCTACAAAACCTGATAATAATAGCATTCATCAAAGATTATCAAGTACTTAATCCATCTAGGAATCATAAGGACATCTACAATATAATTCTTCAAAAATTAAATCAAACTAGGGAGATATAAGGAAGCCTATAAAACCTATACTTTATAAAGGTTCTATCAAATCAAATCCTCATACTCTAAACTAGGGAGTCATAAGGTATACAACTTCAAAAAGTCAAATTAGGGTATTTAAAGGACTTCTATCAAATCCATATATACAATTATGAGGAATATCAAGAAACGCTCAAGGAGGAATATGGATGAAATAATAAAAACTACCTTTATTAGTAAAGAATTATTTAATGAAATGGATTTATATTCTCAAAAATTGATACATACCCTTGAATAATATGAAAAACTATCAACCAGTGATAAGGAGAGATTCTACTTATTTCTTATGGAAGCAAAAGAGGGTAAATTTGAAGCATTAATTGGTTATCTTCATGAAAATATCTTCAATACATGGTGGAATTTACAAAATATAGTTATATTCACATTATAGAAATATTTTATGATTTACCTATCATTAATTGTATTTGTATTCACTCAAAACATGAAGAAATCTACCAATGCAAGTTAATATTATTATGATGATAGGCTAACTACTCATGAAGTAGAAATTCCATAAGTATCAATGTAGAATCGCTAGAAAATAAGAAGGAAATGAAAGAAAATATATGCTAAGGGAAACATAAAAATTGAACCAGACAAACATATTTAAAAGATAGAGGAATCCAAAAATACAACTTTCTTTGCATCATATGAATATACTAGCTACTTACTTGATCAGAGTAAAGTAAGCAATGAAGGAGATTACAAGATCCAATTCTGAAGAATAAGATGGTCTAGATAAAGGACTCCAAAGAAAAAAATCAATTGATCAAATCAAAGAGCATTCTCAAGAAGAATATCCGTATTGAAGATTGAAATCTTTAATACCCAAATAATGTAATACATTGGGGTGTTATAGTTAGAGTATATTACATCATTTGGATCATGTAAATGTATCACCTTAGGTACATAGTAAGGATAAGATATTACTTTAGGGTGAAGTTATCTAGTTACTTCAAGCAATGTAATAAATGCATAGGTGACAATGTGCAAGATATCCCCTTGTAAAACTAGATAGGGTATTTGCCAAGGAATCTATCTTCCTATATAAAGGGCCTCATAGTGGTAGATTATATATCAAGCTCACATCAAGCTCATATAAAGTTCATGTCAAGTTCATGTCAAGCTCTTGGTAGTAGTACTCATGTATGGAGTACAATGTTAGCTCTTTAGCTCATATTAATGGAGTGACAATTTCCTCTATATTGTATTGTATTTTCATCATTTCTATTTATAGTATATTTCAATCATATTGGTGTACTTTATTTCATATTTCTTATATTTTATTAGGACCTATGCTAGATCTCTCTAGTGCTTGTATCCTCAAAATCTAATAGAATATGTATGAGTTATGAATGCATGAATGGATGTACAAAATGCAATATGAATGGCTAAGCTAAAAATTTATTTATTGTTGTGCTTTTTTTTTCATGTATGTATACATATATTTCGCATTAGGTGTAGAATACCCTCAGGTAAATAATATTTAATGGTTCAAGATCTTCTATTCCCTTGATATTAGCAAGCTTGTATGTTCTAGGTACCAACTTATATTTAACAATGAATGGACCCAACCAATTAGCCATAAATTTTTCATGAAGGTGTAGCAAGACATTGGTGTTTTTTTATTCTCTTTGAGGATGAAATCTCCTACTTGGAATTCATGTGGATGAATTTTTACATTATAAGAATGTTTGACTCATATTTCATCAAGGATCTTAAGCTGATCAAGATGTGCTTGTTGAGTAGTATTGTCATCCATGAATTCTTGTAATGAAATGCGTAGGGAGGGTATCTCAAGCTCAATAGACATAATTACTTTGGCCCCATAGACAATAAAAAATGGATTTATCCCTATAGGTGTATGAATTCTCATTAAATAAGCTCATAATGTGAAGGGTATTTGAATATGCCAATCTCTATAATTTTCCTTGATGAGTTTATTTAGAATGGATGTCAATGTCTTATTGGTGGCCTTAGCTTATCCATTTACTTGTGGGTCATACGGAGTCAAGAAACTATGTTGGGTATGATATTTATCACAAAGTGCTCGAACATGCTTATTATTGAAAGACTTATCATTATAAAAAATTATCTTTGAGGGAATGCCAAAATGATAGATTATATGTTGGAGTATGAACTTCATGATTTGAGGTCCAATCATACTGGTCATAGGGATTATCTTGACCCATTTTATGAAATACTTTTTGGTAGTGATAATAAATATGTTTTGTCTTGATGACATAAGTGAGATTTTTCAAATAAAATCAAGGCTCCATTACAAAAAGGGCCAAAGGGTTTGTATTGGTTATAGTGCCCACGATGGAACCTAAGTTAAAAGTGGCATGTTGTTGACATTTTTTATATTTATTAACCAATTTGAAATAGTCACTTTCCATGGTGGGCCAATAATAACCCATACACAAGATACACTTTGTAATGGCAATCCCACTAAAATGGCCACTACAAGTACCATCATGAGCCTCGAATGTAACCCATTGTACCTCTACAGGTTCTAGACAATTAAGTAAGATTCCATCATAGCCACGTATATACAACACATCCCAAAAAGAGTGTAATGAGCTACATTATATTTGAAAGTACATTTAGTAGTTCATGAAAAATCTGTTGGGAGAGTACCAAACTTGAAAAATTCCTTCACCTAACTTAGCCATGGGTTGTATGGCTCTATGTGAATGAAAAACATATTTTTTATCTCTAGACTTTGCTCATGAAATTGAATATTTAGAAATTATTGTAATAGTGAGGTGTTGGACCTCTCCCATAGGGTTATTTGGAATCAATGATACAATAGAGGCCATTTTATCTACAAATTGATTAGTCGAACGAGGCAGGTTATCAATTTTATACCTATCAAATTTTTCTAGCAACTTCATTGACATTTTATTGTAAACTTTTAAGACTGAATCTCTACATTGGTAAGTTCCTTTGACTTGATAAACCATAAGTTGAAAATCACCAAATATTCTAATATACTTTATGCCCATAGCAATAGCTACCTAAAGTCCTAGGATTAAGGCTTCTACTCTACATTGTTGTTCATGTATGGGAAGTCAAGTTTGAACGATTAAGGGATAAACATCCCTTGTGGTGTATAAAACATGACTCTTGCACCTTGTCCTCACTTGTGCTTATATTTGTCAAAGAATAGGATGATGTCCACATCATATTCAAGAGCAATATGTTATTCTTATTCAGTTACGATAGAGATCGAATCATCTGGTAGCTCGATAAACAAAGGTTGATCATTCAAAAGTAGAGCTTCTATGAGCTTAGCAACTATCACCTGATCCTTAATGGATTTTTATTGATGAATTCAAGATCAAATTATATTAAAAGCATAATTTATTTTATGGTACGAGTGTTTTTGTATGTGTGAGTCATCATGTAACAAAGAGGTTTTTCATGAGCTATGACATAAGTGGTGTGATTTAGCATGTAATATTTGAGTTTCTTATTGAAAAAACCACTACTAGAAATTATTTTTCTACATATGCATATCTTGTTTTGTAGCTCACAAGCATTCGACTAGTATAATAAATTGCTTGCTATTGATGATTTTCATTCTTTTGTGCAAGCATTGTCCCTAGTGAAAAATGAACGACAAATATATAAAGATGAAATGTGATGCCAGAATAAGGTGACTTTAGAATTGACAACAAATCTAGATATTGCTTAATATCATCAAAATCCTCTTGACACTCCTTAGTCCATAAAAAAGTCACCCTCTTTTATAGTAGATGATTAAATGACCTACATTTATCAAATAGTTGAGTGATAAAGCAACGAATCGCTTGAATATTCCCTTGTAATTTGTGCAACTCCTTAATATTTTTGGGGATGGAATTTCCATAATGGCCTTGACCTTATTAGTATCTACCTCAATGCCACATTTTGAAACAATGAATCATATAAGTTTACCTTATATAACTCCAAAGACACATTTTTTAGGATTCAATATTACCTTATGCTTAAGAAGCTAATCAAATACTTTACTTAATACATTGATATGAACATGATATGTTTTAGATTTTTCTACTAAATCATCCAAATAATCCTCCATGATTTTATGAATGTAGTCATGGAAGATATACGTAATGGTACATTGATACGTGGCTCCTACATTTTTAAGGACGAATGACATAACCCTGTGTAGAAATTCCCCCAAGGAATTTTAAATGTTGTTTTGTCCTAGTCATCAGGATTAATTTGAATTTGATTGTATCCTAAAAAAACCATCCATTAGAGAAAGCATTTCATGGCTCATAGTAGAGTCTACGAGAGTATTAATGTTTGGTAATGGAAAACCATCCTTAGGAAACACTTTGTTCAAGTCTCAAAAATTTGTACATATGTGAATCCCCTCATTAGGTTTGTGAATGAGTACCATGTTTTAAAGCCACTCAAGATAATCAATGGGTTGTATGAAATCCAAGTCTAATAATTTTTTATGTTCTTATTTTTACATGAGGACAATGGTAGGATGAATTTTTCGCAACTTTTGTTTGATCGGTTTTGAATTTAGATCCAAGGTTAGATTGTGGACCACCAAGTTGGGGTTGAGGTCAGTTATGCCCTTATATTACCATGTAAAACACATTTTTTTTTTTTAGTAGCATTGTACGTCACTCTTTCTCTTCTATAGATAATTTTTTTTTAATTTTTACAAGTTTTAGATTATTTGGATCTGCACTTAAGTTCACATCAATAGTATCTTTGATAAGCATGTGCAAATACTCCTCCAACTAGTGGGGAGTAGGAACTAAGTAAATGATATTAGCTACATCATAAAATGTTTTAGGAATGACCTCTTCTACCTTGGTATGGAAAATGGAAGAAGGGAAAGGTGAATATTACAAAGGGATGTAAGCGTTGGAAGCTCTTAGCAATTCTTCTAACAATATGAACTTGAATATGGATAGCGATGATGAAATTTGATCCATATTGATGAGGTTAATGTCAAGAGGAATTGGTTTTTCCAAATCATATGGATTACGAAGGGGTTCCAACAAGTGAATAGAAATCATGTTAACTTGATAGACATGTGATGGTTGCAATGTGGAGGTTGGATTCTCCCGCTCTTGCTCTCAAGGGAGTAGTTGACCTATGATTTGTATATTATTATGATGTTACAAATATAGCCAATCTTGATCTAGTGGGTCAATTGGTGCATCGGGTCACCTGAGTGGGAGGAGCAAATGAAATATGAGATACATGATAGGAAAGATATGAAGGTAAAAATCATCCTCATTAGTGATGGATTAAATGGGGACCGAATATTATTCTAAGTTGTTAGATGTGATGGAAAGTGCATCAATACCTCATAAAAGTCTTCCTCAGAGTTATCATTGGAAATAGTATCAATCATTGATACTTGTGGTTGGATTGCTAGAAAGCCTCATACAATAGAGGTACAAACTCATGATCTATATATTCATCATCACTATCACCACTACCCTTATCATCCTCATCGATGTTTAAGGTGATTTTTTGAAGTATTTCCTCGAAGGAGTATGTGGAGAATTGTGGTCTATATCCTAGGCTAGAGTGATCATGCACCTCTTGATAGTATGGTTAAAAAATATTGTTAATACCTTGTTCATGTCATTCTAAATCATATCCCTACCAGTTAACTCATCAATAATATCACATCAGGAATGATGGATAGGACATATACTTGATGTTAGCCCAAATTATTGTTGGGGTTCATCAAAGGGAGGTGGATCGATTGAAGAAATAATTCTTCCATACATAAAATTTATTTTATTAGGCACTGATCCATGTTATATATTGTGTCAATGGCTAATGGTGGGTCACATGGATGACCATAATCTTTTATAGTCTCAATGCTTGGTGTAGTGATTACAATATTTTGAACAATGTACTCACCAATTCTTGGATTAGAGAGATAAATTGTAACTTGTATGTGTGCGATTGGGGATGAAGTGGGAATATATGTGGAGGCCTCAAGAGAGACCTATGACATAGATGGTGGAGGTGGTGGAGGGTCCAACAGAGTGGAGTGGAAAATATTTTGGGTTTAGGACAAGATTGGGTTATAATGGGTGCTGGTAAAATTATATTGGTTCATGATGGGGTATGATGAGTGATTGTGGGTGTTGATGAGGGGTTGAAAGGTTGATTTTGTGATGTAGAGGTTTACCCCCCTATGTAATAGTTGGATGAATAAAAATTTTATTGTTTGGGTGATGTCATGGTATGTGGCTTGATCAAAGTGAGGGTTGATTTGCTGGGTAGTGGATGATGAGGTGTGATGGGAAAATGATATGAGGTCGAGGTAGTGGCATGATTTGGATTAATGGTTTGGGATGTGGAGGTGTGATAAAAAATGGATAGGGTTTCCTGGATGGGATATTTTGACGAGTTGTTTTTATGTGAAGTGGATGGAGTGGCGATTGGAGTGATGGATAAGTGGCTGGATGGAAAATATGGTGCATATGGGTTGGATATGAATGTGTAGTATTCAAAGGGTTCTTTGTTTGTGGGCATGCAATGTATTTTCCCTCATGTATATATTTTAGGGATTGGTGCAATATTCTCTAATCCTGGGGTACCTAAGAAGTATTTTATATTGCATGTTCCCTCTAGGATATCGAACAATGTGCGAATTATCTTGACCACCACCTACACATGGAGGACAACCTTGCTGACTATAGAGCATAAAACATAATTAAAAACTTGTAAGGTGAAGGTAGATCTAGTGATATGCAAAGGTGTAAGGTTAACATGTTGAAGTACTGGGGTGGTGATAATGTTGATGGAGGAGCCAATGTCTATTAGCACTCATTTGAATGTCTTTCAATCATTATAGAATCAAGTATATCTATTGACATGGTTTTGATTTCAAAATTATAAAATGCAATTGATGGTTCCATGCATGTATGGATATTCCCCACATATTTTATGAAGGCATTGGGATCTTATGTCTAAACTTCGATGGATTTAAAGTGTTAGAAATATTTATTTTTCATTTATATCAAATGTGCATGGTATTCAAGGTAGAAATATTCTTCAAAGGATGATAATTTTATGAGGTTGGACAATATATCAATAATTTCATATATGAACTTGATAAATAGCAAACAATGGAAAAACATCCAAGGTAAAGATATATTTCAAGAGAATCAAGGAAAGTATATTTCAAAGCAAGGAAAATATATTAAAATATTATAAAGAGAAGGACAAATGTTGGGACAAAGGTTTGACATATTTAAATCAAAGGATTTAAATATATAAGAGTTTAAAAGTTAAATAATATAATATTTAAATCATAGATTTAAATATTATAACCTAAAGTGTTTGAAAAATAAAATGCGTTGACATCTTTGGAGAAGATATAAAGTTGAAAGAAAATAATAAGAGCCGACCTCCTTGATGAAATTGAAGACAATGGGAAACATATAAATATGAGGTATTATTTCACCTTTGTTAATGTGCAATATAATTGATTAATCCATTGTGGTGAGTGCGAGCGGTAGATAGAGGAGAAGAGCAACAAAAAATCGATGGCAGTGAAAGACAAGGATAAATATTATATTGTACCCCTTTGGTTTCACCTACTGGGATAGCCCATTTGGTTGTCTAGATTGCATGGAGTGTTGTTGTGCAGGAGGTTAGAGGTTTGAATTTATTTAATACCATTTTTCTATGGTTTTTATGTTTGAGGAAGCGCAAAGATAAGGACAAATATTATATCATGCCCATTTGGTTTCACCTACTAGGATAGCTTAGATGGTTTTCTATCTTACGTGGAGCACTGCTATACAGGAGGTTAAAGGGATGAAACACATCGATGTTGTTTTGCTGAAGAAGTTGAGATAAAGCTATAAGGAGTCAAATATTTGTGCACCTCTTTTAGGTTTCACCTGCTATGGTAGCACAACTGGTCATGAGCACTTGTGAGAGCACTACGCTTCTAGAGGATAGGGGATCAAATATTGTCATAGTTGTGCAAGGTATTTAAAGTTTTATTTTATTAAATTTAATAAAGGGAGATATAAGGGTTATGATGTTAGTATAAGGTTTTATTTTTGCAAAATAATAAAAGGAGATATAAGGGTTATGATGTTAGTATAATATTTCATTTTTGAAATTTAATAAAAGGAGATATAAGGGTTTTAGTTGTTAATAAAGTGTTATATTGCCAGTTTCAAAAAGGGAGATATAAGGAGTTATTTTTAAGATTTATTGTGTACATTTTTTATAAGGGATTTTAAAGTTGTTTATTTGGTATTTAATCAAGAAAGGAAAATGAGAATTGCTAACTACATTTTGTCAAGATAGATTTGGAAAACTCATGCAAAATAATGTCATCATCATTGAGGTAGATTTAGAGATATGGTGATTTAATTCCTTTCTCAAAGTGGTTTTGCTTGAGGAAAATATTTGCGTTGTCATATAGTGGGAGGTATAAGTAATTATTGGATGTGCAATATTCTTATTAAAATTAGAATAAAATGTGCATAGGTTATAGATCTGATTTGTGAGCAAAATTGTGCATTATTTTTTATTAGAATTTGAAGAAAATATGCAAAGGTTATAGATCATATTTCTGAGAAAACTTGTGCATTATTTTTTATTGGAATTGGAAAAAAATGTGCAAAGGTTATAGATCATATTTATGAGAAAACTTGTACATTATTTTTATTGGAATTGGGGTAAATGTGCAAAGGTTATAGATCAAATTTATAAGTAAATTTGTGCATTGAGATTGGTTTTGGAGTGCATATGGAAATAATAAAATTAGTATAGTCTCAAACAAATAGAAGGGTTGTTTTAATAAAAATCAAAGTGTCATCTAGTGCAAGAACGATGTGAAAGAATTCAATTGAAAAGAAGAAAATTTTCAGCCATCTACAAAAGGAAGGAAAGATGCAAATCAGAAATTACAAGGTCAGTTATCAAGTGCTAGAATAGAGCTACCTTTTATGTGAGACATGTGAAAGTGAAAGACTTAATGAATGTGAAGTGGATTGTTATGTTTGGATTTGGAAATAGATGAACATTGTTTGTATGCAATATTTGGGAATAGATGAGCATTGTATGTATGCAAGATTTGAGTAGAGTTGTGATCAGGTTTTAGAGCAGGTTTTGTGAGCAGGTTTTGGAGAAAATTTGAGTAGGATTTGTGAGTAGTTTTTTGAGAAGAATTGAGCAGGTATTGTGAGTATATTTGATAGTATATTTGAGCAGGATTTGTGAGTTAATTTGAGCAATATTTATGAGAAGGTTTGGGGCAGGTTTTAGCATGATTTTGGAGCAAATTTGAGATAATATTTAAGCATATTTTGGGCTATATTTGTGAGCATAGGATATTAGTGTCTCTTATGGATTGATATCCATGAACCAGAGTAGAAGGTATTGGTCTATCTTGTGGATTGGTGTCCATGAACTAGAGCAAAAGAAATTGGTGTCTCCTGTGGATTGGTGTCCATACACTAAGAGAGGGGATTGGTCTGTCCTGTGGATTGGTATCCATGAACTAGAATAAGGGATTGATATCTCCTATGGATTGGTGTCTATAAATTTGAGAGGGGATATGTGTGTCCTATGGGTAGGTTCCCATGATCTTGTGAGAGAAGATAGGTGTATCTAGTGAATTGGTGTCTACAAACATTGTAATAGGGGATTGGTATATCCTATGGGTTGGAACCCATGAAATTTATTGAATAAATTTATAATAAATATTTCTCTATGGATGTAGCCCATATTGGGTGAACCATGTTAAATATATGTCTCTTATGTGTGTGGTGATTTGTGCATTATTTTATTAATGCATTGATATTATTTGAAGTTATTACTTTGGAAAGAAAAGAAAAAAGTTTTATCTTATACTATTCACCCCCCTCTCAGTATAATCTTGTGTTCTTCAATTGGTATCAGATCGGGTTCCTTCGTGAAAGCCTAACAACTTGAAGGAAGATCCTACAAGAACACACATGGATCATCAGGAAGGGTTCTCATCAAATAGAGCTCAATTTTTTGATGGGACTAACTATACTTTTTGGAGTGTGAGGATACAAACTTATTTTTTGGCACATGGTTATGATATATGGTAATCCATTGTGTATGGGTTAATAACACCTAAAACTTCTCCCACATATGCAAATGGTAAGAAACCATACAAAAATAATGTCAGGGCAATGAATGCAATCTTAAGTGGGTTATGTGAATCAAAATTTATGAAATTCATGCAATGCACTTCAGAAAAATAAATATGTAACAAGTTACAGAGAACATATGAAGGATACGACAAGGTTAAAATGGCAAAAATTCAAACCCACAAGAGGAATTTTGAATACTTGAAGATGAAATATGAGGAATATATTGCTAGGTACCTACTTCATGTTGATGAGGTTGTTAACACCATTCATGGACTTGGATAAAGTATTGAATACTCTAATATTATTTAAAAAATTTGAGATCACTTCCCGTGACTTTTGATGCAAAGGTTTTAGCAATTGAAGAAATGAAGGATCTCAAAACTTTGAACATGGATGAGCTACATGGAATTCTCACAACCTGTGATATTAGGATAGAAAAATATAAAACATCCAAATGAGAGGCAACATTTAAAGCTTCAAAGAAAATAAATAATATGATCTTGTAGTTGAAGACCAAGAAGAAGATAAAGATTCAAAAAAGGAAGAGCAAGCCACATTTGACATAGAAGAGGATCTTATTTTTTCTCTTGAATATTTGAAAAGGTTTATAAAGAAGAACTCAATATTGAAGTCTCAAATACAATAGGAGGAGAAAAAAAAATCAAAGCTTCTACAAGATCTCACTGAATTAAAATTAAAGGTTGAAGAGGCAAGGATAATTGAAGAAGGTATGGCTGAATAGTTAAAGGCAAAAGAACTAGAGTGTGAAATACTAGAACATGAAGTTGTCATTCTACGGAAGTGACTTAAAAAATTTAATGATAAGATATATCAATTTAGGAAAAGCTCAAAAAAATTGGATGATATTATCAAAGCACAAAGATCTCCATTTATTAATATTGGACTTGGTTTTGAAGAAGGTCAAGAGAAACAAAAGGAGGAGTCAAGCTCAAAATAAATAGAAGCATCAAAGAAAGTAATTAAAGAAGAACTCAAGACCTATGCTAATATGCTGAAAAGTGGAAGCATCAATGAGGATGAAAAAAATGCACCATCAAGGAATAGGCACCATCACAAAAAAATAAATAAAGAAGCATGCGACCAAATCCTCCAAGGTAAGATGAATATTTTTTTAAGGTTATTGTTTTTCATGTTATAATTTTGGTCATAAAGTTGTAAATTACAGAAGAAATGTTAATTCATTTACACCATTCATGGAATAAAAAATCATTTGTTACAATTGCACCAATTTTGGGCATAGAGAAAAATGGTGTAGAATAGTGTTCCCTAAACTCTCAAATTCAAGCAAGAAGAAGGATAGTCAAAATGTTCAAAAAGGTATAACCTCAAAAGTTTAAAAAAGAAAAAGAGCATTGTAAGTTGGGAGTAGCTTTACTCCCATCTCAAAATTGATCACCTCAAGAAAAGGAGGTGGTAAGGGGGTTGTGTTAAGTGTCTTATTTTTAGCCCCAAGTATCCCTTTGCCATTGATGTCAAAGGGGGATAATTTAACAAGGATGAGTAGCTTGTCAGGGGGTGCAGATTGTGAATCTATTTAAAAGTAAAAGGAATTTGTTTGTAGGGTTGCCATAAATGAAAAATGGGGAGATTGTTAGAAATATTGAGTTGTCATTGATGTCAAAGGTGCATGGTATTCAAGGCAAAAATATTCTTCAAGGGTGATAAGTTTATAAGGCTGGACAATATATCAATAATTCTAGATTTGGACTTGATAAATAGTAAACAACGGAAAAATATCCAAGGCAAAGATATATTTCAAGAGAATCAAGGAAAGTATATTTGAAAGCAAGGCGAATATATTAAAATATTATAAAGAGAAGTACAAAGGTTGGGATAATGTTTTGACGTATTTAAATCAAAGGATCTAAATATATAATATAATTTAAAACATAGATTTAAATATTATAACCTAAAGTGTTTGAAAAATAAAATGCACCGACATATTTGGAGAAGATATAAAGTTGAAAGCAAATAATAAGAGCTGACCTCCTTGACAAAATAGAAAACAATGAGAAACATATAAATAAGAGGTATTATTTTACCTTTTTTAGTGTGAAATATGATCGATTAATTCATCGTGGTAAGTGCGAGAGACATACAGAGGAGAAGAGTAGCAAAAAAATAATGGTAGCAAAAGACAAGGATAAACATTATATTGTGCCCCTTTGGTTTCACCTTTTGGGATAGCCCAGTTGGTTGTCTAGCTTGTGTGGAGCATTTTTGTGTAGGAGGTTAGAGGGTTGAATCTCTTCGATGTTGTTTTGTTGTGGTTTTGATGTTTGAGGGAGTGCAAATACAAGGATAAATATTATATTGTGCCCCTTTGGTTTCACCTACTAGGATAGCCCAGCTAGTTGTCTAGCTTGCATGGAGCATTGCTATGTAGGAGGTTAGAGGGTCAAATCTCTTCGATGTCATTTTTTTGAAGAAGTTGAGACATAGCTATAAGGAGTCAAATATTCATGTGCCCCTTTTAGGTTTCACCTATTGTGGTAGCACAACTGATCACAAGCGCTTGTTAGAGCACTACACTTCTAGAGTATAGGGGATCAAAGCCTATCATTGTTGTGCAAGGTATTTAAAGTTTTATTTTATTAAATTTAATAAAGGGAGATATAAGGGTCATGGTGCTAGTGTAGAGTTTTATTTTTGCATATTAATAAAAGGGAGATATAAGGGTTATGATGTTAGTATAAGGTTTTATTTTTGCAAAATAATAAAAGGAGATATAAGGGTTATGATGTTAGTATAAGGTTTCATTTTTGAAAATTAATAAAAGGAGATATAAGGGTTTTAGTTGTTAATAAATATTTATATTGTGAGTTTCCAAAAGGGAGATATAAGGAGTTATTTTTGTTTTATTGAGTATAATTTTGATAAGGGATTTTTGAGTGGTTGATTTGATATTTCATCAAGAAAGGAAAAAGAGAATTCCTAACCAGATTTTGAAGGGACAAACAAAAGGAAAATTATTTTTTTCAACACAGGTTTGGAAAGCTCATGCAAAATAAAATCATCATCATTGAGACAGATTTAGAGGTATGGTGATTTAATTCCTTTCTCAAATTGGTTTTATTTAAGGAAAATGTTTTTATTGTCATATAGTGGAGGTATAAGGAATTATTGGATGTGCATTATTTTGATTAAAATTAGAAGAAATTGTGCAAAGGTTATAGATCAGAGTTGTGAGCAAACTTGTGCAATATTTTTAATTAGAATTGGAAGAAAATATGCGAAGTTTATAGATCAAATTTATGAGAAAACTTGTCCTTAATTTTTTATTGGAATTGGAAGAAAATATGCAAATGTTATAGATAATATTTGTGACCAACTTTGTACATTATTTTTTTTTGGAATTGGGAGTAAATGTGCAAAGGTTATAGATCATATTTATAAGGAAACTTGTGCATTGATATTGGTTTTGGAGTGCATGTGGAAATAATAAAAATAGTATAGTCTCACACAAATAGAAGGATTGTTTTAAAACAAGTCAAAGTGTCATCTAGTGCAAGAAATAGTGTGAAAGGATTCAATTGAAAATAAGAATATTTTCAGCCATCTACAAAAGGAAGGAAAGGTGCAAATCAACAATTACAAGGTCAGTTATCAAGTGCTAGAATAGAGCTACCTTTTATGTGAGACATGTGAAAGTGAAAGACTTAATGAATGTGAAGTGGATTGTTATGTTTGGATTTGGGAATAGATGAACATTGTTTGTATGCAATATTTGGGAATATATGAGCATTGTATGTATGCAATATTTGAGCAGAGTTGTGAGCAGTTTTTAGAGCAGGTTTGAGCAAGTTTTGTGAGCAAATTTTTGAGTAGGTTTGAGAAAGGTTTGTGAGAAGTTTTTGGAGCAGATTTGAGAAGGATTTATGAGTAGGTTTTAGGGCAGAATTGAGCAGTTTTTGTACATATATTTGAGAGTAAATTTGATAAGGATTTATGAGCAGATTTTAGCAGGATTTATGAGAAGTTTTGGGGCAAGTTTGAGCATGATTTTAGAGCATATTTGAGAGAATAATTAAGTAGAGTTTGGGCTAGATTTGTGAGCAGAGGGATTAGTATATCTTGTTGATTGGTGTCCACAAACCAGAGTAGAGGGGATTGGTGTCTCATGTGGATTGGTATCCACAAACCAGAGCAATGGGAATTGGTGTCTATGAACCAACAAAGCAGATTTGTGTCTCCTATGGATTGGTGTCCATGAACTAGTAGAGGGGATTGGTGTTTCCTGTGGATTGGTATACATGAACTTAAGAGGGGATAGGTGTCTCCTATGGATAGGTTACCAAAAACTTGTGAGAAGTAATAGGTGTCTCCTGTGGATTGGTGTCCACAAACATTGTAATAGGGGATTGGTATCTCTTGTGGGTTGGAGCCCACAAAATTTATTGAATAAATTTATAAGAAATATTTCTTCATGGATGTAGCCCATATTGGGTGAACCACGTTAAATCTATGTCTCTTATGTGTGTGGTGATTTGTGCATTATTTTATTAATGCATTGATATTATTTGAATTTATTTTTTTGGAAAGAAAATAAAAAGGTTTTATCTTATATTGTTCATCCCCCTCCTCTTATTATAATATTGTGTTCTTCATAAATATCTTCATCAATACCTCATGATATGGGAGATATTGTTGTGTCATCTCATAATTTGATAGTTTGGAAGAATCCAATTTTAGGCTATGCATCAACTGACTCGTAAGTGTGATGGTTGGTCTCGGTGGATGTTTTTGGAGATGAATTTGGAATGTAGTATTGATTTGACCTAGTTGTTGATGCACATCAGTTGTTGGTTTAATTAGAGGGAATACATTTTGGGTTTAATCAATTGAATGCAGGTGACTATATATATAGCACCTACAAAATATTAGTATTGTTGAGAATTGTAAATGTTGTTGACTTGGTTTGGAGGAACTATAGAAGTTGATTTCCTGATTTATTGTTGTCTAGACTCATGATATGGTAGAGGTGTTTGATATATACTAATATTTTTATTTTGTTGTGCTAAATATTTATTAATTTTGAAAGTCCCTTTATTGATCATATATTGCACAATATCATTGAATGAATAGCGATCATTAATGTCATAAGATTTTTGATGATGAAAAGTGTAATATTGATACTCCTTGTATAACCTACCACATGGTTTGTTGGGGTCTCATGGTATTATTTGTGGCAGCGTAATAATTTATGCCTCATACAACCATTAAAATATGGTGGAAAGTGGCTTAGGGAGTGGATTATAATTATGAGCAAGTTGATAGTACTATTAATGTCGATGGTTGTCTATCATGTTGTCTTGATTTTGAAATTGGGGTGGGGGTTGCACTACATGATATGTGTGTTGTTATGGTGGTTGTTGTGTTGGGGACTATTGATACTATACTTAAGCCTATTAGATTTGTGGTTGAGGTGTGCTCAAGACCACTTGATTCACTTGTCTAGGTTTGGACTAGCCCTGATTATTTCCCCTTGAATTCATATTCTACCATTATTTATTTTAATATTAATCTTGTATTCTTGAATTGTAATCTCTTCAATTACTCTATCTTGGGTGAGTACTTCAAATTTTCTGAATTGTTGTAATTGTAACAACAAGGAGATGGGTTTCGAGCAACTCCTTGCAAAAATTCTTGTGAGTTCCACCATGGGGAGGGTGAATGGTAATTTTGTGATAACTATCCTCAAGTGGGGTTCCATTATCATAAATAAACTCATCTTCGAATTGGCATAAATTGAACAAGTTAGTTGAGCTTATCTTCTTTCTAACATTTAAGGAGAAACACTCTAAGAATTGATCCACTAATGGATTGAAAGTGTAGATGTTTTAGTGTAGCAAATGGTTATACCATTCTATAGCTTCTCCTCCAAATTTTTAGGTAAAGGTCCAGAGCATCAATTGATCAATGTCTTGTATTTTAAAATACGTATGGATTAACGCACCTACAGGATCCTCATCCCCTTTGAATTTTTCAAACTTTGATAGTGTAAAATCTATAGGATAAGGTAAATATGGAACCAAAGGATAAATGGGGTGATTGAATAGTTGCCTCAAAGTGGGTTTTTTATATAACATTGCAGGTGTCTATATAGCTAAGCTATCAATTTAACTTTGCAAAAACTAAAATTTTGGATCTTCCAATGATGATTGAAATTCCTGGTTTGTGTTCTATGTGTATGTGGGATATTTCTATTGCATGATGAATTAGGTGGATGAGATGAGGTTTTTGTTGGTGAATGGATTGATGTTTTTCAAAATTTGGTGATGTGAAATGTTCTATTGATATTGGTTGTGGAATGATTTTTGTTGATTAATAAATGGTTTTTGATGAGGATATGGTGGAATGATGGTGTGTTGTGATGATGTAGTATGCATATTTTGGAGTGGACGTACATATATGGTTATGGTGGGTGGTCATGATAACCATGATGGATCCTATTTGAAGAAGGTATTTTGGGTTGATATAGGTGGATGGTTTAAGTCTAATACCTATTATTATTGTTGTGATATGGGACGAGTGATTTTATTTGTGCTACCAACAAGCAATTATTGCAAAAATTATAAAGCTTGGTGTATATCCATCATAGATGTGGGTTGCATGGTTGAATAAGGACTAGAAATTTTAACATGATGTGTGGCAATAAAATGGGTGGATGTTGGTGGAGGGTAAGTGGTGAAGGGGATTGTAACCAATATAGGGATGGTATGCTACATAGGATCGATCAATGGTAATGATGTAGGTGGAATTAATGTTAGCACTTGCAAAGTACCACTGAATATGATGGGTGGATGTCATGGAGATGTATTTATTGGATGATGGTGGATGGCTTTGGCTCATAGTATGGTTGTGAATTCAAAATGAGGGTTGATAATAATGTGGATGGTTTTTTGGGGATGTTAAAAAGCATGTTCCTTATGGAATGTAGGAATGGATCAGGGTGGAATGGTGAGTAGGGATAGGGATGGAGAAACTAGATTTAGGTACATTCTAAGGGCATCAGTATCCAAGTGTGTGATGCATAGATTAGAAGGTGTTGATGGCTTGGTGTGAGGGATCTTTAATATGGAAGTGTGTATGGCTCTTTGCATCATATCCATATCTAAAGTGGGTGCACGATTGAAATGCCTAGCTGATAGGCCTACATGGATACCCCTTGTTCAGGCATAGAAGTGGCTAAGGCATAATAAATCTAAGTATATTAATCCTTGGATGTAGGTTTTTGGCTTTGGATGTTGGCTAAAGCTTTGGATTGACTTTGGATCAATACCATAAGCTAGGGATGAAGTAAAATGATGGATGTGCAGGTTAAGTGTGTGGAAAATGTGAGATGTACACTATGAAAAAACACATAATCATACCAAAAACAAGTGTTTTTCTATTTTCGCTCATTTTTGAAAATTTTATTTTTTATTTTTTTGTTCCCTTTTTATGAATTTTTGAATAATTTTTTAGAATTTTTTTTAGGGGGGGTTTGGTGTGTTTTATGTTACCTAGACCTAAAAATGATGAGTGGTAGGTGGTGAAGTGGAATCTAAAAATGTGTGTCCATACCCACCCTTTGTCAAAGGATGAGTGACAAATGATTGATAAATATTTCTAGATGAAGGTTTGATAATGTGTATATCCTAAGGAATCAAAATACCTCTCAAGAGAGGTTGCATTGTCTAGTGCCTTGGTGTCGGCCCATATGGGATTTCACTTTACCCTCATGAGAGATTAGGTATAAATGATAGCTATGATTTTAAAAATTATCATGGGTAACCAGTCTCTTGGTGATGAATTCCAAGAAACTATCATGCTAACTAGGGTTTTCTTAGGACTCGACTAATGGTTGGTGATGAAATACAACTTGTTAAAGAATTTTTCCTCACACTTATGTAATAAAAAGTTGTAAAATTATGATTGTGCATGTGTGTGGGGGCTTTGTTTCAAGTTTTGTGAACTTTCTATGCACTTTTATAAGAAAATGCAAATCTAATACTAAAAATGTAACATATAATGCACGTCAAATTTGATACCTAAAAAATGCAATTAAAGACATGCAAAATCTAAAACAACACACAATAATAGTAACAAAGACAAAAACCCTATGTTAAAATGCAATCAAAATGCTTCATAAGGACCCCAAAATGAGTTTGAGGCATAAGGCCAAATGTAGGCTATGTTTGGGACCCATAGTCTACTTTTGGTAAATGCAAGCTTCATATTTTACTATCTTAGAAGAAAAATAGGGTAGATAAGAAGATCAAATATGATTTGAATGCACCTATGAATGAAAAATTAGCCCCTAGATGCATATGATATCTCTTTTGTAATCAAAAAAACAAGAAATACACCCTAAAATGTGAATTTTATTTGATGATTTCAAAATGCTTACAAAAGGCTTGTAAAATGTCTACCCTAGTATGTGCATTTAATTCAATGGGTATTTTGTAACATCATAATAGAAATAGAAGAAAATGTTTCCATTTTAAAGTAAATCTAAGCCTGAAAAAGGGTCCAAACCACTTACCAATAAGCCTTAATCTCTCTTTATTCAATTGACAAAATGTAGGCTATGTTTACACAAGGCTTTCAAATGTAAGCTATGTTTCCCAAATGTAGGTTGTGTTTGCATAGGCTAGGAAATGGCTCGATATTTGAAACTCCTAAAAAGTTTCTATGAAGAACGCAAGCTTATACTGAGAGGGGGGTGAACAATATAATACAAATTTTTACTTTTCTTTCCTAATAAATATTATGAAATATATAGATAGAAATATCAATAGCAGTAATAAAAGCAATGCATAAATCACCACACATAATAGAGACACCATAATTTACATGGTTCACCTAATGTGGGCTACTCCACGGAGAAAATATTTCACTAAAATTTTCTCAATCAATCTCTTGGAATCCTTTACCTATTACAATGTTTATGGACATTTATCCAAAGGAGACACCAATCCCCTAAATAAAATTCATGGATCTCTATCCATAGGAGACACCAATCTCCTAATCTCTGCTCTAGCTAGTGATCCTCTAGAAGACATCTGCCTCTACTACCCTTAGAAAATGGAAATCTATCCATAGAAGACACCTATCTTCCCTACACTGGTTAGATATCTCTGTCCTCAACTCTGTCACCTCCTAATCTCTATCTAAAATATGTACTAAACACAGTCTGTCGATCTATCACAAATCTATCCTCAATCTCTATCTTTGGTCTGGAACAAACCTATCCTCAAATATGCACCAAAACCTATCCTTGAATCTATACTAAACATAGTCCTTCGGTCTAGCACAAATCTATCCTCAATATTTGCCCTCAACCCTTAACTCAAAGCTTGACTCAATCTCAATTCAACTCTGTTGGATCTATCCCAAACTCTAACTCAAGGTTTAAACAAATAAATCGATAAAATATGCTCTAAAATATTCTCAAAGACATGTCTAAAATACATTTTGTAAGCTTTCACAAAATCTTACACCAATCTATCCTCAAGTACTCTCTAGAACTTGTCCAATCTGCTCTACAAGTCCTCACTAGAACTTGTCCAAATTTTCTCAATAAGTTCTCGCAAGAACTTATCCAAATTTACTCTCTATCTGTATTGTAAGCTTCCACAAAAGCTTACCTAAATCTATCCACAAGTCTTCTGAAAGACTTACCTCAAATCTTCTCAAAATGTCCACAATAGAACTTGTCAAATATCATAAAAACATAAAGAGAATTGTTAGAGACTCAATATTCTCTACACTCATCACAATGCTCAATCACTTTTAATCACTCTTTTAGAAACATACAAAGAATTTTTAGAGACTCAATATGCTTCACATTCACCTCAATACTCAATCATTTTCAATCACTCTTTGATTTAAACATAAGAAGAATTGTTAGAGACTCAATATGCTTCACATTCACCTCAATTAATTTTTTAATTAAATTCAGAATATAGAATAGTTTGTTTTATGTAACTTGAATAATCACTTCACACACAACCACTTGACTAGACTCAACCAACTCTACTCAACCAATTATTCAATGAAACAATCCTTTCTTGTAATCCCTAGTCCAAGTATATGGCCCTTCACTCAAAATATTTCCAACAATGCTTATCAAAAAATCTCACTTAACAATTATACTCATGTTATTTTCAAACCCTAGTTCATGTTCTTCACTCAGTAACTCACTTCAACAACAATTATTATAATACAATATTCACATAACAACGATACTCATGTTATTTTCAAACCCTAGTTCAAGTTCTTCACTCAAAAACTCACTTCAACAACAATGATTATAAGACAATATTCACATTAAAATTATACTCACGTTCTTTGCAAATCCTAGTTCATGTTTTTCACACAATCAATGGCTTCAACAACAATGCTTATAAGACAATATTTTAACAATAACTCTTTATTCTAGAAAACCCTAATCAATTCCTTTTCAATCCAAACTTATTTTTCAGAAAACCAATCAATCAACTCAACTATGGAAGAATGTGCTCATACATTTTTCTTGATGATGAAGGAACCTCAAATATCTACCACAACCACAAACACTTCTTTGCCAAGCTCAAAGGAGTTAGAATATACTAAACTCTCTCAAAGATACAATGCAAAATATCAAAACACACATACACCTTATCACTCCATATTAAATAAAGCATCCATCAACATATACAAAAATGATTGACCAAATACACCTTATGATCTCCCAATTAAAACAATATTCATTACCAAAATATTGTCAATACAATCTCATTTTTAAACTAAATCAATGGCAAGAAGTCCTCTTAAATTTAATCACTCTTAAATTCACTTTTTTGATAAATAAAAAATATCACAATAACTTTATTTAAAATAAATTTCAACACCTTATTTCCTTCATTTAATCAAAAATTAATAATTAAAATAAACACCATTTCATAAGCCCTTATAGCTCCCTAAACCTTATGTTTACACCTTAGGCAATTTAAAAATAATATAAAATTTATTACCTCCACCTAGGTAAGATTCGAACCCTTGACACAACTTCTCCAAACACCTACCCATGGCTCCAATTGCTGCATTAGCTAGGTGCTCTTTTGGGGAACTGTTGTGGTTGATCCACAACACACCCCAAGATTGGGGACCCACCTTTTTGCAGGCTCACAGGGAAGGATCTCAGTGACCCAGATGCCAAAATTGAAAAAAAGAGAAAATGCACAAGTGTAGAAAGGGGTCGCGAAATCACGACATGTCGTGAAATCGTGATAGAAACCGAAGAATTGTCGCGAAATTGCGACATGTCGGAAAATCACGGTCAGCGCGGTCAGCAGCAACAAAACAGAAAAGCTGTCGCGAAATCGCGACGTGTCGATGACAAGGAAGAAAAAGGTGTCACGAAATCGCGACGTGTCGGTGGCCAAGAGGAAAAAGGTGTCGCGAAATCGCGACGTGTCGGTGACAAGGAAGAAAAAGGTGTCGCGAAATCGCGACGTGTCGGTGACAAGGAAGAAAAAGGTGTCGTGAAATCGCGACGTGTCGGTGACAAGGAAGAAAAAGGTGTCGCGAAATCGTGACATGTCGGTGAGGAGAAAAGAAAAAGTGTCATGATTTCGTGACGTGTTTTGGAAAGGTGTACGGAAGAGGAAAAACGTCGCGATATCGTGACAGGAAAGACGTCACGATTTCGTGACCGATTGCAGCAAAGGTGTACGGACGAAAAAATGGTCGCGATTTCGTGACGCATTTTGGGAAAGAGTATGGACGAAGAAAATGGTCGCGATTTCGCGACAGAAAGCTGCATGAAGGTCCGAGAGGGAAAGGTGTCACGATATCGCGACAAGTTTTGCCAAGGCGTACGGAAGATAAGAACGGTAGCGATATCACGACGGTTTGTCGAAGGAAGGCGAGAGGATGATAATGGTCGCGATATCGCGACATAAAGTTGCCAAGGAGGCTCGAGGCTAGAATGTTCACGATATCGCGACGTAAAGCCGAAATCGCATACGGCAGAGAAAGATGTCGCGAAATCGTGACATGTCACGATTTCGCGACATATCGCGATTTTGCGGTCGGGAAGATGAATGGGCAGACTTGCAGTTTTGTCAGTTCTGTCATAGAAAAGCGGTACGGTAGGCACAAAAAGTGCGTGACACGTGGCGTGCAGGTGTCAAACTTGCAGGGGCGTTACATGCAGAGTAAATTTTGGGACTTTCAAAATTTGAGCATGAATCAAAGCGGGAAAAAGCAAGAATTTGAAGGGTCGCCCACAGGAAGAGGAAATGAAGCGACAGAGGAAATCGAAGAGCCATAACCTTGCTATAAATCCAGAATTGCAAATCGAAGGAAGGGTTGGAAATTGCTGAATACGGAGTTGCAGAGACGAAGGCTTTGTGCTATTCTGGGCCCGTACTTGGGCAATTTCCTTCTTTTTATTCTGGGATTTTCTTTCACACCCGAAACATTTTTGAATGTAATTGAGATATCATTTAAATACAAATATAGAGAGTTGGCATCTTATTGGATGAGAAAGAAGGAGTAACTTTTGCATGCATGATTTAATTTTTATATTTCCCTTCCAGATTTCTTAGGTTTTTAGGTGAAGTTAATGCAAGATCTCTTGGTTGCTTCATGCGAATGCCTATTTTTTGGAATTACCATAGAAACCCTTGAGACTCGCACCTGGCCTATTTGGATTGTGTGGATGTGCAGGTTCATTAGGTTAGGTTGCATGTAGAAAGCCTCATTATCTTCGGTTTCATCTGATTAATTACAGCTTTCTGACTGTAATCTATTTTCATTGTTACTTTTGTTTATTTTTGTCTTTGCTTTTCAAACCCATATTTTATTTTCAGCAGTTTAATTACTGTGTTTGAATAAATCACTGAAAATCCATCAGAATTAAAGGTTAAAGCAGATTTTATTCATTTTGAGTCCATTGAAAATTCAAAATTAATAAACCACAGTGCCCCTTGTTAATATCCACTTGCAAACCCTAAGGTGTTCTTAGCATTTCATTTTAAGCAGCATTCTTGATAATTAATAATCAGCATAATAAGAACCTTGGAGAAATCATATTTCTTTGCAAGCAGAGGATTTAGGACTCGGATCCTACAGGAGAGTGTGTTTTCACAATCGATTTAAAAAACCACTCAACAGATTGGCGCTAGAAGGAGGGCGGATCGGTTTATTTATTTTAATTTTTATATATCTGAATATTTTATTTTAATTTAATTCTGAAATAATTTACGGCTAAACTGCAACACTATTTTTTTTTGTTTGTTGCAGGTTTTCTTCGAACTAGCCGAGGGTTTCCTCAGGCAGGCTGGACCCACCACGCCGTATTGCGACCAGGTCTCAAACAACCGGAGAAACCATTTTTCACGACCTTACTGGTACTCCCAAGGGTAAAATCAAGCAAGTCGTAAGCACTCCGGTAGAAAAAGGACTATTTTCTCCAGGAACGTCGAGTGGACCTACGCTAGTAGTATCTGTTGCCCCTAGTGCACCTATAGTTTCTAACATTTCATCTGCTATTGTAGGTCTGTCTACATCAATTCTAAGTCAAATGGCTCAAGCTCCAACAGCTCCTTGGTATGGAGCTAACAATACTCCTTTGAATATTGCTGGGGATATCCATGAAATCCCCAAGAACATTGAAAGATTTCTACCTAAAAATCCAGATGGCTTAAGAACAGCAGAAGAACATATCCAAGCTTATAGAGATGTTTTAATTAAACTGCAATTTCAGCATGAAGATGTAGCCTACAGAATTTTCCCCATGAGCTTGGATCCAATAGCATATGAATGGTATATATGCTTGCCAACTGGTTCAATCACATCTTGGACGCAAATGGAAAATGCATTTGTCAATCAATTTAGGTCTCCCTTAGATCCCGCAACTATTTACAATCAGTTTATTACATGCAAACGGGGCCAAGGGGAACCAATCCGAATGTTTAATCAGAGATTCCAAAAGAACTATAATAGGGCAATTAGACATTTTGCCATCGATCCTGCAGTAGCTTTGCAGATATATTTTGGGGCATTAGACCCCATGACAGCCATGTTTGCAAGGCGTAATCCTCAGGTCACCATGCTGGCTTTGGCCTATAATGAAGCCATGACTATTGAGCAGTAGTTGACACCGCAAGGCTACGGGTTTACCCAGATGCCCATGTCGAGACAGGGTGCTCTATATGGTCAAATTCCCCAGGAAAATCAGCTCATGGCACCAAAAATGCCAAATATGAACGCATTCCCATATCCGTAGCCATATCCATCAGCACCCGTATATGCACCCATTCCAATCCAACCAATCGTAGCCATTCCACCTGTTCCTGCATTTTTGCAGAACAGTCAATCAACTACGCAGGAAACTAGTCAAGTCAATCCTCAAGCCATAGTTCTTGTTCCGAATCCAATCCCAATTCAAGGTATAAATCCATTTGGGAATCCAATTTCTCAGAACCCCACCCAAATGTGGAATCAAGACCCCATCAATTATGCAAATCCAATGGGGGTTAATAACAATGTGGTTCCACCGAAGGATGTCTTTTCGAAAGTCGAAGAGCTCAAGAAACTAGTGCACAAACTAAGTAATGACAGAGTTCAACAACAGAAGCATGAGTCCCGTGCCCCTCACCCAAGTCAGAATTTTAACAATAGAGGGAGGCACTGGAACACTAAGCCAAACAATGGGGGATTTCCTGCTCCCATTGCTAATCAATTAGATGCTTCTACAGGCCCCAGCCAATCCAATTCTCTTTTGAATCTTTCAGATTTGGCATGGGAAAGAGGGTGCAGGTTACATAACACAAAATAACACAATGAAAGGAATTGCCCTGAGATAGCGAGATACACTCATTGTCTTCAGGCACAAGTTGACTATTTGGAACTCGTATCAAATGAGGATCCATCGTATCAGCAAGACGAAAATATTATGGTGATGGAAACAATATATCACCAAGAGGGTGAGAGCGAGGAGGAAGAAGATGAAGTATTGGAGTAGGAGGTGCAAGCTTTTCGAGATTTCAGAAAAGGGACTCATGGGTACCATTTGAGGAGTAAGTCTAAAACCCCTAAAACCTCATCAACACCTCCAAACAGTTCTATTCTTCCTCCAGATACAAAGGCAAGTAACAACCCTCCCCCTCCACTCAGAAGAGAAATGTCTAATGACGTCCAGAAGACGGTCAAATTCAAAAAACCAAATTATGATGTAGTGGAGGATATGAAGAAGTCCAAATCTAGATTTTCATTCCTGGACGCAGCTAAATTGCCTGGTCAAAAGGAGGCGTTGATAAGAGCTTTGAACTCACCTGATCCGATGTGGAAGGAAAAGAAAGTTGAATCCCACCTAATTTTGCGAAAGGAAAGAAGGGATGTCCCGCCATTCTTATTAACTCTGAGAATTGTGGGTAAGAACTTGCATAACTATTTGGTAGACACAGGAGCCACTAGCAACCTCATGCCTACGGAGATATGTCAAATTCTGGGTCTACAACCAGTTTCATCCAAATGCATGGTCTTGCAATTGGACCGTTCAGAAGTAAATGTAGTAGGGACCTTATATGATGTCAAGATTCAATTAAATTCTGAACCCAAGGTCCAGCAGGTTGTAGATATTTTGGTGGTTAACATCCCGAGTAGGTATGGAATGTTACTTACGAGAGATTGGATGAAAACGTTGAATGGATATTTTGCAACAGACTGCTCGCATATGTGGCTGCCATGGAAGGGCATTGCTAACCAAATCAGAGTGGAAAATGAACCGAGGCTTAAGGAGATTATAACAGATTTTAACAAGCCGAATGAGGTTCAGTTTTCTGAGCCAAACCTTGGGGTCTATGCTCTTGATGTTGAGAAAGCTGCTGATGAACTTAAAGAAGAAGTGTGTCATGGTGGTTCTTCTGAGGAAAAATATCACACGTGGTTGCTCAAGTTTGATGGATCAAAATCTAGATAGGGAGCAGGAGCTGGAGTCGAGCTCACTGGTCCAGGAGGTAAACCATTATTGGCTGCCTATAGATTGAAATTTCCTTGCACAAACAATGTGGCAGAATACGAAGCATTGATCTACGGTTTACGTCTAGCATTGAGCAAACATGTTAAATGCTTGAAGGTTTTGGGTGATTCTGAGTTGGTTGTCAAGAAAATCAAAGGACAGTATACATGCCGTGACAAAATACTGAGCCTTTATAGGACTAGGGTTATGGATCTCATGGAGGAGTTTGATGCATTCAACATAGCCCTTATTTCTAGGAGAGGGAATCGAATAGCAGACTCTCTTGCAGTCACTGCGGGCATGTTAAACCCGATGGATATAAAAATATGTAAAAAGTTTTCCATTGAGTTGGTTCCTTGTCCATCAATACCTGATAATGTGAAGAATTTCCAGGTTTTTGAGTGTGACAGGCACATCTTCAAGTTTGTCACAAACTCGGGTATTTTTGAAAATCAAGTGATCGATGAGGAACAAAGGTGGCAGGATGAAACAGAAGAAAGTGAAACTGCGTATCAATCCAAAAAAATCCCTAAAGACGTGGTTTCATTAGAAAAAATGTTCGACATGGAATGCAAGAACAAGAAGAGAAAAAGAGTCCCGCTCCCCAAAGATGCATGCAATTCAATTAATCTGGGGAGTGCAGACAATCCGAAGGAGGTGTACATAGCAAAGGCATGTACAAAGGAAGAAAGGAGCAATATAATGCAGACTTTGAAGCATTACATAGATTGTATTGCTTGGAACTACAATGAGCTAAAGACTTATAATCAGAACATTATCACGCATACCATACCTTTGAAGCCAGACTCCAAGCATTTTAGGCAAAGACAGTGAGTTGTTAACCCGCTATTGGAGCCTTTGATCGAAAAGGAGGTTAAAATACTGTTAGAGGCAAAAATCATTTTTCCCGTTAGGCACTCAACCTGGGTTGCTAACCTCGTTCCAGTGAGAAAAAAGAGTGGAGAGATTAGGCTGTGCATTGATTTTCAAAATCTTAATAAGGCCTCCCAGAAAGATAATTACCCATTGCCATCAATCGATGAAATCTTGCAAATGGTAAATGGATCAAAAATGATGTCCTTTCTCGATGGATATTCTAGGTACAACCAAGTTCTTATACATCCAGATGACAGGATGAAAACAGCCTTCACTACCAAGTGGGGAACATTTGCATATAAGAGAATGCCATTCGGACTATTAAATGCTGGTGCAACTTTTCAGCGCGCCATGGATTACGCATTCAAAGGACTAATAGGCAAATGCATCATCGTGTATGTGGATTATATCCCAGTTTTCTTGAAGAAGAGAGAGGATCATGTTAAAGACTTAAAGAAGGTGCTTCAAAGGTGCAGGGAACATGGAATTTCATTAAATCCCAAGAAATGCATTTTTGGAGTGACAGAAGGGAAACTGCTAGGTCACATTATTTCAAAGGAGGGAATATCCATCGACCCAGAAAGGATACAAGCTATCCAAGACCTACCTCTCCCGAGCAGTAAAAAAGAATTGAGGTCTTTCTTTGGGCAAGTCAATTTTGTGAGGAAGTTCATTTCTAGCTTTGCTGAGATAGCTAAACCTCTAAACCAGATGCTCAAGAAAGATGTGGACGTAAGATGGAACGAGGAAAGTAGAGTAGCTTTCTAGAATATAAAATATGCCATTTCCAAATCCCCGGTCTTGATAAGCCCAGACTATTCCAAGCCTTTTTACATTTATGCTTTTGCATCGGAGCATTCCTTGGCGAGTGTATTAACCCAAAAATGCGAAGATAATGCCGAAAATCCCATTGCGTTTTTAAGTGCCCCCTTAAAAGATGCCCAATTAAGGTATTCAATCCTTGATAAGCAAATGTACACACTTTTTAAAACTGTGAAAAAATTTAGGCATTACATCGTACACAACAGAATTATTGCCATTGTACCCGATTCTGCTGTCAAGACCATGTTTTTACAGAATGAACTAGGTGAAAAGAGAGGAAAGTGGATTGCAACCATCCAAGAATTTGATCTCGAGATCCAACCAATGAAACTAGTTCGAGGAAAAGTACTGGCAAAGGCGATCGTAGAAAATGATCCACAAATAATAGGTCAATGCTCAAATACAGAATACATGGCTAAGGAGGACTGGTATGTTGATATTGTGCAATTTTTATTGACTGGAAAAATCACGAAGGTATCTACCTGAGATGCTTGAGCAAAGACGAAACCGCCAGGGTGTTGCAATAATTTCATGGCAAGCACGGAACTGGTCATGGTGCAGCCAATCCTACAGCACACCAAATCCTGTGAGCAGGATATTACTGGCCTCATATATTCAAAGATGCGCATGCTCATGTGCAATCTTGTCACATCTGTCAAGTGGCTGCAAATAGAGAAAGAAATGCAGCCATGCCATTGCAGCCTGTAGTTGAAATGAGACCATTTGCACAGTGGGGACTGGATTTTATTGGGGTTATTAACCCAAATTCTTTTGACTCTCACAAATTTATTTTGACAGCTACAGATTACTGTACAAGGTGGACAGAAGCGATTCCCACTAAACACGCCACCACAGACGTTGTGATTAAATTCCTTGAGGATCAAATTATCACAAGATATGGAATGCCCGATTCTATTGTCAGTGACAATGGTAAAGCTTTCATTTCCACACAATTTGCAGAATGGGCATATGATAATAAAGTGAGCTTAAATTTTGCATCCAATTATTATCCTCAAGGAAATGGGTTGGCCGAATCTTCAAATAAGAATAATACTATTAAAAAGTTGCTGGAAAAGAATCCTCGGGACTGGCATAGTCAACTAAAGTTTGCCCTTTGGGCAGATAGGACCAGAGTGAAAGAATCCATAGGGAATACTCCCTATCATTTGGTCTATGGGCAAGACCCGATATTTCCAGCAAATTTGGAGCTGCAGACCTTACATTTCATACAAGAGTACATGGGGACAGATGATCAAGTTGAAGCTAGATTGAGCCGGTTATTGCACCTGGATGAAAAGAGAGAAGAAGCCATGAATCACATGAACAAACACCAGGAAGTCATCAAGAGATGGTTTGATAGAAGGGCCAAAGTTAAATCATTCAGAATTTCAGATTTGGTGTTACTATGGGACAAAAGACATGAGGAAAAAGGAAACCATCAAAAGTTTGATTGTCTCTGGTTAGGCCCATATCAGATTTCAGAAATACTTGGGAAGAACACCTTCAGGCTAAAAACCTTAGAAGGGAAAGATTTCATGCTGCCAGTTAATGGGCAGATTCTAAAACATTATTTTAGCCCTTAGGTTGAGAGACTTTGATATTATTCTGTTGGTATTGGTGAAGGATTTTTAGATTTTGTTTTTATTGTTTAGGATTGTTAGTTTAGTTAGGATTTTGATTATGGATTTGATTTCAATTGACATGTGTGTTAATTTAAAAATAAAAATAAATAAAAATAAAAATAAAAAATAAAAAATAATAATAATAAATAAGATGTCAACTTATGCTTAGGATTAGGAGAATATGAAATATTGGAATTGTCTTGTAAAAGCTCCACAAGTTGCACAAAACTTTTAAGTTATATTGTTTGACTTTGTGATATATGAAAGAATCAGTTTTGCATGATAAATCATTTCATTCACAATTCAAGAAGTAATGCATTCATATTCCATCTCACCTCACATACATTTCATTTTAGTTGCATATGCATCTTATGTACAAGCCATGAAAGTATGTCAAATCCTCTTAGGGTTGTGTTATAACATATATGTAAGTAGCTCCTAAGGTTGGAAACTGAGTCTTGAGATATCTAGAACTAAGCACGTATCATAAATTAAAAAATATCTTGAGTAAAATGATCAAAACCTAACTTGGAAGGAAAGGTTGAGCGAAAGTGGTTTTCATGTCTATCCTATTATGCAGCATGATCCTTAAAACAGTGGTTTTTACCACTTCCATAAAGCTTAAAGCTTAAAATCAGAGTAGTAAGGATAGGGTTAAATCCTCATCAAACTTAGGTTGAGGATCCAATTCCCCAAAGCTTTGATTTGACCCACATGGAGTAGTAAGGATAGGGCATAAATTCTCATCTTGGTTGGTTGAGAATCTGATTCCCCAAAGCTCTTATGTTTCATTTCATAGTAAGTCTTGGATTGTAAGGATCATACTATTTGTCCTCTACAAAGGATGGGTAGTCATCCCCAAGGTTTAAGCAATAGAATTAATGATTTATATCTAAGGTTTGGATTGTAAGGATCGTACTACTTGTCCCTAACCAGGATGGGTAGTCATCCCCAAGGTCCAAGAAATAAAAAAATAAATAAATTTTTCCCATCTCATCTTTATTTTGGATTGTAAGGATCGTACTACTTGTCCTCTGCAAGGGATGGGTAGTCATCCCCAAGGTCCAAGGAAATGAAGATATGTTCTGGATTGTGGGGTTAGATATGCCCATGCATGGCATCATGTCTTGCCTAAAAACAAGACCACTGATTGTCTAGAGGGTTAGACTAGCATGACCATTTCTTCCATAATTGGTTTAATTATTTTGCTTAAAGTGAGGTAATAAACTCCAAATCAGAATAGTAAGGATAGGGTTAAACTCTCATCTCGATTGGTTGGGAGTCTGATTCCCCAAAGTTCTGATTTCACATTCACTTACACATGGGTTCTAAATAGTAGGGACTCATAACCAACTTTGGGATACAATAAGGAAATGAACTTGTGGGTCCTAAGAGGGTTTGGCAATCTTGAATGCTTGTACATAATAGTAGGAGAATGATCATGCTTATTAGGAAAAGCAAAATCTTCTAGCTCATTCATTTAGGACCACAAATCATTCACCATCTCACATATGCATTCATGCAAAACTGATAATGGAATGTTGATCAATTTCAAACGATAGGGAATGAAAACACATTGCACACACTAAGCTAATACTTGATGATTCTGATGATTCATGTACTTTTGATCTTTGGGCATTTGTTATTTTGCTCATATGCTAATAGGTATTTACGAGTTTGTGATATGTTTCAGGTTGGGTTCTTACCAAAATGCTCAAGAGCATTTGACAACAGAGTCGCCATTTGTTGTGGTTGATCCACAACACACCCCAAGATTGGGGACCCACCTTTTTGCAGGCTCACAGGGAAGGATCTCAGTGACCCAGATGCCAGAATTGAAAAAAAGAGAAAATGCACAAGTGTAGAAAGGGGTCGCGAAATCGCGATAGGTAGCGAAATCGCGACATGTCACGAAATCGTGACAGGTCACGAAATCGCGATCAAAACCAGAGAATTGTCGCGAAATCGTGACATGTCGGAAAATCGCGGTCAACGCGGTCAGCGGCAACAAAAAAAAAAAGCTGTCACAAAATCGCGACGTGTCGGTGACAAGGAAGAAAAAGGTGTTGCGAAATCGCGACGTGTCGGTGGCTAGGAGGAAAAAGGTGTCGCGAAATCGCGACGTGCCGGTGGCCAGGAGGAAAAAGGTGTCGCGAAATCACGACGTGCCGGTGACAAGGAAGAAAAATGGGTTGCGAAATCGCGACGTGTCGGTGACAAGGAAGAAAAAGGTGTCGCGAAATCGTGACGTGTCGGTGAGGAGAAAAGAAAAAGTGTCGCGATTTCGCGACGTGTTTTGGAAAGATGTACGGAAGCAAAAAAAACGTCGCGATATCGTGATAGGAAAGACATCACGATTTCGCGACCGATTGCAGCAAAGGTGTACGGACGAAAAAATGGTCGTGATTTCACGACGCATTTTGGAAAATAGTACGAACGAAGAAAATGGTCACGATTTCGCGATAGAAAGCTGCATGAAGGTCCGAGAGGGAAAGGTGTCACGATATCGCGACAAGTTTTGCCAAGGCGTATGGAAGATAAGAATGGTAGCGATATCGCGATGGTTTGTCGAAGGAAGGCGAGAGGATGATAATGGTCGCGATATCATGACATAAAGTTGCCAAGGAGGCTCGAGGCTAGAATGGTCGCGATATCACGACGTAAAGCCGAAATCGCGTACGGCAGAGAAAGATGTCGCGAAATCGCGACATGTCACGATTTTGCGACATGTCGTAATTTCGCGACCGGGAAGATGAATGGGCGGACTTGCAGTTTTGTCGGTTCTGTCATAGAAAAGCGATACGACAGGCACAGAAAGTGCATGACACGTGGCGTGCAGGTGTCAAACTTGCAGGGGCGTTACATGCAGAGTGAATTTCGGGACTTTCCAAATTTGAGCGTGAATCAAAGCGAGAAAAAGCAAGAATTTGAAGGGTCGCCCACAGGAAGAGGAAATGAAGCGACAGAGGAAATCGAAGAGCCATAACCTTGCTATAAAGCCAAAATTGCAAATCAAAGAAAGGGTTGGAAATTGCCGAATACGGAGTTGCAGAGACGAAGGCTTTGTGCTATTCTGGGCCCGTACTTGGGCAATTTCCTTCTTTTTATTCTGGGATTTTCTTTCACACCCGAAACATTTTTGAATGTAATTGAGATATCATTTAAATACAAATACAGAGAGTTGGCATCTTATTGGATGAGAAAGAAGGAGTAACTTTTGCATGCATGATTTAATGTTTATATTTCCCTTCCAGATTTCTTAGGTTTTTAGGTGAAGTTAATGCAAGATCTCTTGGTTGCTTCATGTGAATGCCTGTTTTCTGGAATTACCACGAAACCCTTGAGACTCGCACCCTGGCCTATTTGGATTGTGTGGATGTGCAGGTTCATTAGGTTAGGTTGCATGTAGAAAGCCTCATTATCTTCGGTTTCATCTGATTAATTACAGCTTTCTGACTGTAATCTATTTTCATTGTTACTTTTGTTTATTTTTGTCTTTGCTTTTCAAACCCATATTTTATTTTCAGCAGTTTAATTATTGTGTTTGAATATATCACTGAAAATCCATCAGAATTAAAGGTTAAAGCAGATTTTATTCATTTTGAGTCCATTGAAAATTCAAAATTAATAAACCACAGTGCCCCTTGTTAATATCCACTTGCAAACCCTAAGGTGTTCTTAGCATTTCATTTTAAGCAGCATTCTTGATAATTAATAATCAGCATAATAAGAACCTTGGAGAAATCGTATTTCTTTGCAAGCAGAGGATTTAGGACTCGGATCCTACAGGAGAGTGTGTTTTCACAATCGGGTTAAAACACCACTCAACAGGAACAAAGATTAGATCGTGCTTTATGTTCTTCAACCAATGTGTCGAAACAAAAAAAGACAATGCATCACTTCCTCCAATGCCTAAGAACAACACACAAAAATGCTCTTGTCATGAATCGAACGTAGACCAATCTGCATCCAAATGTCTTAACTTGATATCGCTTGCCACTAGGCCATGTGCCTTGGTGGATATGAGGGTTTAGCCCTCAATGGTATTAACACTTTCGTTGATGCCTTAAGACAAGGATTTGTCTTCTTCTTTGCACGAGTATTCACCACAACACATGCCACTTTGATTTCTTTCAAACGAAGGATAGATTTTATGCCACTAAGGCATATAGTTTATATACCTATTGCCTCCAATAATTTTGAACATCGGTGCCTTCAAAATTTGAATAATTAATTTATAAATTATTTAAATTCTTTAGAATTTAAATTTTATAAATTAATTATTAAACCTCTTTTTGGATTTATTAAATCCCTCTTTTCTTTTACCACTTTGTATAAATAATATTTATTTATAAAATTTAACTTCAATTTTAATTTAAATATTTAATAAAATAAATATTAAAACCTCTACCTTTTCAAAAAGCTTTCTTGGTTTTTTATGAAAACCCTTTTATTTTCTCATCCATGGTTTTAATAAAAACTCACCTTCATATGCTTCCACATAATATCAAATATATTATGAAGCTCTTTTGCCATTAACCTTTGAATTGTTCCTTGACATATTCCTTGACATCAATGACAATTTTATTCCTTGATATCAATGATAACTTTGACTCAAAATGTCCAACATTCTATAGTCTTTTGTTACATGGAGCTCCAAAAATATATAATCAATAACATACACAGATCAGAATGCAATAAAAAACAAGGTAAAAAAATAGAACCCTTTGGGGGTCCCACCATGATCACCAAACTTGTAGCAATAAAAATGACACCCTATAAAATGGAATAAAATACAAGCAATTATAATGAAATATTTTGTATTTGTATTGATAAATATATTGGAGCCTTGGTCTCCTTTTACAATTATGTACCTTGATTGAGTAGGGGTATGATTACAATACTTCCTTTCATAATACAATGGGAAAAAGGAGGATAATCCTCTTTCATAGATCAAATAGAGGTGGATGTCAAAGGTCTTTTTTGCTACAATAAAAATAGTGAGTAGGCTTGTGTATGCTTGCAAACCACCCTTGCTTTAGCAAGTATCCAAAATCTCTCACCTATGCACAAAATATGGAAATGTAAGTGTCTTAATAGCACATGAAGGGCATTCACTGTGTAAGGTCCATTTTGATATAAAAATAGCTATAAAACCCCAAGTAAAGATACTTTTATGAACTGAAAAAATATGCATGAGATAAAACAATGAAATTTAAAACTTGTTGTGTTGTTGATTCTAATCTATGCCTAAAATTGATTTATCTAGGCCTACACATCTATAGACTGCATTTGGGACTTGTAGGCTACATTTGGGACCCATAATCTACATTTGAAAAATGTAAGCTACATTTGGGATTGGTGAAATGTAGGTTATATTTAGGACATGTGTGGCAAAAGGACTCTTGTTGATGCTCCTCATCTCCTTTGGTTCAGTCTAGGAAAAAGTTGTGATCCTCCTGGCATGATTTTGGTGTTACTTTGGTTTATGGAAATATGGAGTATTTATAGGATCATGAAAGGTGAGAGGGGTGAGGATAGGTGGCAAGCCATGGTATCCAAGTGGTAGGGATTGGGTAGCCACCTATACTGGGTAGTTAGAGTGTGTCACTTAGAGTGTATCTCTTAACAGGATTCGTGGCATGTGGGGTATTAATGATGCTTAGATATGTGGCAAGGGGATGGGTAGTGGTGGTTAGGACACTTGGCAAGTGGAGATATAGGGTATTTTAGGGTAACTTTTTAGATTTTATAAAATCTGTAAAATATATTAATGTATAGGAAAATACACCTAAATTAGACCTTAGGTATATTATTTTACTATGCAGGACCTAGTGAGTGACTTGTCAATGGGTTTTGTGAAGGGTTAGGATTTGGTGTCTACATATACACCTTTTTGTATCCCATTGTGAAAAATACAATGTGGTACAAAAATAAGAGACACCTAGTTTATTAAGTGGAGGAATTGATTTTGTTGCCCTGACATGATGGTTGAATTATCAATGGAAATTTTGATTTTGGCTTACCCCCTCAAGCAATGAATGGGTGAAATATGAAGTATATGAGACCCATGATATGCTTGAGGGTGTTCTACACCTGATGTGAAATATATGTATATATATAGCAAAAAATGACAATAAATAATTTTTTATCCTAGCCATTCATATTGAATTTTGTACATACATTCATGCATTTATAACTCATACATATTATATGATTATTTACTTGTACATTTTATTTTCACATTGTTGTCATCTACATTCATAAATATCTCTTGCCATATTGGTGATCATTCAATTAGTATGGATCGATTATTTGTCCATTGAGTCTTGTTGCATTAATCAGGGACACCTCTATTCTAATATTTGTATCATTTAACCATCCATAATCGAAGAAATAAACACACACATATATAAAGTAATTAGTAAATCCCATAGAAACTTATTTATTTTGTAGTCTATGGTTTTGGGAATCTCTAATTTGTTTTGTCACTCAGCCACTCCTAGTGTTTCAAGAAACCTCAATTGAATATCAAATATTTCTTAGGTGCTATAGTGTATTCCTAGATAAATCAAGTTTCCTCTTGGACCACACACATTATCACACATTAATTATATTATGATACCATGGAAATACAAACTCATGATAATATAATGCTATAAAGTGAATGGTTTTCCCTACTCATACTATTATGCACATGGTCTAACCCTGAGAATTAGAAAAATGACAAGAAAAAAAAAAAAATACAAAAGGTCTTTAAAAAATAAAATAAAATCTTGAATCCTTAGAATTATCAGGTCATTAGATCATGGGGTTAACCTCCACCAAGGCTATAAATACTTGAATAGTGTGGATTACACCTAGTGTGGTTATATGTCTATCACATTAGTGACCTTATTTTATACAAACCTATGTATGCTTACAATTTTTCCAATTTATTGGTATGAGTTACAATTGATTGGTTTTTCCATGCTCACAATTGGAAATAAATATTCAAAGCACACAAAGTTTGTCCTTGAAATATTTGACTCCACTAGGACACCCTTAGTATCTTAGGTATTTGTGAGATTAATAGATGAGTTTTTTTGGTATCACTAGGATGTTTGAGTCTTTATAAATTAACTCTAGATATTTTATCCCTAAGACAAACAATTTGATAAGTGATTTTACATTCCATACCACCATCACGTTGTTACACATGTATTATACTTCATTTCATCCTTCATCATATGGTTAAACTTGTATTACTATGTTGGTATCCTTGATCAAGCAACAAAGGAAAAGTTAGATAAACAATGGTCCATAACCTATTCAAATGACAATTGATGAGCCCACACATTAGTTCATACACATATATTATTACAAATATCATATGTATTCATTCATAGTACATTCATTCCATCACATGCATATACTAAAATTCATCCACTCATAATAAAAGCAACACATATAAAGCACAATAAATATTATCTATAAAAATCCATGTATATATATATGTAAATATCACAAGGTACATTATTTTCTAGTAGGCTATGCACAATAGAGATATGAGGATCATAACCAAAAGAAAAAACATCAAAAACATGTACAATGAGCAATGCTAGCTAGTTCCATTAGGGACCTTAGATTCTCCAAGAAAATGCACCAACCTATATCCTTGTGATACATATAGTTCTAGGAACCATGGAACACTTGAATAGGAACTACTATACCTAGACTCGCTCCATTGACTAGATCTAGATATTGATGTAGAAGGTCACATTGGTAGGGGGATACCTCGCTGAACAATTTGATCCTTAAATAATTGAATGTAAGACAAATTCTATAGCTATGACCTATCCTTATTGACCACCTCCATCTAGAGAGTAGCTATCATAATTGCATCACCATATCCACCTTGTTGCTCCTCTAGTAGTTGATCTTGATCCTCTACTAGGTGGTCCGACTACTATGCTAAGATATCATGCTCTACTTAGAGTGTCACACACTCCTCCTTGCCTCACCTCAAAGATCTATTTAGTCCATAACTCATAGTCCCCATATCTCCAACAACATCCATAATTTTATCCTTCACAGTCCTCATGGACTTGGCACCATCACTCAATAGATGACATATCTATAATCGTGGAGGCTACTCCATTGTCGTTGCATCCCCATCATCCCCACTAAAATCATCAATAGTTTGACTCAATACCCAAGGTGTCTATACAAAAAACCACATAATGTAATATTCATTCTGATATCATCCACATCTATGATATCTATCACCTCGTTAGCCTCCTCCAAAATTCAATCATTAGCATATGCCAAGCTCAATTTGTTATTTTGATGTTGATATATCACAAGGTAATTTGGAACCCTTTGTGGTAGCTCAAACTATCACAAAACTTGAGAAAACTAAATTAAATCCCTCTCACTACCATGGTGCCCTACTACCCATCAAGCCCATCTAACTTGCTATAGTTGCATCCCATCCCTAGGCCACCCATAAACCCCTCTCCATGGTCACCATACCACATCATTAGCCATAAACCCTACCAACATATCCTTATAGTCCTATATATTGTGGCTAGAGTGACTTTATCGCATCTCTGCATTCTACCAACCCCCTCAGTGCATAAGGATGTAAGCTATCCCACTTGCATGGCAAGACCACAGGGTGACCCACACTAAAGTGTTCCCAGCTCCAAATCTAAAGCAACAAGCTACAATCCAATCCCTTCTACTCCCACATATTCACCTCGTATAACTCAATATATGTGTGATATAATAGTATCAATGCCCAAGCATACACTTGAGGCTTTTTTATCATGTCAAACATAATATGAATCTAGTTCCAAGGTAACTTGGATCCTGTGTTGTTTGGTAATAACATATTAGATAAAATAAACATGACATAGGATGGTAGTGCCTCCAAATCCTTCTTTTATTACATCTCTAGGTACTAGATGATATCCTTGCTAATATCCATAGTCTCCCATCTATCACCATAGATACAACTTATCTCACACTCCTTGTTTGATCCAACTCTAACGAGCAACACCTTAATAGGAACATAGAAGATACGATAGATGTCCTCAAAGGTAATCATCTCCCCTATTGGGAGTTGGAAAGTCCCCCTATTAGGATCCCACCTCTCTACCAAAACTAAGAGGTACCTATCATATGCACTAAACACCTCCATCCATATAGCCCCTCCTAATACCATCCTATCTATCCATCACCAGTCATTATCGATTAAAGTTCTCCTAATCCAAGGAAAAATGGGAGAAAAGTGGTGTCGTGTAACCAAAAATCTAAACTAAAATAAGGTTGCATGGGAAATTACCTCTCCTCTATTCCCTCTTGCTACAACTGTGATGCATGCTCCCTCCATTAAAATGTAGCTACTTCAATATTTTCTCTCAAACATGAAAATGGAACTCAAAATACAAGAATGAAATAAAAATGAGCTCCACTTGGCTATTTAATAACTAATTGGGCACCCTCAAACATAGGCTACATTTTTAAGGCATGCCCAAATGTAGATTACATTTTCTAAGCATACCCAAATATAGGTTGTGTTTGCTAATTAGACCAAATGTAGCCTGCATTTGTAGAATCTCATAAAATTACCCTAAAAATACCCTAAAAGATCCTAAAATTGCTCCAAAACACCCCAAAAGGTCCCAAAACATCCCAAAGAGGCTCCAAAACTTACAAAAATTATCAAATCAACTCATAAATGCATCCCACACATAATACCACTCAATATTACCAAATATTAGATCAATTTGGTAAACTCAATGTGTAAATGTGCGAACTAGAAAATATTATTCAGAGTGCAGTTTAAATAATAGTTACAATGCCGGGAATAGCACACCGGCGTAAACTGAACTGTTACAGGAGTTGTAACAGTGAGCTAAATAATGAAATAGAGAAAAAATATGTTAAGTACGCTAACATCCCCCTTTATTACATTATTTGGGTAATGTAATAACTAATAGCTATACTAACATCCCCTTACATTATTTTGCAATACAAAGTGAGCTGCGAAACAATTCAAATTTGACACGTCCAAGTGCCTTAGTGAAAATGTCAGCAACTTGAGCATCGGTGGGAATGTCTTGAAGCTGAATTCGGTGCTTTGGAACTTCCTCTCGAATGAAATGACATTGTGTGTCAATGTGCTTTGTTTTTTCATGATGGACTGGATTCTTGACGAGGTTCAGAACACCCTGATTGTCGCAAAACAAGTGTATTGGAGATTTTGATGGATGGCCCATACTTTTTAGAATGCGACGTAACCATATCACTTCGCACACAGCTTCACGTGCGGCGCGATATTCTGCCTCTGTTGAAGAAATAGCAACCACTGTTGCTTCTTGCTGTGCCAAGAGACAGGACCGGATCCCAGATGAAAAATGTATCCAGAAGTTGACTTGCGATCATCAAATGATCCGGCATAGTCGGAGTCCGTGTATCCTTGCAAGAAGAATTTGTTGTTCCTCTTGTATTCTAGGCCATATTCTATAGTACCACGGACATAGTGAAGAACATGTTTTGCTGCTTTCCAATGAATAGTCTTAGGCTCCTGCATGAACCTCGAAAGATAGTTTACAGCAAATACGAGATCTGGCCTAGTATTGGTCGGATATATGAGACTCCCAATCAAGCGTCGATAGAGAGTGCCATCTACCAGGGTGAGTCATCATATCGCGATAAGCTGAAGTCCATTCTCCATAGGAGTTGCCATTGGCTTGCGATCGGTCATGCGATATTTATCGAGCAATGTCTTGGCATACTTTTTACGAGACACTTTGATGGTGTGCTCCTTATGGCTGAATTCCAGACCAAGACAGTAATGGAGAAGTCCGAGATCTGTCATCTCAAAATATTTGCACAAGTTTCTTTTGACAGTAGAGATCATATCTTCTGAACTCCTTGTAATGAGCGAGATCATCCACATAGAGTACAAGCAACACTATCTCGGAACCCTGTTTCTTGAAATAGAGGTTTGCATCTGACGGACATCTCTTAAATCCATGCTTGCATTAGGTGATTGTCCATTTTTATATACCAAGCTCGAGGAGCTTGTTTTAGACCATACAAGGATTTAACCAATTTGCAAACTTTCTGCTTGTTGGCCTTCCACTTCAAATCCTTCAGGTTGAGTCATATAGACTTCTTCTTGGAGATCACCATTAAGAAAGGCACTTTTGACATCCATTTGGTGAACTTTCCACCCATATTGTGCTGCCATAGCACACATAACCCAAATTGTGGTCATCCGATCAGTAGGTGCAAAAGTTTCTTCATAGTCGATGCCTTCCTTTTGAGCATAGCCCTTTGCAACAAGACGGGCCTTATGCTTATCAATTGTTCCATCTGCCTTGTACTTGACTTTGTATACCCATTTGCAGCCAATAGGTTTCTTTCCATGCGGTAGATCAACAAGCTTCCAAGTTTTATTCTTCATCAGAGACTCATACTCTGTATCCATAGCGGCCTTCCATTGAGGCTCACTAAGAGCATCTTGCACTGATGCAGGTTCAAGACTATCTATGGTAGACATGAATGCCCTGTCATCATCAATATCCATATCCTCAACTTCTCTACTTGGAGTCACAGAAAGTTCCTCAAAAGATTGACAAAGATCATCAACCTCACCAGTTTCTCTGGCTTCTCTTTCCTTTTGAGCCATACTGCGTGTACGAGGTCTATCCAAATTCAAATTGGGAGGAGTGGATAAATTTGCATCTCTGATTGTATTTGTACACCATTTAGGATTTTGCTTCGGTGGTGGTGAAGAAGATGTAGAAGGACCTCCTGTCTGTGTTGACGAAGGAATCTCCTCTTCCTTTGGTTCCACAATATCCTGGTGTACTGTAGATGTGCTCTGTGATGTGAAAGCTTCATCAAAGACAACATCTCTGCTGATATGAATTTTCTTGGTCAAAGGATCTATCAACCGATATCCTTTAGAGTGCTCGAGAATATCCAAGAAAAATACATCTCGGTGTTTTCTCATCTAGCTTCTTCCTTTTTTCTTTCGGTATGTGCATGAAAGCTTGACACCCGAAAATACGTAGATGAGATATGGAGGGTTTTCGACCACTCCATGCTTCATGTGGAGTCATTCCTTTTAGGGACTTTGTGGGTGCCCTATTCAAAAGATACAACTGCGGTGGTGACGGCTTACGCCCAATATTGTTGCCCAAGAGTTGCACTCGTGAGCATACAACGAACCATTTCCATGATAGAACGGTTCCTTCTCTCAGCAACTCCATTCTGCTGAGGAGTATAGGCAGTTGTTATCTGTCTCTTGATCCCATGTTTATCTAGGAATGCAGAAAATTCATTAGAGGTAAACTCTCCCCCTCGATCTGAGCGGAGGGTTTTAATAGAAGCCCCTGACTCCTTCTCAACGGATTTCTTGAGCTGTTGGAAGAATGCGAAAGCTTCAGATTTCGGTTTGAGAAAGAAAACCCACATCTTTTGTGAGTAGTCATCTACGAATAACTGAAAGTACCTCTTCCCTCCAACACTGTTGGGTGTGAAAGGACCGCATAGATCGGTGTGAATTAGCTCCAGAGGTTTTCGTGCTCTTGTAGAGCTCTTCTCAAATGGTACTCTATGCTGCTTTCCTGCCAAGCAGTCAGAGCACACTGGCAATGTGGCAGAAAGGGAAGGAAGACCCTTTACCATCTCATACTTGCGGAGCTCAAGTAAGTAGCCAGAACTAAGATGCCCATATCTCTTGTGCCATAGGGAAGTTGCCTCCTTGGTAGAGACAGTCATGGCAACATGTGGAGTAGAGATAGCATCTAGTGCAAATAAGCCATGCTTATATGAAGGCTGTTGCAATCTGCTTACCCTTCCCGGTAATTGTACAACACTTCTTTCCATTCTCAACACGAAAGTTGACAACCATATTTCCGTCCGGGATTTGTGTCATCGACAACAAATTGTTGGCTAATCCCGAAACATAGAGGACCTTGTCAATCGACACTTGCCATCGGGAAGAGTGGCCGAAGCTGTACCCTCTCCCCTGAACCACTGTAGGTTTTATCATCAACAATGGTGACAGGTTTGCCCTCCTTGGCCACAAATGATTCAAACCACGATCTGTCGCCAGTCATATGTTTACTAGCTCCAGAATCGACATACCAAATAGGATCCCTCTGAGTGGAATCTGTGGTAGTCATGAGCACCTTGTGTGCCCATTCGGAATCCGAGTCGATTCTTCAACAACAACATTCGCTCGGGGTTGCTTGTTTTTATTTTGTGGTTTGTTTTGGCCTTTTTGCTTGTTCTTATGCCAACACTTGTTGGTGTCATGGTTGTCTTTCTCACGGATCTTGCACCACCTCTTCTTCTGTGGAGGTTGCTTGCCTTTTCCTTTCGTATCCTGTTGAGAATTTCCTCCTTTTCGAAAGTTGCCTCCTTTTTTCCCATTACCTTTCTTCCTAGAACCACCTGCTGTTGGTGTATAGGGCTGTATTGGAAGAATCATCCTTGTGAAGTTGGCGTGCCTCCTGTTGTTGAAGCAGATTGACCAACTCGATGTAGGTAATTTGTCGTTGGGACACCTGGATGGAGGTTATCAACATGTCAAATGAAGAAGGTAAAGCTCTCATCACAAGTGAAATGAGAAGCTTTTCATCCACAATATCTCCTAGAGAACTCAATTTCTCTTTCAACTCGGACACTCTGCACGGAAAGAGTTCAAGCTGTTTCACCACTGTCTCAAACTCGGGTTATGAAGTTGTTGTTGAAGATGAAGAATGGTGGATTCATTCTTCCCCTCATAGATGGTTCTAAGGGCATCCCATGCCTCTTTACCACTTGCTTTATCGGCTATATGAGGTTGCACTTCATCCGAAACAGACAAACAAAATGAGCACCTTTGCTCTCTTGTCTTTCTTGTCAAAAGCAATCCGATCTGCTGAAGGACCGGTGGATCCTGCTTGTTGGTGAAGGCCTTGTTGCTACTCCGAGTAACAATATCCCACAAATCTTCCATTTGGAGAATAGCCTTCATCTTATGTTTCCATGGTGTATAATTTGGACCTTTCAATAATTGATGCGGATCAGTCATCAATTTTGCAACAGCGGCCATAGTGAAGGTTCCTTATATCACCAAATTGGTCCCCCTTTCGATATACCTTTTGCTAGGCCAATATACCATACAAAATACCCGCCCTTACGTGAGGGAAACTATAGGTATTTAGAAAGATCAACAAAAATCACCCGCCCTTACGTGAGGGAGACTATAGGTGAATTTTAGAGATCATACGATACGTGGAACATAAGCGGTGCTGAAAGGGAATCGCCTTGTTGATGGCACCTACCATAGAATATTCTTCTCATGCGTGGGGCGTAACTTCCCCTAAACACTATGAAGAATACTTCGTCAGGATTTACGCCTAAACACAAGTGCGATAAAGGGTAGTGGATGGAGTAAAAAATGCAAAAATGGCGTACTTATTCCTCCCCGACGATTTATAGAGAACAAGCTCAGACGTCATTATAGCAGCTATATTAGGCGGCGGATACAGTAGCCAAATCACGACAGCTTTACCTGTAAGTGCTGGCCAGAGGTATCGCAAATACCGAACGTTGCAGTGCAAATAAATTGCACAGATGGGTTTTATATTCCGGGGACTTTAGGGAGTGTTTGATTTTAATTTTTAATGTTATAGTGCAAAAATGAAATATGCAACATACAACAAAAAAAATGCCCACTAGAATAACCCACTAGGTGTCGGTCACAGCCGAAAATGCACCTTTTACAATGCCAAATTGCTATTTTTCATAAAAATTACTCTCAATCCCCCTTTGATTTTTTTTGAAAAAAATCCCCCCTTAAAAGGCTTTCTTTAACAAAGCATTTTTATAATTATTATTAATTTTAAAATTAAAATAAATAATTTTAATTTCTATAGTTTTAAACTTTAGAAAAAATAAATTAAAATTAAATTTAATTTATTAAAGTTTAAAAACTATATTAAAAAAAAATTAAAATTAAAAATTTTAATTAAAAATAATAATAATAAAAAAAATAACTTTGACAAAAAAAAAATTATACCTTGGGGGAGTCGGCGGGATTCGAACCCCCGACCTGTAGGCTCCCTGAGCCTTACCGCACGGCTCACGACCACGTGAGCCAGCGGGCTGATCCGGAAAGATCAGCAAGTCACCTCCCTTTTCAACACCCTCTGCAGCAGCCTCCGGCTCGGCTTCCTCTCTGCAAGTCGCAGCGAGAGATTGTTTTTTTTTTTTCGGCCCGGGGGGCTTGCGTCTAACCGCCCTTTTCCGCTCTCTGCCCGTTGTTTTTTTTTTTTTTTTTTTTTTATAAAAAATCCAGGGCCAGCCCCGCGCGCAGGGATTCAGGCTAGAGGGCCCTCGGCCCTTCTGCGCAATCACTGCGTCTCACGGACGCGATCCCGTGGGGGGGGGGCTGCGCAAGCACTTGCGTCTCACGGACGCGAGTCCCGCGAGGGGGGTTGCGAGGACGCAGTCCCGCGGAGGCGCAAACATCTGCGTCTCACGGACGCAGATCCCGCGGGGGCGGGGTTGCGGACGCGCGATCCCGCGGGCGCAAACAGCTGCGTCTCATGGACGCGATCCGCGGGGGCGCAAACATTGCGTCTCACGGGCGCAGATCCCGCGGGGGGGGTTTATACCCCCTCCGATTTCCCGCGCGGGCGGGAATTTGAATTCCCGCTCCGCGGGCGGGCGGCGGGCGGGGCGGCCTCCTCGGGGAGCGCGCGCGCGCAAATTGCGTGTCGCGCGTGGGTGGGGAGGGGGGGCGGGTGCGCGTAGATCGCGCGTCGCGCGAGGGTGGGGAGGGGGTGAGGGGGGGGCGGGGCCACCTCGGGGAGCGCGCGCGTCTGTTGACGCGTGACGCGACCTCCCTCCAACGCGCAACGTTTGCGCTGCGCGGGGGGGTTCTCCCCTCCTCGACTGCCGCGCGCGGCTCCTCTGTCGGACGTGGCCGCGTCGTGGCCTGCAGAGCGCGGGCTCGCGCTCGATCGTCGCGAACTGGACCTCGCGTTCGGCTCCTCCCCGCTCTGCGCGAGGTCCTGCACGTCCCTTTTTTTTTTTTTTTTTTTTTTTTTTTTAACGCACGGTCCGAATCAAAAAAAAATCGCGCTCTGCTCCTCACCTCGCCCCTGGCTCTGATGCCATGTAAATGTGTGAACTAGAAAATATTATTCAGAGTGCAGTTTAAATAATAGTTACAATGCCGGGAATAGCACACCGGCGTAAACTGAACTGTTACAGGAGTTGTAACAGTGAGCTAAATAATGAAATAGAGACAAAATATGTTAAGTACGCTAACACAATGTTGAAGTTGCATATGCCCAAGAAAGTTTGCAAAAGGCTATCATCAAACCCTTTCTACAGGGTTGCAAAAGCAGAACCTTTACAAATTACAAATTGGTATACACTATACCCCTTACAAAGTGGTTCAAAAATGAACCCTCATCAGCTAGTCCATATACCATAGTGAAATTGCAAATCATTCTACCAAAATGAAAGTTTTGATGACACATATCCATTCCAAACTTGGGATAATTAACTCGATCTCAATTTATGATACTTGCATCCATCAAATCACCCCTCCATAATCCAATTCCATAAAGTGGCTTGTGGATATCATATGCTTCATCTATTACCCATTTTCTACTTTAGGTGGTAATCCAAAATTAAAATTTGTATTGATCATTCAACCCTCACTTTAGGGCAACAAAATCAATTCCTCCAGTTAATAAACCTGGTGTCTCTTGTTTTTGCACCACATTGCATTTTTTACAACATGGTACAAAAATGGGCATATGTAGATATAAAACCATAAACCTTCACAAAATCCATTCACAAGTCATCCACAAGGTGTTGCATAATAAAATAATACACCTAAGGTCTAACTTAGGTGTATTTTCTTGCACATTAATCTATTTTCTAGATTTTGTAAAATCTGGAAAATTCCCCTACGATACCCTTTCTCCACTTTTCAGGTGTCTAAACACAATTACCCCTACCCTTGCCACATATATTACCATCATTAACACCCCCACATGGCACCACCCCCCATAAGTGAGGCACTCTAAGTGACTCACTTTAACTACCTAGGATAGGTGGCTACCCAATCCTTGCCACTTGGCTGCCCTAGATTACCACCTATCCTCACCCCCATTAACCTTCCATGATCCTATAAAAACTCCATATTTCCATAAACTAAGGGGGACTAAAATAGCACTATCACACTACCAAAATCATGCCAATAGGATCATGAATTTCATGGATATCAATTCACAAAAAATGAGGAGCATCAACGATATCCCTTCTATCACATGTATCCCAAACATAGCTTGTGTTTGAACAGTACCAAATAGAATATATATTTACCAGATGTATCCAGTAGATCCCAAACATATCCTATGTATCCCAAATGTATCCTACAAGTCCAAAACATAGCCTATGGGTCCCAAACGTAGTCTATAGGTGTGCAAGCCTAGATCAACCAATTTTAGGAATAAACCAAAATCATCAACACAAAAAGGTTTGAATTTAATTATTTTATCTCCTAAATATATATTTAGATCATGAAAGTATATTTACTCAGGGTTATGTAGCTATTTTTATATCAAATGGACCTTATGCAGTGAAGGTCTTTCATGTGTTATTGACTCTCTTGCATTTCTAGGTTTTGTGCATAGGTGACAGGTTTTGGACAACTACTGAAGCAAGGATAGGCTATGAGGATACAAAATACCATCAAATATTTTGATTACAACAAATAAAACCTTTGGCATCCACCTCCATTTTATCTGCAAAAGAGATTTTTCTCCCTTTTGCCCATTGTATTATGAAAGCAAGAATTGCAATCATACCCTTGCACAATCGAGGCACATCATTGTAAAAGGAGACCAAGTCTCTAGTATATTTATCAATATAAATACAAAATGTTTCATTGAAATTTATTGTATTTTATTCCATTTTATAGGGTTTCATTTTCATTGCTACACAAACCATGTCCAATTTGTAAACAATTCCATCATTGATATGAAAATATTAGAAAGGATGTAAAGTGGAAGTAGTAGAATTAATCACATGCTGAAATATCTTCTCAAAATTAGGATCTTGTAAATACTGAGCTAGCCAATCTTGAAAATCCAAATTTGAAGTGGTCATTACTATCAAGGTATGAATGGTAGGAGGGCTACTCAAAAAATCTACCATATAATTACTCTTCCCTTGTTTGTACTTGATTATCAAGTGAAATTGTTGGATATAAAAGGCCCACATCATATGTTGATCTTCTTAAAATTTGTTTTGGTATTATAAGAATTTGAGAGCATGTGATCAATGTGAACAATGGTTTATTTCTCCAAAATATAGTGTCTCTAGTACTTAATAGCTTGAACTAAGGCATACAACTCCTTGTCATATGTTGAATAGTTCAAATTTGTAGTAAAAAAATATTTTAGAATGGTAAGCCATTGGATGATCATTTTTTTAGGATAGCATCTAAAGCAACTTGATATGCATTTTTCTCAATATCAAAAGCTTGAAAGAGATCAAGTAAAGCAAGAACAGGTGTTGTACAAAGTTTGTTTTTCAAATTCTCAAAGGTAACTTCTTGTTTATTTTACTATTGAAAGAGTACCTTAGACTTGGTTAAGTAGTGCAATGAAGTTGTAGTAGCAGAATATTGAGGATGAACTTGCGATAGAAATTTGCAAGTCCTATAAAACTCATCAACTTAGTGAGTGTAGTAGGAGGGGGCCACTTAAGTAAGACTTTTAATTTAGTGGTATCTACCTTAATTCCATGCTCACTAATCACATAACCAAGGTAAGATATGGAAGTTTTGCCAAAAGAGCACTTGGAGAGGTTGGCATATAAAAAATTCCTATGTAGGATGTCAAGTGTTTGCTGAATATGCCCAAGGTATTCCTCCAAAGTAGATGATCTTGTTCCTCCCAAGAGATATATAATTCCAAATTTTTCAAGTACATAACAAAAAACCTCGTTCATCAATCTCATGAAAGTAGTAAGAGCATTGGTAAGACCAAAGGGCATGACCAACCACTCTAAAAGACCCATATTCATCTTAAATTTTATCTTCCATGTATCTTCAGCTTGTAAATTCACTTGGTGATATCCACTCTTGAGATCTATCTTAGAAAAGAACTTTACTCCTTGGATATGATCTAAGAGATCATTTATGTAGGGAAATGGATATCGATTTTTAATAGAAATTTTGTTCAAAGCTCTAAAATCAACACACAACCACCAAGTATCATCCTTTTAAGAACCAACCATATCGGTGATGCACAAGGAAAATTACTTGTTTTAATGAAACCCTTTGACAATAAATATTTTCTTTACTATTTGATTTCTTCATTTTGTAATTTAGATTGTCGATACATGGGTGCTTTAGGAAGTGAATAACCTGCAATGATTTCAATGCTATGATTTATAGTGCATATTGGTGGAAGCTACTTTGGATCCTAAAAATATTTGAGTATATTTTCAAGAACTTATCCAAATTAGCATACCAATGTGTGGTTGAAGCAAATGCGTTACTGTGTTGTGGATGAATGAAGATAAGTGCAACATGATGAGCTTGTTTAATTGTCTTCTTTGCTTACTTGGAACTTAAAACCATATTAGGTGTGTTGGTGCATTTTATGAGGTAAGACTTATCATCATGTTAAAGTGTGTATATTTTGTTAAAGGTGTCACATACTAATTTCCTATCATATTGATAAGGTTGACCAAGAAAAATCCCATAGTAGTCCATAGGTGTCACATCACAATTGACCCTATGAATGAGTCTTGGACCAAATTCAAAACTTATATTGCAAGTGTGAGTTATCATGGAGCTTATACCACTATCATTCCAATCCAAATAATAGGGATGATTTTGAGGCTCAATCAATAAATATATTTTTTTGACTATGGATCTTGCAATTAAATTCTTCTATGAGTCATTGTCTACAATACAATTAGTTGAAAAGTTATTATTCAAATGTGCTCTAGTGATGAATAATGAATCACGAGTGCTCACTAATGAAAAATGGTGCATCAAGGTAACTTGATTATTTTTTCCTCTTAGTTTCATGTATGGTTGATTTTCTCCTACTACCTCAATGGGATATTGTACTTTGTCCTCCATTTGAGATGTTACAGTGAATCTTCTCTTCTATAACTTAAAATATTCAAACTTTTCATGTCCTTTCTTTTTACAATAATTACAAATATTTTTAGAAGTTGAAGTAGAAGAAGAATAAGGCTTAGAAAAATAATTATAAGGAGAAGGGGAGGAAGAAAATGAAATATATATTCTTTGTTGGAAATGTTTTCTTTTAAAAATAAGAATCATTTATTTTTGGTGAACTTCCAAAAACTAAAGTAGGAGGATGAAACCCCTTTGATTGTGCTAAAAAATTGTGTGTTCTGCAATTTACACATGGTTGAAATCTATGTCCAAGGTTTCTATAGGAACACACTTAATATATCTATACAAGTGCTCCAAAATCCCACTCTAAAATTTGAGAATCAAAGATGCTACTTCATCATCCACATAAAGAAGGATGTGATACCTATTAAATCAAAATATGTAGTCCTGCATGGACATGTTAGTCTTGTACCAAAAAGGAAACCACTCAATAACCAATTATTTTTTATAATGTGAGTGATAGAAATTTTTCTTAAGTGCTTTCACAATATTCTACCAAGTTATAAGGGGATCTTGGCAATCTTTGCATTCAACTAAAACCTTAGCTAAGGCCAAAAGCCTAAGTTCTGTAAATGGGATGCTATCATTATCTTGAGTGTGAGTGTAAGAAAACCAAGATTCCATGTCTAGAATCCAACTATTCAAGACATCTATATTTCTTGAACCATTATACAATGGAACTTCACATCGAGCTTTCGATTATGGATCGTTACTATAAATCTTGACATTAGTAGCATTTTGTATACTAATGTTGTTAACCTTTTCTGCAAAGCTACTTATAACTTGTGCCAAAGTAGTTTCATATACCTTACCTACAATTATATTTACAACATGATACAATTATGCCATTTGGGCAACCAAATCCAAGGCCATCTAAAAATGGGTATAAGCCAGGAGAAAAGGGAAAAATACACTTAAGCAAGGTAAATTTTGTGTACCTTGTTATAATTTGTTTTCCTTAAATGAAATAACTCCTAGGCTAATTACAAGTAAAATATTGTTACTAATATAATGGAGATCAGATTAATAAAGTTTGTTCATCATTTTGGAGGTGAAAGAACAAATTTGAAGTATTAAAAATTGCTTGTAAATTGGAAAATTTAAGTCTAAAATAAGGTTTCATTTTTTTAATTTGAAATAACTTAATTAATAAAAGAAACTAATTAATAAATTTGATTAATTAAATTAATTAATCTATTTAAAAATAAATTAATGAATAAAATTAAAATTACATGCACATAAACCTTATAATATCAAAACAATTAAATTTATTCAAATTTATATTTCTTGCTAAAATTGTTGAGCCACCAACCTATACTCCACTGCATGCTAGCAAAAGAAATTATCATGCAAAATTTTGTGTATGCATGAAATTTTGTGCAAATAAGTTGTGCTCTTATGGATGTTTGAGAAAAAATATTTAGGACTGGTGCTTTAGGCACAACGATGCCTATTTTAGGCATGAATAACAGTGACATAGTTGTCCAAATGGGTGATCTTGTGTCACCTAGGGCATCACAGACATAAACATGCTTGAATCAGGTAGTAACCTAATAGGCACTATCATGTATGTCACTGATGTTGTACCTATTGTAGATGCCTTTGTAGGTACTACACCAACATGTTGGTGGTAGGTGTAGGTACTGATGATAATGCAAACATCTAACAGGTAGCAATGTCTATCACAAATACAAAGCATCGAGCATAGGATAAGCATAGGTGCCTAGAAATGTGTTAGGTACTATCGTGTCTATTACTGCATGCAGATGCTAGTATCTCATGGATTTCCAAAAATGCTGACATCAGCATTTGTTCCTACTAACCAATATTTTGAGTGGGTCGATCGGGTGGGCCTAAATAATATATATATATATATTAATAAAATAATATATATCCAATATTTATGAAGGATATAATAATATTTTAAACCTAAAAAAATTACTAAAATTACACCAAAATAATGTCAAACTAATGTAAAATCTTAGTTAACCTTAGATTTATCAAAATTACTACAAATTAGCTCAAAATATGTCAAATTTGATAAAAAATCATGCACCAATATAATGAATAAATATACGTCCATGATAAGCCAATTTTAAGATCCAATAGATACACTATTAGCTTTTGACAGACAACATCTAATCTAGTTGATACACAACTAGTGTTGGTGATGAACCCAATATTCAAGACTCCAAATTGGTAGATGCTCTCAATACCCTCAACAATATCTCACCATAGCTAAAATAAAATCCTACCAAAGGATTTTTGTAAAAAAAAAATGTGGTAGAGTCTTCCAGGAATGAGGGGTTTGACATCAGAGAAATTTCCTCTGACGAATGGTCCTTAGATGATGAAGACTCTTTTGTATCCAAGGATTGACCTTTATGAGATCTAGGTGTAAAAAACACTCTTACCTTCAAAAAAAACTATCTTCCTTTCCTCCTTTAATCACAAACCCAATGCAAAAGAACTATGGTTCTAATACTAATGAAAAGGTTGAAAATTCAACTAAAAATCTTTATTCATAAGTGTGCAATATATACGTATAGAAGTGCCCAAAATACATAATAATCTCCACCAAATTCTCACGTATGGAAAAATATGAGGGAAGATATAAGATAAGCTAAACTTAACTTAACAAATCATATCCTAACCAAATATGTAATAAAATGTGCAAGCCTAGCAAAAATAGTTATATATTATCTTAAATAATCCTAAAAAATCCTTATAAATTCCAAATAGCTACCAACTAGTGCAAAATAAGTGTACATGAGAATATGAGGACTCACATGACAATTATTTGTAAGAAATAAAACTATGCAAACCTAGCTAGAAAGAAAGAGGGTTCATGTGAGTGAACAAACATCAATCCTCATAATATCCTTACCAACCATTGAGAAGAGGAAAGCAATAGGTGCAAAAACTAGAGGGGCTGAGTAATAGGAGAACCCTAAGATAAATAGGGGAGCCACTTCCAAACCCAATTTTTTCAAAACCCTAAGCTTTTATTTGGCTAATTATATACCACTCATCCATTGAGAAGAGGAAAGCAGTAGGTATGAAAACTAGAGTGGTAAAGAAATAAATGAACCATAAAAAATAGGGGATCCACTTCCAAACCTAATTTAATAATGAAAAAATGCTTCGCATGAATGGCTGCTAGGGTTTTATGTGGAAAAATTGCTCTGTTAGGATTTTATGAGGAAAAATTACTCTATGAGGATGGTAGTAGTTTCTGGAGGAGGTCTGAACAATGGGAGGAATGTTGTGATGGCATCGAGACCATCATAGAGCGTGCATGCTAGCGATATTTTTTCATCTAAAAATTATTGGAAGGAACATGATTTCCCATTGCATGTTGAGAATCACTTGTTAAATAATAATGGATATTTGGAACGATGTGAATCCAGGCTGGTTCTAGTGGTTCAACCAGACTTAGTGGTGGAATATGTGGAGTATTTAACCAAACATGCACTTATTGGTAAATTTATGGGTATCCAAATTTCTCTTCCCTTTATGGAGGCTTGGGTTAGGAAGACTTGTAACATTGAATGTGACATGGAGGTGATGTTGACTGTGAATAGCTATTTTATGGTGGTTTTATCTTATCTTGTGGATTGTAATAAAGTATTTTAAGGGGGTCACTATTTTTGTAACCAAGAGGGACTCATTCTTAAAACCTTGGCATGTGGGTTTGTACTTGTCATAGGAGTAGCCATCATGGGTTTCAGTGTGGGTTTAGCTTCTGCGAATCCCATTGGAATTCTTGATAAATGACATCTTGCATATGATTGTCCTTCTTCTTGGGAAGTCGGTTGGACCACCACAATGGACGATGCATAAAAAGTTAATATTTTTTGCCCATATCTATGTTGAAATTGATTTAAAGAATCATATTCTAGATTTTATTGAAATATATTTTTGATCGACTGCATGGATTCAATAACTTGACTATGAAGTTGTTCCATTTTTTTACCAGATCTGTCATGAATATGACCATCTACAAATAAAATACCCTAATTGTATCCTACTCGTGGCTTTAAATCATGGTCCCTCTCAGTCGGCAATTTTTTTTATTAAAATAAAATCCCCTATAAAGGAAGGGGATCGGTATAAGGAATGCTTTGTTCTAGTTAAACCCCAAAATAGAGTAAGAAGGGCAAAAAGAGACCTTAATGATAGCCTACCATATGCTTTTCTCAACCATTTTGAAATACTAGATGATATTGATCAGTGCATGGAGATACCTAAAATGTCACTACCTAATGTAGATATAACAAGGCCAAATAAAATGTCTCTTTTTGAGGTGGAACCTAAGGAATTAGATATAGGGGGTTTAAATGAAGAACACAAAGCTTTGGTTCTAAGTATAGGTGACATGGTTGTATCTAGCCCTAGAAGGAAAACAATTTTTGGAAAGTAACATAGATTTGGTTATGTCCTCTCCTACTGAAGCACTGATGTAGTCATCCTTGGACTATAAAACTCCTACAATATTGGGATTGCAACATAAAATAATTAAAAAGGTGCTTCGGATAAGAATATGAATTTGGATCAAAATAAAGATCAGGATAAAATTAAGTTAATGGGGGAGACTTTGGTGGATTCAAGCTTGGTGAGAACATTTGACTCCCATTTTTATAACCCCTGAAAATGATTATCCTTTCATGGAATGTAAGGGGGTTGAAAAACATCCCCCAAAAAAAATTTGTTTGTGATTTAGTTCGTGTTAATTATTCGAATGTAGCGTTTATTAAGGAGACTAAATTGGTTACTGATAGTATGTTCAATATTACTTCCAAGTTATGGATAAGAGGTCAATGCTAGTGTATTGGTGCATGCGGATATGCTAGTGGCATTTCTTATTTATGGGATCCGGTTAAGATCTCTCCTCTTACTTGGATTTCCAATAAATGGTCTATTTCGATGAGCAGGTATGATAATGAATCTCGTGAAACCATCCTACTTAAAAATATGTATGATCCTATTTATTACAATGGTAAAGTGAATTTGTGGGAGCACATTGGTTTTGTGAGAAGTTTGGCTCCTCTATACCCATGGATTTTGGCTGGAGACTTCAACTTTATCACTTGTCTAGAGAAGAAACGCAGTGGGGATGATCATCTCGAGCCTTTTTATTTTGTCTTTAGTGCTCATATCCGGGCCCTAAACATGGTTGACATCAAGCTGGATAATGGGATATTTACCTATCACAATAGAATATGTGGGAAATATTCTATCTCAAAGAGATTGGATAGGTTTTTTATCTCTAGTTTTTAGATTGGTAATAACAAAAGCGCTAGTTCTATGATTTAGAAGGGTATGGTATCTGATCATTGGCATATCAAAATATTTTCTCTAGATTTAGGGTTAAATAAGAATCAATACTTTAAGTTTCAACTTATATGGCTTCAATATCATAAGCTTAATGATTTCATGTGAGGCCGGTGGACCAATGACAAACATCCTCATGGCACTACTATGTATTCCTTTATGAGCATAAATTGAAGATATGGAATATACTAAATTTTTGGAACCTTTCCTTGGCTAATTTGGTGGCTCTTAGGAGGGTGAAATAAGCTTCAAAGAATATTAGAGATCAAGGTCTCACAGAGGAGCTTCTCATTGAGGAATATGAAGTTGCAAAAGACCTTGTTGAATTGCAACTAAGGGAAGCATATTTTTGGAAACAAAAAGCTTGAGTAGATTGGATTTAGGAAGGGGATACGAACATGAATTTATTTTATATCTCGGTTAAGGCTCACCGTAATGGTAACCTGTTTACCTCTCTTGTGAATTCTTAGGATTCCCTATTCTCTTCTTTAAGTGATGTTTCAGAAGACACTATGAGGTATTTTTCCTCTCTCTTCAAGGACTCCTTCTTAGATGATGAGGATGAAAATATTATTCTAAATTTTATTCCATCAATTGTTTCTAGAGAGATTAATAAGCACTTGACGTGTCCAGTTTCCCTTGAGGAGTTGGAAAATATTGTATTTCAAGAAGAAAAATGGAAATCCCTGGGCTCGAATGGATTCCCAATTGAGTTTTATCAGGAATTTTGGAATTTAATAAAATTTGATCTTCTGGATGTGGTCCATAAGTATAAAAGAACAAACAGATGCTAAGGGCCCTAAATGCTACCTTTGTGGTTCTTATTCTTAAAAAAGAGGGTGTGAATTCCTTGGATATGTTCAAGCCTATCGCTCTCTGTAATGTTGTGTATAATATCATCACAAAAATTATTGTTGACAGGCTAAAGATATGGTTGAGCAAAATAATCTCTAACGAGCAAGGTGGGTTTATTGCTAGCCAAAAAATCCTAGATGGGACTATTATTTCTACAGAAGCTATTCACTCGATCGAAACTTCTAAGGAGAAAACTATGTTCATTAAGTTGGACATGGACAAAGCCTATGATGGGTTTAGATGGTCCTTTCTTCATAAAGTTCTTACAAATTTTGGCTTTGAGGAGGAATGGATTAGATGGGTGATGAGCTATGTTTCTTCCTCCTCATTCTCGGTTCTTGTTAATAATAAGTCATCATAGTTGTTTGAGCCCTCAAGTGGTTTGAGGCAAGGAGATCCTTTATCTCCTTATTTTTTTATCATTATGGCATAAGGGTTGGGAATATTTCTGAAGTCTTAGGTTAGTCAGGGTCTTATTCATGGGTGGAAGTGGGATTGTAGTTTGCTGCATCTTTTCCACCTTCAATTTGTTGATGATATTGCTTTTCTTGGAGTTGCCACTATCATGGAAGCTGGAAACATTAGATGATATCTTGACAAATATCTTGGTCCTTTTGGACAATTCTAATTTCTTCTTCAATACCCCTCCTCTTATTCAAGCTAGGATTGCTCACATTCTAAAATGCTTGATAAGTTTAGAAGGAATGTGAATCACTAGACCATCAGATGGCTATCCTCTAGAGGTATAGTGTTGCTTTTAGAATTTTTTGTTCAATATTTACCTATTTACAGGTGTTTTGTGCAAACAACTCCCTCTCATTTCATCAAGGATATGGATGCTTTGTTAAGATAATTTGTGTGGTCTAGAAAACTTGATCAATATAAATGGATTTTGGTTATGTGGGATTCTATTTGTAGGAAAGTTCAAGAGGAAGGTCTTAGGTTGTGACAAATGGCTCTTTTTGGGCAGGCTCTGGATGCAAAAAATAATTGGAGATGGTGTACCTCTCAAAAGTAGATTTAGGCTAAAATATTATCTTGTAAATACTTGAGAGGTATTTATGAGGCTGAGATCCCTAGAGTCAGCTTGGTTGAGAAAGGTTCAATTATCTGGGACACTCTGAAAAGATGAGCTAATTTAGTTAAGCAAGGTTTATCTTGGATTTGCAATCGGGGATCAGATGCTATTTTCTAGGAGGATTCTTGGGATAGCCACACTCCTATCTTGACTCAATATCCTAGGTTATGTTCCCTAAGTATTTATTTCTTGGAAGCAGGCTGATCTCTTATGGAGGACTTTAAAAAATATAGTCTTTTGGAAATCTGGAGATGGATAGGTGGAAAGATCCACAGGAATGACCCTATGGGGGATTGGTCAAGGATAGAAATGTGCTTGTTATTATTCTTGTAGGGAGACCCTATTATTCACTGATGGGTAAAGAAATTCTGACTCGAAACCTGATCCCAATGGAACCTACTATGTAGCCTATGGTTATCAGGTTCTTGACAAGAAAATGTTCAAGATTCTCCCTATCACGTGGTGGAAAAAGGTGTGGAATAGATATACTTGGCCAAAATATAGCTTCTCTCTTTGGCCGATAGCTCGTAATAAATGCCTCACTTGGGATAACATGAGGAAGAGGGTATTTTAGGGTCCCTCTTTTTGTGTCCTTTGCGGTAAGAATGAGGATCACTCTTCTCATTTATTTTTCCAATTATCCCTTGTTAGAGACATTTGGTACTATTGGTGGAGTGCCTGGCACCATCCTTGTTTTCATGTGCTCTCCATAGTGGAGTTTTAGAGTAGTTTGGCTTAGAACTTGGGTCCTTCTTACATCATATAGCAGATTTGGCTAAAAAAATTATTGCATTTTTCAAGGTAGTCATTTGGTTATTCAATAGATCTAGCAAAGGATCCAGTGTATGGTTCAGGAAACTATCCATAGAAAATATGATATGGACCCTCTTTTGGACTCTAGGGAGGATAAGGTATGGTAGGCCCTTGGTATCTTTGGGGTTGGTGCAAACTTTTATATCCCTAGCAGGGTTCCTCATATTACAAAGAAGGTTAGGAGATATGGTAGGTGGAGACAGCCCCCTAGAGGAGTTTTAAAAATTAATATTTATGGATCATCCAGGGGCAATCCTGGACATGTTAGAATTGGTGATGTTGGGAGATATTTTAATGGCATGGTTAGTTTTTTATTTTCATTTTATAAATGTGTTCACTCCAACAATTTTATGGAAGCTCTTATGATTTAAGAGACCTTATAGAGGGGGTTTTCTCTTGGCTAGCACAAGATTATTTGTGAGTCCGACTCTTAAATTTTGGTTAATTTTTTAAAATTTAAAAGGGTGGAATATGTTAATTTGCAGTTGGTCTCTATGGACATTCAAATTATTAGAATGAGTGAAGAGTTTGAATTTATATCCTTTATGCATATTCCAAGGGAATGGAATGGGGTTGCTGATTTGCTGATCAAATGGGATTCTAAGTTGTTGGATCCTTGGATTATCAATAACTATGAGAGTCTCCATCTAGGGACTCTAAACACCTCTGGGAGTTGATCCACAAGGATGTTTATACTTAATGTGGTTTGTTCTTATTTTCTTCTTAGAATTTCGATCTTGTCTGGTGGTTTTGGCATGTTTTGTTGCTTATTTGAGTCATGGTTGGGAGCTCAGATGTACTCTGTAATCTAAACTTTTTATATATTAATTTTTACCCCTTTATTTAAAAAAAAAGTTAATAATGACAACTACTTATTGGATAAAATAAACATTTAATATTAGAAAACATTTTAGAATAACAGTGTGATGTATAATTTGTTCTAATGAGCATTAAAATAGTTTAAATAAATCAAAACTTCAATACTTTAAAATAAAAATCATTTCACAATTGAAACTATATTATTTGATATACATAAGTTTAAGGCTTACCATTTGAAGCAATTAATTTACTATCAATGAAGAGCTCCTTAAAGCAATTACATTACAAAATATTTACACTTTACAAAGCATCTCATCTAAGTTCACTGCACAAATAACCATCACAATTATCTACAAATTTGTTGTCTTTTCAACCTTGAAAATTTTATTTTCTTAAATTTTAATCGTATAAAATTTTTATTTAGTATTTAATATTTATTAAAATGTATTAATTGGTATTAACTTAGTTGATTAAATTATTCAAAATTTAAGGAGGAGACCAAGATTTAAATATTATCAAAGCGATACATGCATAATTGCCAATTTGTAATATGGTCACGATGTAATGTGGATGGTAGACACTTCAATACCATATAACCCATTTATAATATATTTATAAATACATGTAAAAATGTAACATATTTTTTTGTTTCATATTTTTAAAACATTACTAATAAATAATTTATTTTACATATTTGCTTTTTAAGACTTTATTTTTTTAAATGTATTTAATTTTTAATTTTAATTCAATACATTAGTATCTTTAATACAAATTATTTATAATATTTTATAATAGTATCATCCTATTTGATAGAGAATTGGTATATAGGTTAATTACTTGCGAAGATCTTTAATTTAGTATATTTTTCCATCATTTCTAAAAACATGTTTATTTATTTGTGTTTGATATATAACATTGTGGGCGTGGTTGATCATATTGGGGGAAATTAAACTTGTGCAACATAATATAAACAAAGATTTTCTTGTTATCATATATCTCATATTTTCCTATATAATATTCTATTTATTAAACCTAAACAAAATATTATTTAACTTGGAAAGAAGATATATAGTATATTTGGTTAAAATTCTAGATAGACACCAAGGTATGCAAGTTGGCATTATAGTTCTTGAAGACTTGATAAATCCTTATTTTTCTTAGATCATTCATACCTCCTTGGAAAATTATGGTCTATGTTGCATCAACTTCCAACTAAGAAATATAATTTTTGGGTTAGTCAAGTGTGTACCATTTATCATGGGTCTTACACTGACCACTTTTTACAACCCCAAAAATATTGTTTCCCTTGGAAAGTATGTTTCCTAGTTATATCAAATAATTGGTTTCTAAACTAGGTTCCATCTAAGTGGGATCCATAATGATAGAATGTTGTAGTGTGATAGGCTCCAACAAATAAGGATGAATCGTTTGAGGAGTTCTACATTGATCATTGGATGCATCCGTAATTAGGAAGAAAAATAAATAATGAAAGAATTCTCGTAAATTATGCATTGTATGGTGCACAAATCAAACATAGTGGTTTGATATTTTAGTGTGAGATGGAGAAGTATTCCATTTTAAAATTGATCAAACTTAATTCTCCAAATTGAAATGTATGGAGAGGGCAATGTTCATTATTGTGCTTCTTGTAGTTTTTATGCTAATACCTAATTATATCTTAGATGTTAGAATATATTACATCATTTGGATATGAGAGATTACTTTAAGAGGATGTTATATAGATAATACATGCAATATAATAAACATACAAGTGTCATTGTACAATTTGTAAATGTGCAAGGTGTTCCCTTGTACAACTTGTTAGAGTGTTGGCCAACGAATCCATATTTTGTAATGTCCCCTTGTTTGTGTGTCTTGTGGACCCAACTCATCTTTACTTTATGTAATGTAAAATTAGACTAGAAAAAATGGGATGTACTATTTATGTATTAGTAGGAGTTATTTTATTTTTTAAACTTATGTCATAACTAGTATAAAAGTGGGCCCCCTTAATGAAGAATTAGAAACTCATGTTATATAAGGGAGAGGTGTGCCCCATTTGAGGGTGTTATTGGGTATTTGTGATATTGTATGAGAGTTGAGAGATGAACCCTTACTCATCCTCTACATATTTAAGTGATGTTTTGTAGTCTTCAAGAGAAGCCAATCTTTTAGACAAGGTCATGTGCCCTTGCTCTTGATTGGATATTGGTGGATCTACCTCAGGATTGATAATTTGTGCTTCAGATTTCAATGTTTTTAGTGTGCAGATGTGCTTGGAGTGGGTTGCTTAATTTTGGGTGCCATATTTAGTGTGTTTTTAGATCATATTTACCCTAGAGGAGGTTCACACAACTTTGGGTATTTTTCTATGGGGTTTGGAGGGATTTTTGTGGAGTCTATTGTGTGCCCTACCTCCTAGAGTAGGACTTCCAACCTATGGCTTCTATTTTATGTAATTTTATGGTGATTTTGAGATGTATTTAGGCTGATCTATCCATTTTAACTTGTAGAATATTTTTAATATATTCGTGTGGTCACATTTTCTACTTTGGGGTTTCTTGTATCAAATTTTTGGAACATTTTTCAGATTTGATTTTTATTTGCATGGTACAAAATTTTATTGAAGAAAGTTTATAATATTTTCAGATAGGGTTTGTAAATTTTAGTTGGGGATATTACAATTGTATCAGAGCTAGTTTCCTACTAGCTTGTGAGGGTTTTTTATGCAACTAGGGCATAATTATTACATAAGGAGGATCTCAAATAAATTAGCCACCATGAATATTAATGAGAAAATATTATATACAATGCTTGATATGTTGACTAACTTGGATGCAAAGCTAGGTCAATGTGGAAACTCTTAGCCACAAAAATCCACATCTCATGGGATTACAAGAGATCATGGATGTGAGAGCTTAGCTTCTCATTGGACAAGAATTTTGAGAGGAAATTCAACAACTCATAGATATACCATTAATGATGATGATCTTGGAGAGAAGCAAGAAAAATTAGATACTAAAGTGAAAGTTTCATCAATTTTAGATTTGGAAGAAGATGCCTCATCTCAAGAGGTATGCAAAAATAAATCTACCATAATGCATGTGTCTTCATCCATGAAATATAGTGATATTTTTGATACAAGTATGAGGAAACATGTTTATTTCCTAATAACAGTCCTTTCGTGCATAATGGTGCTGTTTTTGATTAATTTTATGGGAATATGGGATCTCCAAATTCTAAATTTAATGAAGAAATTGATTTTAGAGAAGATGCATCAGAATTGGAAAGCATCAAAAGAATGTTGGAAGGATATTTTTCCAATGAAATTAACATTTTTAAGAAAAACCCCTTGCAAGGCCACCTTGGTCTAAGAGACCATGACCAGGGAGTTCTACACCGTCAAATTCACTCGGGAGTCACGCCCAGCCCTGCCTGCACCAACATTATCAATTGGATTTTGGTTACCCAATTCAACTTTTTGGTAGGGTATAGATTCAAACTTGGAACCTCCATTGGAGGATTTCCCTCTCCTCTCCAAATCATCTACAACACCTGGCTCCAATAACATTAACATTGTTGTAGACCTAGAAGATGAAACTAATTCATCTTGTGCATCCATTACTAGAGAAGTGTTCAATGATGATGAGATCATAAAGTGCCCTTATGTAGACATTGATAAAAAAGTAGTAGATAAGGAGTTATAGCCATAGGATGATTCATAGTTTGAGCATGAATCTACCCTAACTTTAGTGAAAAAAATTAAAGAGTGTAATATTACTAATTTTGATCATTGTGCTAATAAAGATAAATCAGAATTACTATTTCATGGAGCTGATTTTGATCTAGGGCATAATAATAAATATTTTGAAGAAAAGGCACTTGAATATTGGGATAGCCATGAAGACATTGTTAAAAGGTATGAAATTATTTCTGGTTTTGAAATGCATTATAACATCAGTTCATTAAATGGGCATAGTATTGAAATTCATGAGGATTTGAAGAAATAATTGTTAGTTGACACTGAAAAAGAGGTGTATACCCTATCTAATTTTGATGATGCTAAGATATTTGTTTACAATATGATCCAAAATATACCTAGAAATTAAAATGAACAAACTATTTCTATTTTTATTTACAAAATACTAAAAGCACAATGGAGGAGTTGAGCCTAGAAGATAAAAATAATTTTTAGTTTGTTGATAACCCAATGTCTGAGATGGATGTTGAACTATATTTTGATAATCCACTTTTTGAATTATATGATGTACCTCCTGATGTTGGTAACACAAGATAAATATGGGATATAGGTGTGATGTGTAGTCATGAGGAAGAGATGGCTAGAGTCAAAATTCATGAAGAATTTATATTGAAAGCTATTCTAAAAGAGGTGACAACATCAAATGGATATACCATTCTCTTTATTGATGAAATTCATACATTTGTTGGAGTAGGTGCTATGAGTGGAGCTATGGATAGAAGAAATTTTTTTAAGCCTATGATTGGAAGATGAGGGCTACGTTGTATTAAGAAGTATTCTGCTCTTGAATGGTGATTCCAAAAAGTGGTTGAGTACACTTCAGATTAGTACTTTTGGGTGGAGAAATTTACTCTCATAGGGTGGAAGTACTACAGATAATATTTGGATATAAGAAATAGTTATGGCCATGTCTTGCAATGTAGTTACTATATTCCATCCCCTTTTTCAAAAGACACACCAATTCCTTGTGTAATTTACTACTATGGAAACAATGGCTCTCGGTTAGATACAAATGAGGAAGTAGTGATCCTTCTACCTTAAAACATAACTATGTTCACTCTTGATTTTTTTGGCTTAGGTCTATGGGATGGTGAATATGTGAGTCTCAGATGCCATGATAAAGATGATCTTAAATCATCTATTTCATATTTGCATGATGTGAAAAATATTTCTTATATTGGACTTTAGGGAAAATCAATGGGAGCTGTTACAAGCCATCTATATGGAGCAGAAGACCCTTTGATTATTGGAATGATATTGGATATCCCTTTCTCTAATTTATTTTATCTCATTTATGGAATAGTGGATGTCTATAAAATACATCTTCCCAAGTTTATGGTAAAGGTAGTCGTCCATTATATGTGATAGGTTATCCAAAAGAGAGCTAGTTTTGATACTATGAATCTAAACGTCACTCAAATAGCTCCAAAAACCTTCATTCCAACATTTTTTGGACATGCAATAGAGAATGCATTCATACAACCACACCATTTTGACATTATTTTCAAATCATATGCAGGAGAAAAGAATATTATCAAATTTGAGGGTGATAAATATTTCAAAGTTGGAGCTTTACAACTTGGGAATGAAGTGGATCAGAATTTATTATATGATTTGATTACAGACCTTCGTATAATAGAACCTATAGGAACTAGCTTTTATTCAATTCCCTGCACATCCAATGACTCCAGCATACCTTTTCCAAACAAAGCACTTCAGCTATCAAAGTCTTCCTCTGATATTGAAAAAATCAATGTACCAAAAGGAAATTTTTAGTAAAATAATGTTGTCATTGACTTGGGGAGATATGAGGTTAAGTCATGTTCATGATAGGGTAAATTAAATGGACCAATTTATGAATGCTTCTCATATTCAAGATCAAATAATGAAAGCTAGGAAATATATTCTTCCTTAGGAATGAGTGATGAAGAGTCATCATCCTTGGAAAATTTTTCACCTTTCACTTTGAATACAAATGATGAACAGGTGGATAAAGCAAAAAATGCTAAGATATGTTTCCATGCTATGATTTCTAAGAATACAAAAGAGGAAAGCTATGATGTAGTTCACCTAGGTGGGGATATATATATTGAAAACATCCCTACTCGTATTATTGAAGAAAGGAAGACAAATTTGGTGGTTATATTTGAGCCTCATCATAACTTAAAAAATATGTAGTAGGAAAGAAACTCTGTATCAAACATCCATTCAGTTATTTTAGATTTCTAAATGGATTGGTTGAAATATGGTTGTATACAAGAAAACATGAAATTAGGTCATTTACAAGTATCAAGTAGTGGAAGCAGTTGTAGTTCTCAAGGTGGAATTTTTGAAGGGTACTCAAAAGTCATGAATGAATTTCATCATTCTAACCATTATTTTGAAGAACAAGTGAGATTTGTGTGTAATTTAAATTCTCAAAGTTTGGAACGTAGTGGAACATTAGAAAATAGAGCAGAAGTATCTAGAAGCTTAAGAAAGCTCAACATTCCAAATAGGAATCCTAATGGAAAATACCATTCTAAAATAAGATATTTGAAAGTATTGCATCCATGGATATCCCTTTGAGTGGAGAAGATGTTGTGGTCAATATGTAGATATCTAAAGTTCTTAGAGTGACTGGTGGCTCAAATAATCCTACCATGAATGAGATTGACATGGACAAGAGACAATCACCCAAATAGGGTCATTCAATGATCATTTTTGGAAGACATATAGTGCATAATAGAGTGTCCTATGGATGTTTAATTCAGCTATACATAAAAAATCAGATAGTTGTTGAATTCCCCTAGAGTTATATTAGTCATGATCATATTTTGTTCTCTCTGATTTCAAAATAACCTTATGTAGAATTTGTCTTCAATATTTTACTTCAAATTTTGAATGATGGTTTCATATTTAAGCCTAACATACTTGGATATATAGGATTAACATCTTTTTATATTGAAGCTAGCACGAGGAGTGTTGAAGATGTATTAGACACACTCACTTATGGCCCATGTGAGATTAGAGTGAGAGCATTCTTTCCAACTGAGAAAATTTTCTATGGGATAAAAATTGGTTGTTATATTTGCATTTTTAGGCTTTGATTATGTGGCAAAAGAAGCTGACATGCAATCACCTCTAAAATATATTGAAGGAGAATTTGTTTCCTGGAACAATAAAGAGTGCTTCAATATTGATATACCATATATATTGGGTAGGAATGAGATTCAATTGGTATTAGATATTATTTTAGAGACCCGAAAGAATAAAGTGATGAACAAAGCTATTTTCAAATACCTGACTTAGTGTAAGGTATTACCAGATTCAGTTTGCATTGTTTGAGGACAAGCAATTTGGGAGGGGTGAACTTGTAATGTCCCCTTGTTTGTGTGTCTTGTGGACCCCACTCATTCTTATATTGTGTAATGTAAAACTAGACTAGGAAAAGTGAGACACACTTTTATGTATCAATAGGAGTTATTTTATGTTTTAAACTTGTACCATAAGTTAGTAATAAATTGGGTCTCCCTTAATGAAGAATTAGAAGCTCATGTTATATAAGGGAGAGGTGCACCCCATTTGAGGGGGTTATTGAGTATTTGTGATATTGTATGAGAGTTGAGATATGAACCTTTACTCATATCTATAGATTTAAGTGATGTTCCCTAGTATTTAGGAGAAGTCAATCTTGTAGACAAGGTTATGTTCCCTTACTCTTGATTGGAGATTGGTGTATCTACCTCAGGATTCATAATTTGTGCTTTAGATTTCAATGTTTTTAGTGTGCAGTTGTGCTTGGAGTGGGTCGCCCAATTTTTGGGGCCATATTTAGTGTGTTTTTAGATAAGATTTACCCTAGAGGAGTATCACCCAACTTTGGATAATTTTGTTGTGTTTGGAGGGATTTTTGTGGAGTCTATTGTGCGCCCTACCTCCTAGAGGAGGAAGTCTAGCCTAGGGTTTATATTTTATGTAATTTTGTGGTGAATTTGAGATGTATTTGTGCTGATATATCCATTGCAAATTTCATAATATTTTAAATAAATCCGTGTGGCCACATTTTCCACTTTGGGATTTCTTGTGTCAATTTTTTTGCACAAATTTTAAGATCTGATTTTTATTTGCATGGTATAGAATTTTACTAGAAAATAGTTATAATATTTTTATCTAAGGTTTGTAAATTTTAATTGAGGATATTACATATTCCTATATAAATGACCCCTATTGTATCACTTTTCATTCATTCATTAGAATTCTCTATAATTCTAGCCTTTGTCTTGTAATGGAATACTTCTAAAGCCATTAGTGGTATCAGAGCTATGCCACACTTTGTTGTCTTAATATTGTTTGAAGAGGATCATAGAAATTGTAGAGCTCTACCCAAAGCATCTAGATCTACATCTTCTACCAGAGCCATTAAATGTAAGCAACTATTGGTTCAAGTAGATTCATTAATCATATTACTTATCAATTTTGTTAAAGCACGTTATATTGGATCGAAGTTGCAAATTTAATTATAGTCTTTAAAAGTGTAAAATTATAAAAACTATTTTTAAGGATTATTTGAATACTAGGAGTTGATTATATTTAAGAGTTATAGTTATCTACCAACTACCTATCTCATACTTTGAAGAGAAAAGGAAACTAGATCTAACAATTATGTTTGTAGTGAAATTTACAAGAGTTCATTCCAGATTATGCTTGAAAGGTTGCAATTAAATTAAATTGTATGTTTGAGAAATTAATGGAGAAATAAGGTGAGAATATTGTTACCATTAAAAGTGCATCTATTAAGCACCATACTAGTTGATTTTTTAACTAGTTATTCTCAATTAGTTTGTGTTGTTAAAAGCACAAAAAAAAATCTAGAAAAAATATGCAGCACTTTCATGGCCAAAAGAAGCCATCATTACAAGAAAAAAGGTGGATAAGAAAGCCAGCATTGAAGTCCTTGAAGGAAGTTTTAAATCGAGACCTTGTAAGTCTCAAGATTCAAGGAGAGTGTAGGGATTTCATTTCAATACAAAGTGCAAGAAACCTTATTAAAAAAAAATATAATTTCAATAGCTTAGGTTGAATATCATCCAAAGAATAAGTAATAAGGATTAAAAAAATATCCATTTTTGTGCAATATATATCTATTACAAAAGCACCTATTTTGTTACTTTGAAAAGACAAAAGTATTACTATTTATAGGGGGACAATAAGGATGTTATAGCTAGAATATTTTTGGCAAGAGGAAGGAGCCACTGAAGAGATCACATGTTTGTGAGTTGAGGTGTTTAAAAACACCATTTTCCTCCATAAAATATAGATATATAAGTAGCACATCACCTGCAATAGTGGATCCATTGAAAGCAGGCATTATCACTTGTATTTACATAGAAAAGGGTAGCATTTAGTGATAGGTTATCTATGTAAAATACAAAGAAAAAGGGCTACCTATTTTCTATTATAGATAGCACTATATTTCAAGCACTAAAGAAAGGCATAAATTAGCATTAGAACAAACTACAAAACCTAAAAATAGGTATAAATTAGCTCCACCAAAAAGGATCTCAAAAGTGTGCCATAGAACCATGGAGTAATCCAGCTATAGCCATCCATCCAAGCCAACATTGCAAAAGGAAGCTTACAAGCACTAAAGAAAGGCATAAATTTATGCCTAAAAATAGGCATAAATTTATGCCTAAGCTCCACCAAAAAGGAGCTCAAAAGTGTGCCATAGAACCATGGAGTAATCCAGCTATAGCCATCCATCCAAGCCAACATTGCAAAAGGAAGCTTACATCTTAATAAACATAGCAATCTTACGTAGGATGCAAAGATAAATGAATAATTAGGGTTGCAAGCTCATATTTGAGGCATTAGAAATAAGGCTTACATGCACAAGCATTGAGTGCCACTTGGAACAAATTCTCTAAGCATTTGAACATTCATGAACATCTAAGCACTCACCTAAAAAGGAGTTACATACATTTAGAAGAAGTTGAGAATATTTGGAGGTTACCCCAACCTCATCATTGTCAAAGGTGTGTTGAAGATACCTACCTTGTAGCATTTCGGGTGACACTTGTCATGACTTGCAAGAAGTTTATCCTATATAAGGAGCCTATCCAAGAAAATGGGGACATAATGTAGTCAAACAAAGTCAAAAATTTATGCATCAAATCTCACTTGGAGGAACATACCAGTTCAAGCCATACACCATTCAAAGGTGTAGTAAAAGCATATAAGATTCTATCATAAAACCAGTAAACCAGTAGGTCCATTTGGAGGAGCTTTATCATAAGAAAAGTGTATTTCAAGGAGTTTTTTAGCATCATCTATGGAAGAGAAGGAGAACCAACCAACTTCAGTCAAAGAGGGATTTGATTTCCCATGAGCGTTATGCTCCATAAAGCCACAAATTGGCCATTGCATAACCTTCAAGGATTATTAAGTTAAAGGTGGATTTTATTATTTAATTTCTTTAAACCTATATTTTTTTTGAGTTATAAGAGTACATTGCATCTACTATTACAATATTCAACATTGGTGATTTATTAAGTAAGCATATTTTTTAAATATTAATATTTGTAAAAGGTAACCAGGGAGGAATAAGGGTTATTACTAAAAATGAAATTATTTGCAAATATTATTTTCTAATCTTTCAAAATTTGGAAGTTATAAGGAATACATCAAATTAGGAATTGGAAATTAGAAAACATTAAAATTCAACCAAAAGGGGTATTTAAAGAGGTTTATTAAATATTTGTAAAGATTAGAATTTTTATAATAGTGTTGTTTCAAAAATACTTAAAGGAGGCAAAATAAATCCAACATCAAAAACCTCTTCAAAAAGTGATATAGTGCTTAGTTCAATAGGAGAAATAAGGATATAGAAAATTTGATTTTGGTGTTTACAAATTTCACAAAATCAACCCAAAATTTAACTACAATTTATAAAAAGCACTATATTGATCATATATCCTATCCAAAACATCCTAGGGAGTCATAAGGTATTCCATAAAATTTAATAAAAAATTATCAAGCTCTGAATTCATTCACTATAAATTACTTGTATATATATTTAGGATCAAGTAAGCACATGACTGGGAACATTCATTGGTTCAATTATTTAAAAAATGTGTATTAGAACCTAGTTGTTTTAGAAGGAAACAAGACATATGAGGTAAAAGGAATTGAATTTTTTTTGGTAAATCTATGAAACAAAAAAGAAATAATAAGAAATGTATAATATGTTCCAGGATTGACTACTAATATTCTTTATGTTTCTCAAATCATGGATCAAAACATAATCGTTGAGCTCCAAGTTTTCAATGGAAAGAAACAATGTCACATATCTAGGTGTAGCACCCTAAAATTGACGCAGTGAAATCTTAAAAATTACATTTACTCTAGTAAATAATTTAAATTCAAATTTTAACCTCCCAAACCGCTCGTTAACCGTCGGGTAATCTGTTTCCCCCTTTTCCGCACCATTTTTAGAGGTTGTTTTGACCATTTTATGATATCGTCGCCGATCAAACGATATCACCCCAGATCTGACGATTTCGTTTGGGCTAGGATGTCCAGACGATCTTGTCCCAAAAATGATTTTGCACAATTAGCTTCTATTCCAACGGGTCTCTATTCCGGGCAAAAGCGTGTCTGTGCCGTTAGAGACCCTCCCCCATTGGAGATCTCCCAAATAGGGATGATCTCCAACCTCCTAACCTCCCTCCTAAACCTATTTAATCCTAAGCCCTTCCCTTAGAACCCCCCTGGTTGATAATTCTTGTAACCGAACTTCATACACGTTAAAACATCTTAAATTCATATTTGCAGTAGTTATATACCAATTTTGTTGCATGTACCTTAGTGTTTTTTAGCCGGAGCAAGCTTACATCATCGTCGACAATCTTGTTCAGATCGGAGGTGATCCTATCGAATCAGAGACGATTTCATACCAATGCGAGATGATTTCGACTGAAGTCAACATTGAGGCAATCAGTGCCTAAAGTTTGCATTTCTCTATCTTTTCTCTGTTGTTTTATTCTACAATTAGCTAGTTTATTCAGCATTTTATACTATTCTACATTTTGGAGTTCACCCATCTAGATCAAATGCATGATTAAATCATAATTATTATCTAATTAGCATAATTCATTCCTGTTTCTATTTTTAAGTTTCAGTTTAATATTGTTGCTATCATTTTACACTGTTTCCCTTTGTTAGGATAGTTGCATTTTCTATATTTTGCACCTATTTCTCTATTTGTAGGTCTCTAACGAATTCGTCTGATGAATTTGTCAGATCTCAGATGATCTTGTCTGATCTTAGACGATCCTGTCAAATCAGAGGCGATCCTAACTACTTCAAGAATCAGAATCTTCATCAGACATCCGGATCAGGTATTCTTCTTTTAATATTCTGTAATTTCTCTATTTTCTGTCTTTAATTCTATTTTCTATATTCATTTAATCTGCATCTTCATATATAATAGTTTAGATGCATTTTGGCCAAACTTAGGATTTGAATGCTTAAGGCTAAAATGAACACATAAAACACATTCCCAACCTAGGCGTGGAAACTGCCATTGAATGTTTCCTGGTGAACCCACCATCCGTCAAAAAATCACCAATATACACCTCCCTTGAGAGGCGGGACCTTCGCACGGCCTCTCAGTCCGAGGTATCATGCCATCCTTTTCACATCCCCCTTCCGGGCACGGATCCTATAGCCTGAAGGTAAGGGTGTGAAAAATTTGGAGCGATACATTTTGGTGAACCCGACGTAAATACATTTTAAACCTTTTGAAAACAAAAAAACAAAAAAATATAAATATGTATGTATACAAAGAAAAAATATAACAAAATCATCATTTCAAGTGTGTATGTTTTAGATTCAATTCTAAATGGTAGATATTAAATATTACTTTTAGAAGTACTAAAGAAACCATGAGTTTTTACTCAAATTCATATGATCCCATCAGTAATGTTGGAAGAATTCAGCCAAATACATTTGTTGATTATGACCAACCTCATCCCTATTCAACATCACCTCCATCACACTCTTCTTATTTTTCATCCATAACCCAACAAAACAATCCCTTTGCCAATCCTCTTCATAACGATATTATCTATTCTCCCATATATCCATATTATGTCTATCATTCCACATACAATCCTCCGCCACCTTTTCAATATTCTTCTCTTAATACAACACATCCATTTCAACAAGAAAATACTTATTCTTCCAATTCTACCATGTACTCACCTCATGCTTCGCAATATTCCTGTCATCATTCTACCCATAATAAAGAAAGTAGAGGTGAGAAACCATTAGGTCCTTTTATTATGAAAGTCCTAAGGCACATATCAAAAACCTCTCGAAAACCTTCATCACATACATTTACAAAGCTCAATCAACCAATGGATATGATTCTCAAGAATTTACTTGATACAAATAGGATTGAACTCCCTTCCATAAGACAAACTGATACCACAACAGATTGGTTTAAACCTGAGCTACATTGTGAATATCATAGAGTAGATGGACATATGACACAAAATTGTAAAGATTTAAGATGTGCAATTCAATATTTGATTGATAAGGGTATTTTTAATATAAAGGAATTACAATCTACAACTGATTATAAATCTCCATTAAACAATCAAACTCCTACACAAAAAATACCAATAATCAATCAAGACATGGGGATCTCCCAAGAACCCCTATTCAATTATCAACAACAAGAAACCAATCAAATATTGCATGTTAATGTGTCCCATCATGATTATATTATTAATATTGTAACAAAAACTACAAATGAGCAACCTCAAGGTCAATCAACTCAATCTTATATTCAAGATATGGATTCCTCATTTGACCAACCTTCAAAACTATCTTTGACTCTAGAGAATGATCCAAAATGGAATGTAAGCATAGAAAGCTCATCTTTAGAATCAAAATCTCAATCTGAAATACACTTTGATAGCCAAAAACAAGTGATTCATCCTGAAGCAAAGATATCCCTTTTAGAAGTATTACAAATTTATCACAAGGAAATTTTGTTCAAAATACCTAGCCAACAATTTGTTCCTCATAATATTTTCTATAAGAACATAATTAATGGTATAAACCCTCTTGAGGTTAACCATATTTCATTCTATGATGAGGATATTCCTTCCTCTACTCCACAAGAAGACTCCTATCTTTACATTACAGGATCTAGTAAAGAAACACATGTTAAAACTATCATGACAGATAATGACTCCTCTCTTAATTTATGCACTTATCAATTATTCCAAAAACTCAAAATAAAGGAAGAAGATATTAATAAATCAAATGTTATTATAAAATATTTTAACAATGAAATTCAAGAAGCTCAAGGTACTATAATTTTTCCCCTCAATATTGGATCCAAGATCCTGGATACTCTGTTTTATGTGGCATATTGCCCTTCACCTTACAACCTACTTCTTAGAAGTCCTTGGATTCATACGATGAGGGTTGTCCCTTCCACTCTTCACCAATGTTTGAAGTTTGAACTCACAAATAAAATTGTTACCATACATGGTGACCCAAAACCATTTGAAGAATATTTAACGGTTGAAAAATCAAGTTCTATACATTCTCTATTATCACAATTATCTTCTATCCATCACTTTTCTTCATCCATATATGATCATTCTTGTTTACCAAATAACATCCATGTATATCTTTCACATATGCTCCTTCCATATTATCAAGACTTGGAATATAGTGATAAGAATCAAGAACTTTCTTATCCTTCTTACATTTTATTTTGTAACATGATCAATTTTCCACATATAAAAATCAAATCTTTTGCTACATTATTCTACATTATAACAAAGCTTTTATTATCACTATATTTTATTCATCACCTTCTATTCTTACCTTCACCTCAACTAGATTATCCTTCAAAACCTCCTTTGATTTTGAAGCAACCTTAGACATGCTATACTCAAATAACCTTGTATAGTGTATATAGATCATCTTTTATATACCACCAGTTTCAATTCATAAATTAAAATCAAAATACAAAAAAATTAAAATCCTCAAAATCTTCAAAAAAATACCAATCCAACTAAGGACCTTAAAGGTAAGTTTGAGCCCAACTGGCTTGGACCATACATTATTACTGCTAAATTTGAATCAGGAGCATACAAATTATCTACCTTATATGGTAAAGAACTTAAAGAACCCATGAATATTTTGCATCTTAAACGTTACTATGTATAAATTTGGTCATTTCATCCATGTATATATTTGTTCAAAATCACTATCTTGTATTTCTTTCAATTTATAAATTCAAAAACACCAAAAACATTCATAATCATCAAAATATTCAAAACTATTTGTTGTATTCATTTGTTGCACTTGTTAATTCTTTCAAAAATGATAAAAATAAAAACAGCAATATTCTTGACTCTTTCGAAACCAAAACAATATAAAGAAGAAAGAGAGAGTCAAAATTCTCAAAACTTCTCAAAAAGTATTCATTTATATATATCTTCTTACAAATGTTGCAATTATATTTTTCAAATTATTTTGGATAAATTAGCATTTATTTGGAATCCCTCACTTTCACACTCACACAAATAAATATCTTGATTTTATCTGGCATGATTACTAATATCTCTTATATCAAAGTCCACAAAATTCAATTAAATAAAGTTTGAGCATAGAGAATTGATCTTGTTATTTACTTAAACCAAGCACATCTTTTCACAATAAAATGATTATATTTGTAATTTCCATGCTTTGCTACATAGTAGAAGTGGTTTCTTGAGCGAAAAGTTTCCCCTACTATCCTATCATGCACATGGTCTAGAATCTTTGAGAATTGACAAAAGGACAAGCTCACCCCTACCCAGAATAAAAATCCCTTTCTCTACAGCTAATCCGAGCAAGTATCCCTAGTATAAAAAAAAAAAGGGAAGCAAAGTTCAAGAAAAAGAGAAAAAGAAAAAAGTTATTTTATATCATTACAGCAATATTTTATCTCAATTATCAAGCAAAAATACAAAAAGAAGGCAAAAGAAAGCAAAAGAAAAAGCAATAAAATCCCTTTCCCTACCCTTTGAAAAGAAAAGAAGGGTTGATGAGCTTGAATCCCTGGAATTCTCAATTATTCAAAAACTGTGAGGTAAGCCCCATAATAGGTGGTTTGTGCCCAACCCGCTTGGCCTTGGGTAACTCCTAGCGTGGTGATATGTCTATCACATTAGAAACCTTCTTTTGTATAGACCTATTTCTGCTTACGGATTAGCTAGCTCTTGATAATCCGACCTACATAGTAGTCTAGTATGGTTATATGCATCTACATCATGGTTAATGAACACTTATTTGGTTTATTCAAATCACTTGTATCATAGTATCTTGCTCCAAATTGGTAAATGAACAATGCAATTGCACACACATTTGTATTTAAGAGATTTTGTGTATCATTATGATAAATCAAGATTGGAAATGAACTCACATATGCACATAGGATTCCTTATAAATCTAACTTTTGTCTTCAAAATACTTTGAAATATTTTGCAAATTGTTTGAAATAATTCATTTTCTTCTTCCAAGTACAGTTGTAAAGACAACTATATGCATAATAGAAAAATCAAAATTTCTTTCAAACCATCCAATAAAAACATATATATTATCGACTTTCGCGACGATGGTATAGTTCCAAAACCAAAATTGGAATTTTATGCCTAGCGCAAGTCCTCATCTTCATATTTTATGTTTATTAAAAATCAACCATGCAATAGAACTATATCTTTTTGGATTTCGCGATGATGGTATAAGTCTATACCTACATATTCTATGCCTAGCGCAAACCATTGTAACAATTTTTATTCCCCATTTATTTAAAAATCATGAAAAACATATGACTTAAATCATTATGTTACACAAATTTTGCTTTCAAAAACAAACATTATCACTATTTCATGTCATTATGTCAACCTTCAATTTTGCAATGATGGTATAATTCCTATGGAATTATCCAAAAAATTTATCACACTTAGGAATTTATGCCTAGAAAAAATCATTTTAACATTATTTCATGCATACTATTTTTATGAAAATCTGAAAACAAACCATCATCATCATCATTTGCACCATTGCACCAAAGTCTTAAGACAGTCTCTTAAGCACCCTTTTACTTTTAGCAATATTTCTATACTGGTATTAGCTTGATGATCGAGTGAGCAACGACTCCATGAAATGGTCTATAACAACGACAATGTCCTTTGAAATTATTGTTAAAAGTCCCTTTTATTTTTTATCAAATTTTCATCACAAACAACCAATTTGTTACATCAGATTATTTCATTTAAAATATTAAAGCATGACATCAAAATCATAATATTTCCAATGACATAATTACATGAATCATCAAATCAAATCAATCAAACATAAAAGCATCATAAAAATACACAAGTCATATGATCAAAAAATATCTCATCTATATATATCAAAAATATATATACATCATATCAAAATTGGATTGGTATGCCACAATCTATACCTCGGCATACTCAATCCTCTATCAAAAATAATAAATGCTATCATATCAATCTATACAAAGTAATGCAGTAGTCTAGCCTCGAGAGCCCCTCGAGCTCTCAGCCTCATCTCCTCCCCCACCCTGAGGTGGACGAGGTGGCCCCATCGTAGTATGTGTAGTACTGCGAGTCCTAGTCATCGATCGAGATGAAGTCCTCGACGACCCGATTCGAATCGGATCTGCGATGTTAGTTGGAAGTGGTAGTCTATCCTCCTCTGGCACCATATGATAGTATAATGTCTGATAGAAAGTGATTTGGGCAATAGCCCGTGTCAGCTCCCCAGTGCTCGCCCCTCCGCCCCGTGCCTTGAGGCATGCAATCTCATCTCTGAGCTATGTCACCTCAGCTCGATGTCATGCAACCTCCTCCTATAGGGTCTGCACCTATGCCTAGAGATGGATCGTCTCCACTTGGAGAGTCACTGTCTCGCTACTCTCCCCTGTGTCCACACCCTTGCCCTTGTCGGGCGATGGTGGCCTCTCTCTCTATGGAGAAGGGGGTCTCTCAGCCCTCCTCTCCCACTATCATGGCCTCTCCTGTGCCTATGGCCTCCTCAGATCTCTCCTGCTGTGACCCTGGGCCACCTCCATAGCCACCTGGTGCTGCCTCCCTATCCGATGCACAACTGTGTGTATCAGACCCTGAGCCCTCGTCATCCGAGGAGGGTGGATGCCTGCATACCAGGCATCGTAGCCATCGGCTACCCCTACGTCGTCCCCATCCACTGGCTAAATAGGGGCATCGTCTGAGTCTTGACTCTAGAAGCGCTGCATATCTAGAGCCCCGCTCACTGTGGTGTTATCCTGGACAGTCCAAGAAAACTCGTAATCCCTGAGAGATGGGATCCCCTGCTATAGACCAAACTACCTCAAAACTCGGTCATAGCGATGGAGCTCCACCTCTCCCCTCTCCATATGTAGCCAGCAAACTCGTCTGATGTGAGCCAACTCTTATCCATCCTCGGACCACCTTGGGTGGTCTCGCCATGGCCTCTAGGTGATCTGGTCTGGGACAAGGTCATCCAATAGTCTTCGAGACATCGATAGGTCAATCCGTCATTGTGACCCTCTCTGGAGCCACTAGTAGAAAACTCGAGGCCTCTCCCCAATAATCCTTGTCAAAGGAAGCCCTATCGGCATTCGCACTGCAATGTGCTCCCTGCACCAAACCTGTAGGAGCGATGTCATCACCAGACATCGACCGCCCTTGTACATGACCCCATGCATGATCCTGTACAACTGGCATAGCACAAAGCTACCCCAAGCAAACCTGTTGCCATGGTCCCGCATGTCGTAGATCACATTTGCTAGCATCCATGGTACCCTGCACCTGCTTTGGTGGCACAGCAGAAGTCCACCAACCACTCCAGCAAAAACCTGTGTGAGTCTAGATGCCCCAGGCATCTGATGTAGTGCCTCGATGTTAACTCTGCCCTTCTCCAGGGCGAAAGCTCGGGTCACCACACAACCGTACCATAGCATGGCCTTGATTGGCCGTAGGAGTGATCAACTATCCTTGTATGGGGATTCTTAGAATCCTCCATACATCCTCCAAAGTGGGAGTCATCTCCCCTGTAGGTAGCCAAAAATAGGAAGAACCCGGATACCATCTCTCTGCCAGGGCTGTCAGTAGCCCCATGTCTATAGACACTTGTGGCATTTCTACCACATGCAGTAAGCTGGCCCATGTTAGCTGATCCCGCTCTGCCTATGTTAGAGAAGCTAAGTCATATCTCAAACCTCCATATTCCATTCTTTGCTTTTTAGCAATCCTCTCTACAACATAAACAACAAAACAATAACAATCATTAATAAAAAAAATCATTAATTAAAAATGCAAGATAAAATAAGTTCAATTTCATCAAATGATGATATCGTCCACTATTGGACGATATCGTCCCAAATTTGAGCATAATCGTCTCCAATTTCGCAAGCCGAAATCGTCCCTAATTTGACGAAATCATCCCCCTTTCGTCGATTTCACCTTTCGACGAAATCGACGAACTTGAGATGATTTCGTCGAAATCGGGATGATTTCGTCCCGATGATGTCGATGGCCCAAAAATGGCCGCGATGCTCAAAAATTAATCAAAATTCATCTAAAAAGCATGTAAATTCAATTCAACCATTCTAAACTAAGTTTAGACTCTTACCCGTAGCCCGCGTCGGACCTCTGTTGATCTGTGCACCGTCTCCACCATTTTTGCTTGCAGAGCTCTAAAACCAGAAAAATGAATAGTAAAAATGAATTAGGGTTTTACCCTATTTTTCTTAATTTTATTCAAAACATAATTAAAAACATTTTCAAATTTTGCTTTTCCACGTTTTTACCTCAAACGTTCGATTTGGGTAAAAACATGGAGGGGGCACCATAGTAAGCTGTCGTACGATTCGACCAAGAATCATAGCCTAAAAATGGAAATAATTTTTGTTTTCTCGTAGATCGAGAAAAACTCATCTTTAACGCATTTTCTTTGGAAAATTTGCTAAAGAGGGGGCAAAATGTAGCACCCTAAAATTGGTGTAGTGAAATCTTAAAAATTACATTTACTCTAGTAAATAATTTAAATTCAAATTTTAACCTCCCAAACCGCCCATTAACCGTCGGGTAATCCGTTTCCCCCTTTTCTGTGCCATTTTTAGAGGTTGTTTTGACCGTTTGATGATATCGTCGCCGATCAGACGATATCACCCCAGATCTGACGATTTCGTCTGGGCTAGGACGTCCAGACGATCTTGTCCCAAAATTGATTTTGCACAATTAGCTTCTGTTCCAACGGGTCTCTATTCTGGGCAGAAGCATGTCTACTTCATTAGAGACCCTCCCCCATTGGAGATCTCCCAAATAGGGATGATGTCCAACCTCCTAACCTCCCTCCTAAACCTATTTAATCCTAAGCCCTTCCCTTAGCACCCCCTGTCTGATAATTCCTATAACCCGACTTCATACACATTAAAACATCTTAAATTCATATTTTTAGTAGTTCTATACCAATTTTTTTGTAGGTACCTTAGTGTTTTTCAGTCGGAGCAAGCTTACATCGTCGCCGATGATCCTGTTCAGATCGGAGGCGATCCTGTCGAATCAGAGATGATTTCGTACCAATGCGAGACGATTTCGACTGCAATCAACATTAAGGAAATCAGTGCCTAAAGTTTGCATTTCTTTATCTTTTCTCTGTTGTTTTATTCTGCAATTAGCTAGTTTATTCAGTATTTTATACTATTCTGCATTTTGGAGTTCACCCATCTAGATCAAATGCATGATTAAATCATAATTATTATCTAATTAGCATAATTCATTCCTATTTCTATTTTTAAGTTTCAGTTTAATATTGTTGCTGTCATTTTACATTGTTTCCCCCTGTTAGGATAGTTGCATTTTTTGTATTTTGCACCTATTTCTCTGTTTGCAGGTCTTTGACGAATTCGTCAGATCTCAGACGATCTTGTCTGATCTTAGATGATCCTGTCAAATCAAAGGCGATCCTGACTGCTTCAAGAATCAGAATCTTCATCAGACATCCGGATCAGGTATTCTTCTTTTAATATTATGTAATTTCTCTATTTTCTGTCTTTAATTTTGTTTTTTGTATTCATTTAATCTGCATCTTCATATAGAATAGTTTAGACGCATTTTGGCCAAACCTAGGATTTGAATGCTTAAGGCTAAAACAAACACATAAAACACATTCCCAACCTAGGCATGGAAACTACCATTGAATGTTTCCTGGTGAACCCACCATCCGTTGAAAAATCACCAATATACACCTCCCTTGAGAGGTGGGACCTTCTTAAGGCCTCTCATTCCGAGGTACCATGCCATCCTTTTCACATCCCCCTTCCGGGCACGGATCCTATAGCCTGAAGGTAAGGGTGTGAAAAATTTGGAGCGATACACTAGGTAAGGAAAGAAGATAGCATTAGGGTCCTATAAAATGGTCTATTTTTTCTAGAAACTACTACTCACTCAACACTTTCAGTCAAAGATTCAAATTTGTGTAACAAACTTCTAGGACATAGAAGTGAAAATTAAATGAATGAATTATTCAAGTATCAAATGGTTGATGGATTACCCAAATTATATCCAGAAGGTAATGTATGTCCAAAAATTTTAGCAAGAAAACAACACAAAATTCCTTTTGAACTTTGTCAACATAGAGCTCAAAAACCTCTAGAGGTAATATACATAAACTTATGTAGGCCAATTAAATTTTACAGTATTCGAGGACATAAATACTTTTAATTATTTATTGATGATCACACTAGCAAAATGTGGATATACTTCCTGAAATACAAGTCATATGCATTCATTCATTTCAAATAGTTCAAACTCCTAGTAGAAAAAGAATCAGGGAAGACTATAAAAGTACTTCATTCAGTTAGAGGAGGAGAATTTATTTCTAAATAGTTTAAATAATTTTTGGAATAAAATAAAATTAAAAGATAAATTACTACAACATATTCACCTCAAGAGAATGGAATTGCAGAAAGAAGAAACAAGTCAATAATGGAAATGTTTAGGTGTATGTTAAAATAGGCACAACATGATCACCAATATTGGGTAGAAGCAGTACAAACAATAATCTACATACAAAATAGGCTACCAAAAAGTTTACTTAAACATATTACACCAGAAGAAACATGATCAAGACAAAATCCCAACATAGAAAAACTAAAAATCTTCGGATGTAAAGCCTATATGCATATTCTAAAACAAAAGAGGACTAAACTAGATGGCAAAACTATGATAGGGATATTTTTTGGTTGTGACAATGAATCTATAGGATACATAATACTAAATCCATCTACAAATAAGGTCTACATTAGTAGTGTTATAATTATTGAGTTGTCATTGATGTCAATGCAAATATCTTCAAGGGTGATTTAATATTTTCATTGATGTCAAGGCAAATATATTCAAAGGTGATTTTATATGCTTTAATATTTAAATGAAATATTTAAATATTAAAGTGGAAGGTTTATATTTAAATCAAAATATTTAAATATATAAAAGTTTAAATATAATCGGCATATACCAACCTCCTTGAGTGCACCATACAAAAGTTAAATCCAATTCAAATATTTAAATGCATGGGTTGACCTCACTGGGAGCAAATGACAAAAGGGAAGCATATTAATATGAGGAAATTAATTCACTTTGGAGAGGGTAAGAAATTTGAATATACTTCGAGAGGATAGCGAGCAGCGAGTAGAAGACAAGGGAGGATGTCCTAGAGAGGAGCGTGAGTTTGGCGATGTAGTAGCGATACAAAGGAGGATTTAAATATTTGATTATGCCACTTTGATATCAACTGAGTGGTTAGCCTAACTGGTTGCCTAACCTGCATTAGGGCACTATCATGCAAAATTTCATAAGTTCGAATCCCCTTAGTGGAATTTTGTTGTACGATTGAAGTGCAAAGTATGGAAGGTTTAAATATTTGATTGTGACACTTTAATCTCAACCATTTGGTTAGCCCAACCGATTTCCTAGTCTGTGTTAGGGCACTATGGCGCAGAAGGTTTGAAGATATAATCCCCTCGATGCTTATTTTTTATGGTTTTGTTGTTTGATATAGTGCTATGAAGGATCCATATATTTTATTGTGCCCCTTTGGTTTCAACCATTGGGTTAGCTCAATTGGTCATGAGCTTGCATTAAGGCACTATACTACTAGAGGTCAAAAGGTCAAATCTCATCTGTAGCTTTCTAAGTTTTATTGTGCAAGGTAAGACAACATTTTCTAATTAAATTTAATAAAAATAAGATATAAGGAGTCATGTTTTTATTATACAGTTTTAATTTGCAAGTTATAAAAGGAGAGATATAAGGAGTCATGTTGTTATTACAAAGTCTTATTTTATAAATTTTAAAAGGGAGATATAAGGAGTCATGTTGTTGTTACAAAGTTTTATTTTATAAATTTCAAAATAATATCATCATTATTAAGATATATTTGAAAAGCACATGCAAAAGGAAGATCATCATTATTGAGGCAAATTTGGAGGACACAGATTTGAAACAAGTCAAGACATAAAAGAAGAGAGTAGGAGTATTAAGTGCACATATTCACCCAAGCACTCAATTAAAAGGAAGGATAATTCAGCCAGCTCAAAAAGAAGAAAATATGAACATGATAGTGGAAGAAAAGCAAGTTGAAGAAAGCAAACTCAAGAAAATATGAAGAACTTGATGTCATTATTGATTAGATTTTGGAGCATATTTGAGTAGTGTTTGTGAGCAAGTTTTGGAGTAGATTTAAGCAGTGTTTTTCAACATGTTTTGGAGCAAATTTGAGTAGTGTATGTGAGCAAGTTTTGGAGTATATTTGAGCAGTGTTTGTGAGTATATTTTGGAGCATATTTGAGCAAGGGAATTGGTGTCTCTTGTGTATTGATGTCCATTAACTTGAGAAAGGGTATTGGTGTCTCCTATGTATTGGTATCCATGAACTTGAGCAAGAGGATTAGTGTCTCCCATAGATTAGTATCCATAAAATTGAGCAAGGAGATTGGTGTATCTTATGGATTGGTGTCGACAAAATTGAGCAAGGGGATTGGTGTTTCCTATGGATTTGTGCCCATAAATTTGACAAAGGGGATTGGTGTCTCATGTGGATTGGTTTCCATGAACTTGTATAGGGGATTGGTGTCTCCTATGGATTTGTGTCCACAAACTTGTATAGGGGATTGGTGTCCATGAATTTTTATAGAGGATTGGTGTCTCTTGTAGATTAGTGTCCACGAACTTGTATAGAGGATTGTTGTCTCCTGTGAATTGGTGTCCAAAAACTTGTATAGGGGATTGGTGTCTCCTATGGGTTGGTACCCACAAAAAAATATTAAATAAAATATAAGCAATATTTTACTATGGTTTTTTCTCAAGAGGGTGTTTCATATTATTGCTTTTATCTTTTGGAAATAAAAGTTTTATCTTATATTGTTCATCCTCTTATCTCAGTATAAGCTTGTGTTCTTCAATTGGTAATAGATCATGTTCCTTTTTAAGAGCCTAACAACTTGAAGGAATATCCTACAAGAACACACATGGCTTGCCAAGAAGGTTTTTCATCAAATAGGGTTCCATTATTTAATAGGACTAACTATGTATTTTGGAGCATAAGGATGCAAACCTATTTTATGTCACATGGCTACGATATATGGCAATACATTGAGGATGGATTCACACCACCTACAACTCCTTCCACGGATCGAGATGGAAACAAACCATTTGAAAATAATGTCAAGAAAATGAATGCAATATTAAGTGGGTTATATGAATCAGATTTTGTGAATGTCATGCAATGCACCTTAGCAAAAGAAATATGAGATAAGTTACAAATAACATATGAAGAAAATGATAATATTAAAATGGAAAAACTTTAAACCCACTGGAGGAATTTTGAAGATTTTAGGATGAAATATGAGGAAGACAATTACAAATATCTACTTCATATTGATGAAGTTATCAACACCATTCATGGACTTGGAGAAAATATTAAAGACTCTAAGATTGTTCAAAAAATATTAAGGTCACTTTGTATGATATTTGATGCAAAGGTTTCAGCGATTGAAGAAATGAAGGATATTAAAACCTTAAGCATGGACAAGCTACATGAAATTCTCACAACCTATGATATGAGGACTTAAAAAATATCAAACATCCAAATGGGATGTCGCATTTAAAGCTTCAAAAAATACAAATAATAAATAATCAGATTCAAGTGAAGAATCAAGTAGTAGAGAAGAAGCTAACTTTGTACGAAGAAATATGAAGGGTCCAATAAAATACAAAGGTATACAGTCTATGAAATTTTTTAATTGTGGTAACATTGATCACTATACATCTAATTACCCACAAGCTAGAAGTAGTATTAGTGAAGAAGAAGAGGAATACAAGAAAATTTTATCATGAAAAGAAAAACATGCATGGTCAAAACAAGCATGAGAAGAAGATCTTTCAAAGGTACAATAACAATATTTATGTTTAGGAAGCAAGTAGTTCTTCCAATAGTGATGAAAATCTCTCTGATAGTCAAAGAGAAAAAACCCTAATTATTTGCCATAGAGGATAAATAAGAAGCTCCTGATGTCAAAAACCAAGATGAAGAGAAATATCCATAAAATGAAGAGGAAGCCATAGTTGACATAGAAGAGGAACTTGTTGTTGCTCTTGAAGAGTTGAAAAGTCTTACAAAAAAGAACTCAATATTGAAGACTTAAATACAATAGGATGAGAAGACAAAAGTAAAGTTTTCGTAAGAACCCATTAACTTGAAATTTAAAATTGAAGAGGTAAAGCAAATTGAAGAAGGTATGGCTGAGCAGTTAAAGGTAAAAGAGTTGGAATGTGAAAATCTAGAGCATGATGTTATATATCTAAGAAATAAAGTGAATAAATCTAATGATAAGATACATTAGTTTGAGAGAAGCAAAAAATTAGTGGATGATATTTTCAAAGCAGAGAGATCTTTGATTTTAAAGACTGGATTTTTTTGAAGAAAGTCAAAAGAAAAAAAATGTGGAGTCAAGCTCAAAAGGAATAGAGGCATAAAACAATTTAATTAAAGAAGAGCCTAAGACCTATACTAATGTATTGAGAAGTGAAAGCATAAAGAACAATGAAAACAAAGCATCATCAAGGAATAAAGTCTATCACAAAAACAACAATGAGAGAACCATGCAAAAATATCCTTCAAGGCAATCAGAAATATTTCAATATTTCTTCCATGGTTATTGTTTCTCATGTAACCAATTTGGTCATAAAGTTGTAAATTACAAGGCATGTGTTAAGAATTATTTTATTTTCACAAAGAGAAATTTCAATTCATTTGCACCTCTCATAGACTACAACATCATATGTTACAAATGTAATAATTTTGGGCATACAACTAGATGGTGTAGAACAATGTTCTATAAAATTTTAAATTCAACTAAGAAGGAGGATGGTAAAACTATGCAAAATAATATGACCTCCAAAGTTTGGAGAAATAAAATAGAACAAGAATAGGAGCACAATAATTTGGGATTTTCACTCCCATCTCATAATTGATTGTCTTAGTAAGAGTAGGAAGTAAGGGGGTGTTATCAAGTGTCTTATCATCCAGCCCCAAGGAGCCTTTGCCATTGATGTCAAAGTGTGAGAATTTTTGTAAGGGAGAGAATCTTGTCAGGAGGAGCAGCTTGTGATCGTATTTCAGTAAAGGACAATTTCTTTGTAAGGTTACCATCAATGACAAAGAGGAAGATTGTTAGAATTATTAAGTTGTCATAAATATAAAGGCAAATATCTTCAAGGATGATTTAATATTTTTATTGATGTCAAGGCTGATATCTTCAAAGGTGATTTTATATGCTTTAATAGTGAAAGGTTTATATTTAAATCAAAATATTTAAGTATATACAAGTTTAAATATATTTTACATAGATTGACCTCCTTCAGTGCACCATACAAAAGTGAAATTAAATTCAAATATTTAAATGCATGGGCCAAACTCCTTGGGAACAAATGACAAAAGGGAAGCATATTACTATGAGGTGATTAATTCATTTTGGAGAGGACAAGAAATTCAAATGTCCTTCGAGAGAAGAGTGAGCAACGAGTAGAAGACATGGAAGGATGTCTTGGAGAGGAGCACGAGTTCAGTGATGTAGTAGTGATACAAAGAAGGATTTAAATATTTGATTGTGCCATTTTGATCTCAACTAGGTGGTTAACCCAACTAGTTGGCTAGCCCGTGTTAGGGCACTGCAATGTAGAAGGTCTAAATTTTGAATCCCCTCGATGGCTCATGTACGACTGAAGTGTAAGTTATAGAAGATTTTAATATTTGACTGTGCCACTTTAATATCAACCATTGGGTTAGCCCAACTGATTACCTAGCCCATGTTAGGGTATTGCATTGTAGAAGGTTTGAAGATCAAATCCCATCAATGCCTATTTTTTTATGGTTTTGTTGTTTGAGATAGTGTGATGAAGGATCCATATATTTTATTGTGCCCCTTTTGTTTCAACCACTGGGTTAGCTCAGTTAGTCACGAGATCGCATTAGAGCACTGCACTACTAGATGTTAGAAGTTTGAATCTCATCTGTGGATTTATAAGTTTTTTTATGCAAGGTAAAGCTAAAGTTTTTAATTAAATTTAATAAAAATAAGATATAAGGAGTCATGTTGTTATTATAAATTTTTAATTTGCAAGTTATAAAAGGGGAGATATAAGGAGTCATGTTATTATTATAAAGTTTTATTTTGCAAATTTTAAAAGGGAGATATAAGGAGTCATGTTGTTGTTACAAATTTTTATTTTATAAGATTCAAAAGAATATCATCATTATTAAGATATATTTGAAAAGCACATGCAAAAAGAAGATCATCATTATTGAGGTAAATTTGAAGGACACATATTTGAAACAAGTCAAGACATCAAAAAAGAGAGTAAGAGGATTAAGTGCACATATTCACCCAAGCATTCAATTAAAAGGAAGGATAATTCAACAAGCTCAAGAAGAAGAAAAGATGCACATGATAGTGGAAGAAAAGCAAGTTGAAGAAAGTAAACTCAAGAAAATATGAAGAACTTGATGCCATTATTGATTAGATTTTGGAGCATATTTGAGTAGTTTTTGTGAGCAAGTTTTGGAGTAGATTTAACCAGTGTTTGTGAGCATGTTTTAGAGCTTATTTGAGTAGTGTTTGTGAGCAAGTTTTGGAGTATATTTGAGCAGTATTTGTGAGCAGATTTTAGATCATATTTGAGTAGTATTTGTGAGTAGGTTTTGGATTAGTTTTGAGCAGTGTTTATGAGCATGTTTTGGAGTAGATTTGAGAAAGGGGATTGGTGTCTCATGTGGATTGTTATCCATGAACTTGAGCAAGGGTATTGGTGTCTCATGTATATTGGTGTCCACTAAATTGAGTAATGGCATTGGTATCTCCTACGGATTGGTTTCCATGAAATTTGGCAAGGTGATTGGTATCTCATGTGGATTGGTGTCCACAAACTTGAGCAAGGGGATTCGTTTCGTTTGTGGATTTGTGTCCAAGAACTTGTATAGGGGATTGGTGTATCTAGTGGATTGGTTTTCACAAAATTGTATAGGGGATTAGTCTCTCCTATGGATTGGTGTCCATATAAGTGCATAGGGGATTGGTATCTCTTGTATATTGGTGTCCACAAAATTGTATAGGGGATTGGTGTCTCCTATGGGTTTGTGCCTACAAAATTTATTGAAGAAAATATAAGCAATATTTTATCATGGTTTTCTCTCGAGAGGGTGTTTCCATGTAAAATAATTGTCTCTTATGTGTATGAAAATTGTGCATTGATTTATTAGTTACTTTCATATTGTTGTTGTTATCATTTGGAAGGAAAATTTTTATCTTATACTTTTCACCCTCCTCTCAGTATAAGCTTGTATCCTTCAAGTAGAGATGTAGTCTTTGATGAAAAAGTTAAATTTGACATAGAGAAATCTAGTGGTGATATAAAAATTCTTCTATATCTATCTAAAGAAGATACAATAAGTGAAGTGTCAGAATCAAAATCTCAAGAACAAAACACATAAACTTCTAGAATAGAACCAATATGGATCAAAGATACACTCAAAGAGGAAAATCTAGAAAGGATACCAGATATTACTACTACAAGACCCCAAACTTACAACATAACCAGAATGAACAGGGAAATGTTGAGTAATATAGCAGAACCAACATCAACACTATATGCACTGAATGATTTACACTAGAAATTAGCCATGTAATATTAATAGATGTCACTCCAAAAGAATAAAACATGGAATCTAGTGGAATTACCCCTAGGAAAAAATGTAGAAGGATATAAATGGATTTATAAGGTCAAATACAAAGTAGATGGAACACTAGACAAATACAAGGTCCATCTAGTAGCTGAAGGATATACTCAAATAGAAGGAATTGACTATGAAGAAACATTCACACCAATATCTAGGATGACTACTATCATAAAAATATATGCACTAGCAACACATCAAGGATGGAAACTTCATCAGATGGATGTAAAAAATATCTTTCTTAAAATTGACTTAGAAGAATTAATCTATATGTCACAACCAGAAGGTATATAAATTAAATAAATCTTTATATGGTCTAAAATAGACTCCTAGAGCGTAGAATATAAAGATCAACAATAACTTTCTTCAACATAATTTTAAAATAAGTTCATTTGATCCTAGTTTATACACCAAAAAAATTGGAAATGGTATCTTGATACTCATAGTAAATGTTGATGACATTGTGATTACTGAAAGTTCAAAAAAAATAATAAGAGACATAAAAAAGGATCTAGAAAAGGTATTTGAGATAACAAATCTAGGGTTAATGAGTTATTGTCTTGGTCTAGATATTTATCAAGAAAAGGGCCAAATAGTAATCACTCAATAAAAATATGCAAAAGTCCTTGAAAAATATAGAATGAAAAAGTGTAAGCCCAAAGATACACCAATTGAACAAGGGACCCAACTATCCAAAACTGATGAAACACCATTGGTTTTAGTAATAGTATATTGGCAATTAATTGGAAGTCTTATATACTTAACAAAAAACCAACCATACATTACTTTTGTAGTAAATAATCTATCATGGTTCATGCAAGAACCAAGGGAAATTCATTGGAAAGCTAAAAAAAGGATATTGCAATACATCAAGAAAACTACTGAGTATAGATTAACCTATCTAAAATATATCAAAGGATTTTGTCTACAGGGATACTCAGATTCATATTATGCTAGATCTATTTATGACAAAAAATCTACCTCAAGATATGTCTTCTACCTTGGATGAGGACCCATATCTTGGCATAGAAATAAAAAACATACAATAGAATAGTAATCAACCAAATTAGAATGTCGAGTAGCAAGAGATATAACCTATGAAACTCTCTAGTTAAAATACATACTAGTCGACATGGGAATCAAACAAACTTCAACCATGATATTCTACGATAATCAAGGAGTATTTAACCTAATCAAGAATCCTATCATACATGAAAGAACAAAAGAATATTGAAGCACAATATCATTTTATCAGGGAACACTTTCAGAATAAACATATCATCCTCGAGTATGTGCCTAGATAAGGTCAGTTGGCAGACATATTTACAAAAGAACTTGGAAATATTAAGTTTCAAAAATTTAGATATCATCTATGCAATTCAAGAGAACTTCACACCAAATAATGTAATACATAGGGGTGTTAGAATATATTACATCATTTAGATATGATAGATTACTTTTAGGGAAATTTATCTAAATACTACTTGCAATATAATAAAGGTACAAGTATCATTGTGTGAGTTGTAAATGTGCAATGTGTCCCCTTGTAAAGCTAGTTAGAGTGTTGATTAAGGAATCCATATTCCTATATAAATGGCCCCTTAGCTCCATTTGGATTGTATCAATTTTCATTCATTTAATAGAATCCTCTATAAGTATGGTCTTTGTCTCGCAATGGAATGCTTCTAAAGCCATAATTAGAATTAGTTCTTAATATGATGTATGTGTTGAATAAAGTGCCCCATTTTATTAGTTTCTTTGACTTGTATTTTCATCATGATGTCATTGAGGATGTAGAAAATGAAATGCATGAGTTATAATCTATACAATTATAGAGATTTATATTATGAGTGTGATGAGGCTTAGACTTAGGCTTATACTTTAGGTTATGTCTTTAGTTTAATTTGTTATTTTTCCTAAATTTATTTGCTGACATTTCTTGCAGAAAAATTCTATCGATATTTTGATTTTTGTCCAAGTGTGTTGTCGACAGATTCTAATCCCACATTTCATGGATTATCATTTGTATGATGGATTATTTAAGCCTTGTAAATTAATGTACATACCAGCTTTGTTATTGCCACATCAAAAATGGTATCAAAGCATTCAAGAAATAGTGGAGTTTTTGGGTCATTTTCGACCCCATTGGTTGTCCTGGTTGAAGCTTTTCAACTTGCTATGTAAATGTTGTTCTAAAACAATTTTGTAGAAAATCGATTATCCAGTATGCATTTAGTACCATACCATTTCAAGTTCTATGCATTAGATTTTGTATAGTTGAAATAACAATTTCACGCTTCTTTGACATGTTGATGGTTGATGATTCGTTGTTGCCTTCGAAGCCAATGAACTTCATGTCGTGACTATTGCCATTAACCTATTATGTGGTAAGCATAAGATATTTCGTTCCTCCCTAGACGTTGATGATTTTGCACACTGCTTCCACTAGATTACGCTATGCTCGAAGCTTGAATTCGATAGTGCATTCAATATTTATCCCAGATCAATCTATTCGAGCTACCTGTAGACACCAAAACAACACCAATCCGATTATGTGACTGCAAACACTGATCGCTTTGACAAACACAGCCCCCAGGGCAGCCCTCAGAGGTTAAACAGTGGTCTTAACCACTTTCATGTGCAATTTTGTGGGCAAGGAGCAATTTGGCACACTTGGACACTTTGCCCGGTATTCGTCTCACCCCGGGACGAATTCAAAATAGAATCCGTCCCACCCCGGGACGAATTCCGAATCCGTCCCTGGGTGGGACGAATTCTAAGCTTAACGGGAAAAAAGGCAAATGGTGCCAAGTGGCAGCCCAGAACAGTCAGTTAAGGGCTCCTACCTTGCACGCATGTGTAAGTGGAGAGAGGGGCCGTTAGAGGACTGTTACAAGAAGCATTTATCAAAGTTCAAGTCAATGGAGGACTCCCCTCCCTCATGGGAAGACAAGAGCGCCACATGGCGCCCATGGCCAACACTTGGCTTTTGTGCTTCCCTCCCAAAAGAGACCCCTTGGGTCTATAAAAGGTGGGACTTTTCTCACCCAAAACATGCGAGGTGGAAGGAGTGTTCAAGCAACGAAGTCCTTGCCGAATCGAAGACTCACTTGCATCCCCCTTTGTTCACCTTCCTACATCCATCAATCTCTTTTGCAAGGGAGGTTGTTGGGTGGCCTTTGGAAGCTCGAACCTTACTCAAATCCGACGCATGGACATCTGAACCTACCAATTCGCCGACCCCCAATCCTAAAAGGTTTTGGGCCCATCCTTGGTGGATTGGCTCCAAAATCGAGGGCCAACGGTGGGAGGCCCACTTGGGCACCCCCGCACCCCCAAGTTCTAATTTCAGTTTTTGAGCACTTTAGATTATTTTTTAGATTGCATTATGTATGTTACTAGGTCTGATTAGTCTATAATTGCAATTTTGTAGCTTTTGGTCAGAGTTTAGGGTGTTTTGTATTGCTTTGTCGTTTCGCTAACTTGCGGGTGTCAAGGCCAAATTCCCAAGGGAGGAGGCCAAATTGGGAAAATACGACCATCTGGGTTGTCCCAAAATGGCCCCAATTACCTAACCCCCCTGTTTGCGGGAGTTTTGCGAGGTCCGGGATCCGACATTGGAGCAGACGGCGGGTCGATTTCTCCTATTCGGAAGAATTCGTCCCACCCGGGGACGAATTACGGTCGAGATTCGTCTCGCCCGGGGACGAATTCCGGTTTAAGGTGGATTGGCCAGTTGCCTCGGTGGCGGTGGCCTTCAGTGACTGTTCTTACCTTACGTCGGATTTTGAAGCAATTTGGATTCACTGTTTTCATGGTTTCGGGCAAATATTCGTATGCATATTTTGTTAGTTTTAGAGAGAGAATGCTTTTCATTTGCGGCGGGTGCTACTAACGTCTTGATCATTTCTTTGTTTGTAGGAGAAGCGAGCGGAGGCGAAGAACCCATCAACATCGGCGGCGGCATCATCTTAGCCCGCCCGGTGCAATCGTGGGCACGCGGAAGGAGGAACCATTCAGCGATTGTAATCAAACCTTATTTGCGCTCCTAGCCCCTGAAAAGGGAGGAGGCATTATTGTAACAGAGATCGAAAGAAATTAATGAAAGGGCTGTTTTTCTTTATCTGATTGCGTCTCTTACAACATGTCTCTTTTCCGTTTCATGTAATTTATATTTCTAGGACTTAGGCGTGCTTAATTTTGAATGCAATTGCACTTGGTGTTTCTTTTGACCGGAATCTCGTGCTTTCAGTGGCGATCACGGTGGGACCCTGTTCCCTGGTTTTTGAAATCACAAAAAACTGATTAAATTTTTGTGTTTGTGCTTGACAGGTACACTTTTTTTGTTGCGGTGCTATTCGTCTCTGACGGGGACGAATCCTTTTCTGCAATTCGTCGACCACGAGACGAATTCAAATTCGTCTCCGGGTGGGACGAATTCGTTACGCAATTCGTCTCCCGAGAGGGACGAATTCTGTCTGCGGATTTTCGAGCAGAAATTCGGAGACAACGGGAGCGAGGCGAGAGGAAGAGGTAGGGATTTTCATGATCTCTGTTATATTTTTTATTTCTGTTTCATTTGTTTCGTTTCGTTAATTGTTTTCATTTAATCTTGCATTGCATTAGGAAAAGTCATGTATGCTAGTTTCATTTTATTGGATAAAGCGAATCCCACACACATCACGAGACAACTTTAAACCAAGGAGCTGGTCGTAAGACCCCGGCCCTTGATCAAGACCATTGGTGGATTTAATCACCGCCTTGGCTTGATTTGCATCCATTTCCCGATTGTCAAGCTGTTGTTAGGCGTAAATCTGACGAAGACAGACCGAGCGTAGGCTGGGGTGATTCCCATGCGCGCGAGGATAAGTTTTCTATGGGGTGATTAACGGGACAATCCCCCTTCCGTACCGCCTATGTACCACGTACCTTCTGCTCTCACGTACCTATAGTCTCCCTCTCGTAAGGGCGGGTATATAGAGAGGTTGGTATATCGGCCTGGTTGGTATATTGAAGGGGCGACCTTTTTGGAGTTATAAGAGCCTACATGATGCATTTAAACGTTCTACAAAATCTACAAAAACAAAACAAAACATCAAAATGCACTAAACCAGTCTAGGGCACACCAAGAATCCTTAAAAGAGATAATCACGGTCTTGTGAATGTGTGTGTTTAATTACGCTTAGTGTAGACAAAAAAAAAAAAGAGAGAAAATCATAAAACGAGATAAAAACTTATTTAGATAGCATAGAAGCACCGCAATGGTGTACACCCGTAGTCAAGCCCAATCAAGGGAGGAAGCTCAAGCGAGAGGTACACAAAAAGCGGGCGCAAGTTGCCTTCACTTCGGTCCTCGAGGATTTGGTTATACCGCCTTATCGGTCTAACCTACAAAAGAATCCAATTCGGGAATCCTCGGTGGGGTATGCCTATTCAAAGCGGCCCCTTTCGGGAAGATGCCTTACATGTAGACCTTGACATAAATAGAGAATCACCTCTTGAAGGTAGGCATGAGTGGCCACCGCGCAATGAAGCGCTAAACGGAGCACGCTTGTCCATTTAGAGGGGCAACATGGATATGGCGTCCCTTCTTTACCTATCATCGGAACGAGAGAGACCACATCCGGAGCGCGGGGCTCCTTACATAGGGCGACCTAACTCCGCCCATCCCATTTACACTCATGAAAGGGAGTATGAGGAAAACCATCACATTCCTCGAGAGCAACAAACAATGCGGGAACCTTGCATTTCCGCACCGACGAGGATATCATGATCACCCCTTGAGGCCGGAACCTCGAGCACATACCACTTACCTCGACGGAGGAAGCGACCCATTGAAACCTTAGAGCATCAAAATCAAGGTAGACCCATAGGAGGAACATTTGAACCTCCCGAACAAAATAGGGTAGAACAAATTGATCCGGTTGTCGCCAGATATACCACCCGTCAAGCCCAAATCATGCGGCTTAAACAAAGTCGACAAGAGATAGAGTATCAATACCGCTTGGATAAAGAACGCATGCAACGCGAAGCGGATGAGTTACGCTATGAAATACACGAGAGGGGGCCAACCCCTCGCATCCAAAGAGCTAAACGAGTATGAGAGGCGTAATCCGTTGGCGCAAGACGGGTCTCCACGACCTCGTCAAGCTCCGCCTCCAAGACCCCATAGATTCGAGAGGGAGGCAACTCCCCGAAACAATGATGGGTACCTTCGAGCAAGAACTTGATCGGGGTCATAGGTTTCGCCACGAGACTCCTCAAGAATTTTACGAGGAGTATGAACCGGAAGAGGAGTATATCGAAACTCCCCATCAAGGCGGGAAGGATGCCATTCGGCCACCCCTCCATAGGCCTCCAGGTTCACCGTAACTTGCAACAAGAGCGAACAAGAGAGGAAGAAATAAAATCTTCCGATGCATACCAAGCGCTATTGGAGCGTTTAGAGTCGGTGGAGACAAAAGCTGTTGGGCATCAAAAACCCACATTACGTCTACTCCGCAATAATCCGGTGCATCCCTCAGTGCCTACACCTCTTTACCCCGAACACTTTAAGTTGCCTCAATTGGCGGTTTTTAAAGGTGAAGAGGACGCACAGGAACATGTTACACGGTTTCTAAGCCAATGCTTCGGCATTCAAGATAATGACGCGTTATTGCTTAGAACATTCATAACCACATTCGCAGGCCCCGCCTCGGATTGGTTCACACAGCTGCCCAAACACAGCATAAGCAGCTTAGATCAGCTAGTAGATGCGTTTCTTGAACGCTTCGCCTTCAACACAAGGAAGAAGGCATCACTTAGTGATCTTGCTAGCCTTAAACAATTTGAGGAGGAAACAATGGCAGCGTACGGGAACCGATGGAGAGCTTTGCTTTCTAAGTTACCCTACCGTCCTCCCATGTCGGACCTCACGCAAATGTTCGCGAAAAGTTGTTTAAAATCAATCTCTGGTCTATTGTTGCTGCGACAATACGACAGCTTAGAAGAAGCTTTGGCGCAAGCCAGAGTCATAGAAGAGATTAAGATAGGCGAAGGCGCAATTGCCAAGCCTAAGAAGAAAGAGTGGAATAAAACCACTAAAGCGGGACAACGCAACCACAACACGCTGCAATCAACCAAGTTGCGATAAATGTCCCAGCGCCTGTGCAAGAAACGTAGCCTCAAAAGGCTAACTACCAGGCAGTGCCTCCTGCTTACGAAAGAGATAACAGGAGACAAGAACAGATGTCGACAGCGTCGCCCTAGGCGACAATTCACCCCGTATGCGGAGTCTAGGGACTCCTTATTTGACCGCTTGTCAGCGGCGAATCTAGTTACTCTGCTAGAAATCCAAATTTTTGACCCTAGCGTTCCTAAGCCTAGGGGGTATAGGGAGGAATTGTATTGCGGATTTCATAGACGCGAGAGGACATGACCTAAATGGGTTTTGGAAATTCAAAGAACTAGTCCGAGGATTTGATCGACAATCGAACATTGGTCGTGGACAACCCCATCGCACCTAACAACCAACAAATGGGGGTATTCAAGGACCCCTTGCCTGCTTACGAGGCACAGACAAAACCGCTCCAAATAAACGAGGTGCGACAAGATCTTCCCGCACAAGGATTTGTGGGAATGATTAGCATTGTAACAAGGAACAGAAAATACCCAGCAGTTGCCCCCGAGGTACCTGCGAGGGAAGTTCCGTCGACATCGCAGCCTCAACAACGCCCAATGCAGTTACCTCCGCCTAGACACGAGGTCACGATACGAACCAAACTCACGCCGAGTTTGCGGACCACGTCAGCTAGGTTGTCCATCTACGAGCTTATTCAACAATCAGCTCCACATAGAGAAGCTCTTATGGACATCTTAAAAGCCATTGAAGTACAACCCCACGAAGCTAATTCTTTCAATGCTTTCGTGGGACATGTGAAACAATGTACGGAGGCTGTCATCACATTCAAAGAAAATGAGGTCAAAACAATATCGAATGACATGCCGGATCCACCCCGCACGTTATCGCGCGGGTCAACGGGATCCCGTACAAGAGAGTCTTGATAGATACTGCTCGTCCGAGTAACATTATAACCATCTGCTGCGTTAAAGCATTTAAAACTGCCGACCTCTCACATCCACGGCTTCCACGTACACACTGCGAGCTTTTAACGATGCAATTTGCTCGACGGTCGGCACGGTTGTTACGCCTATACGGGTAGGACAAAAGTCAATACCCACACTTGTGCCATGTGTTGGAAGGCGAAATGGCTTATAACATCCTGCTAGGGCGGCCTTGGATCGAGGGACATGAAGTGTGTCCCCTCGATCGCACACCTGTGCTTGAAGTATGCCTATGAAGGGCAAATACATGTAGTCCCAATGGACTTAGAGCCCTTCAAGTATTGCAATGCGGTACAATTCATACCTCAATCGACCCTACCATCAACGCATTTGGATTTTCAATTAAATCCATCTAAACGAGGTCCGATACCGCAAGCACCACTGGTGGCCAATAAGGCAAAATCCCGACCAGGTGAGACGTCATCATTGGCTCCTTCATCATCAACGCCACCTATCGTGGCCCAACAGAAGGACAAGGGAAAGCAAATCATGGAGGAGGTTAAGCCTCTAGAAGAGGGGTTGCCCACGATCTCGGCAATATCAATAGAGGAAGCGCCCAACGCAACGGAAACCAAGATTCTGAACAACCAAACATGGAATGGACTCGGGAAGGACTACCGTTTCCTCCTACCCAATCATCAACAATCACTTGTTGAGATGGCCGGTACTGAGCACGGGAGAGTACATAGTGCAAAATGTTGTGGCAACCCCCACATTGGAGTCAGTACAAGACATGGGAAGACCTCGCCTTCCCATTGGAACAATCGTCCCTTTAGGCTACCCACCGAACCAAACGAATTTTGTGTATGGGGGCCTTGATCATGGTTTCGAACCATGCGAACAAAAGGAAGCGAGATGAAGAACCTTTTGTCGAAAACATCAATTATCTGTCGAACCAGAATTTGCCCTAAAATATCTCGAACAATGCAATTGGCATGGGTATGGGCTAGGCAGATACGAGCAAGGGATGCGGATCCTTTGTCAACCAAGATATCAGATGCCATACGACAAGTCGGGGGTAGGGTTCAACCATCCCCTGCCATTAGACATCTTGGTTGAAAACATGCAAGGCCTAGAAATAGGCAACAAGGGGATTGGCACAAGACCCGTACGCCAATCCAAACACGAGAATACACATTGGGGGATTATCTCCCATGGTCTACAAACACCCACAGTAACAACAATAATCCCTCTCCTTTGCTAGAGAGAGGTGAAAGTTCGAGAGCGAGTCCTCGAAAAGAACAACAACGGCTTCCGAGATATTTTTGAAGCTGTTCCCCTTAGAGGTTCCGGACGAAATAACGCAGTCTCAAAAGAATCGGGTCCCTCCACTAAGAGTGGAACAACCGCAATGGGATCAGATTAATTCACTGGAACAAGAAGAATCCTCAATGTCGAAAGCAACAGATGCTGAAGAGGATGAGCAATTTTGGATCTATGAAAGCGATTCGGAAGACGAGGTGAGATGGACTATCTCAGACATGCGCGACGACATCACCGCGCTCTAACCCATGAAGATCTAATGGGACAAATGGGTATACGGTTGGGACATGAATGGCACTTAGACCCAACGAGGTGGGACCAAGTGCTAGGCCTATGGCTCCAAATTCAAGTTGAGCATCGTCCACCTCAAGATCCCATCAGGACAACAGTACCAAGGGAAGACCCCGCCTTCCTTTCCGCACATAGAGACGAATTTGCACCTAGAGAGGATCCATTCGTGCCTGTTCCCGTAGAGCCAGATCCAGAGTATAGGGAACATCTGAAAGAATCAAGTCGTCACACCCGTGGTTTTGGAGACCAAATTCATTCCATCCACATGATCTCCATTGATTTGACCACACCCATCCGCAATCCGACCGATCCATCACGGTCATTACATCTAAACACGGATGCCATTGGTCGGGATCGCGTCAACTCACCATTGTCACCATCGAGTCTCGGCCTTTCGGTGAAATGCTTCATTTTACCCCAAGGACAACTCAAGATATTTTTCAAGCTGAAGAGGGACCCGAGGTCCCCAACGCAGATCTTAACTCAGCTGATGATATCCATTTAATCCCAACTCCACATCAGTTGGAGGACGGATCTCACATGTCAGTCGAAGAGACGACGACGTGGACATCGGCACGGATCCAATGAATCCACGGATTCTCAAGGCTGAGGGTAAGCCTTTCCCCCGAAGAGCAAGCCGATTACATTGCCCTTCTTAAAGAAAAGAAGGAGGTTTTTGCATGGTCATACAAAGATATGCCGGGACTAGACCCGTGACTAGTCATGCACAATTTAACGCTTGATCCGAAAATCAAGCCAGTAAAGCAAAAACTAAGAAAGATGCACCCAACAGTGGCCTTGATGGTCAAAGACGAATTACAAAAGTTGTTGGATGCACAATTTGTCATCTGCGTGGATTATCCGCCATGGTTGTCCAACATGGTTCCCGTCAAGAAGCCCGATGGGAGGATTCGCATATGCACCGACTTTCGAGACCTAAACAAAGCGAGTCCTAAGGATGATTTCCCCTTGCCAAGCATCGACGCATTGGTAGACGCTACGACAGGTCACGAAATGCTCTCCCTAATGGACGGTTTCTTAGGATACAATCAAATTCGTATCAATCTTGAAGACCAACTCAAAACGGCATTCACAACGCCTTGGGGGACATTTTGTTATAAGGTCATGCCTTTTGGCCTTAAAAATGCTGGCGCTACATACCAACGTGCTATGACGTATATCTTCCACGATTACATGCACAAAACTTTGGAAGATTACATGGATGATTTGTTAGCCAAGTCTAAATTGCGCTCAGATCATCTCGGTGACTTAAGCAAGATCCTCGATCGCCTCATAGAGCATAAGGTCAGGCTGAATCCCAAGAAGTGCATGTTCGGCGTCACATCTGGAAAACTCTTGGGTTTATAGTCTCCAAAAGAGGCATCGAAGTGGACCCAAACAAAGTCAAGGCAATCCTTGAAATGGCTCCCCCAACCACTATCAAGCGGCTCGAAGTCCGCAAGGAAAGGTCGCGTCGATTAAACGCTTCATAGCGCAATTATCTGACAAATGCCGACCAATGAACAAATTATTGCACAAAGGGGTCACATTTCATTGGGATGACGAGTGCCAGTCAACCTTTGACGAAATCAAACAATACTTGGCTTCACCGCCAGTATTGGCACCGCCTAGACCAGGTGTGCCGTTCTACTTATACATCTCAGCCTGCGAGGTGGCATTGGGCGCAATGCTAGCCCCGGAAGAATGAACTTCACAAAGAACGAGGCTACTTACTATCTTAGCCGCACCACAGGTCGATTCACGAACTTAACTATGCATACGTTGAGAAACTACGCTAGCAGTGGTGTTTGCCACCAAAAGGCTACGCCACTACATGCTGAGCAACACGACGTATGTTGTGTCTAAGGAGAATCCATTGCGATACATGATGAGTCGTACTTATCATAGTAGCCGCACGGCGAAATGGATCATGTTGTTGACGGAATTTGACATTGAGTTTATTGGACAAAAATCTATAAAAGGACAAGTCATAGCCGATCAACTAGCGGAGGCTCCTCTTGAAGACGATCAGCCTCCGGTCATAGAACTACCCGATGATGAGGTCTTCCATGTCTCGGAATCGCCGGATTACTGAAGAGCTCGAGTCTCGAGCCGACATAACCTTATTTTTCGATGGTTCTAAATGCGAGCAAGGTGGTGGCGCGGGAATTGTATTCTTCACACCGCGGGGCGCTCCAATGCCCCTGTCATTTAAATTAAACTTCCGGTGCACCAACAACAATGCGAGAATATGAAGCCTTGCTCCTAGGTCTTCGGACGGCAATCGCCATGAACATCAAAAGATCGAACATCTTTGGCGATTCGTCGTTAATCGTCAATCAAGTCAAAGGGGTATATCAATGCAAATGCCCAGTTATGAAGGCCTATAAAGCCCTCGTGGATAAATTCCTGGCAAAATTTGAGTGGTATGACATCGAGGCACTCCCTCGATCATCGAATCGTTTTGCGGACACAATGGCCTCCTTGGGGTCACTAATCCCGCAAGACCTTTCCGGTGATATAACAACCATTCGGGTCAAAACCTTATCGCAACCCGCGATGGAGCGCGCAAGCTCAGACTTGACGCCGGGAATCCACATGATCCGGATCGAACCATCTTCGGATAAGTTCTTTCGAATCCGAGACTATTTGAAACACGCCAAGCTGGGGGTCTTTGTTCTCCCCCATTCCCATTAATAGCAACACAACGCTATTTTTACAAGTTCTATCCCAATCGGCATTTGTTAGGGAAGAACTCCAAAAGGGATTGGCTGTTCAAGCCGTCGAGGTATCGATCAACGGGATGGTATTTACCCATAAGAGATTACCTCAAGTTAGGTAATCTACCCTTTGGATTGACGCAAGCCGCAAAACGAACATTCAAACGAAGCGGCAAAATATGTCTTGATAGGAGACATTTTGTATTGTCGCGGCTACGACGGAATTCTTCTTCGTTGCTTGGACCAGCAAGAGTCCACTTGGGCAGTCACCCAAGCGCATGACGGTACATGTGGCAGCCACTTTAGTGGTATGGCCATTGCAAAGCGCATTCTTCGCATGGGCTATTATTGGCCATCTTTAGAGCGAGATTGCTTGCGCGTATGTCAAGAGGTGTGTGAAATGTCAACATCATGCCAATCGATGCACGCACCTTCCCGGGCCCTACGAGACGGTCCGGTCTGCTTGGCCATTTTCGCGGTGGGGCCTCGATCTAATTGGAAAGATCTCCCACGCATCGTCGGGCCGTCACACGTTTATCATAACGGCCACGAGAATATTTTACCAAATGGGTGGAAGCAATTCCGTTAACCTCTACGACGGGACCCCGCATTGCGGAGTTCATTTTGCATTACATCATATGTCGTTTTGGTATTCCATCCAAAATAATCTCGGATAATGGGCCATCATTCAAGAACAAAGACGTGCGTGCTTTAACCACAAAGTACAAAATTCAGCACGGCTTTTCAACACCCTATTATCCGCAAGCAAATGGGCAAGCGAGGCGTCAAACAAAACGCTAGTCGCCATCCTTAAAAAGACCGTCGCGAGACAGTCATAAGGATTGGCACATACAAATCCCACTTGCCCTTTGGGCCTATCGCACTAGCATTCGGACGCCCATGGGGCAACTCCGTTTTCACTAGTGTATGGCTCGAGAGGCGGTAATGCCTCTCGAGTTGGAAATTCCTTCCCTCCGCATATCAATGCGGGAATTCATCGATGATGACACTGCACGGCAGGACCGGTTAGACCAGCTTACGTTGCTTAATGAAAGACGCGTTAATGCTCTCGAGCACTTACGTATCTATCAAGAGCGGCTTAAGAGAGCTTACAACATGAAAGTTCACCTAAGAGACTTTCGGGTTGGTGATGCGGTTACGAAGGAAAACCAACAAAACTCTAATTTGCCGTCCCATATGAGGGACAAATTTGCGGCAAATTGGTTAGGTCCGTATGTCATTGATAGCAAAATAGGACCGAGGAACGTACGAGGCTAGCTTCTCTTGACGGTATCAAGGAAACGAGAACCCTTGAATATCAGTCATTTACGACCATTTCATATCTAAGACAGCCATGTACCAAAAAAAAAAAAAAAATTCAACAAAAACAAACAAACAAAAAGCTCCAAGGATTATCGCAATCTCTTGGTCACCCAAAAAGCTCCAAGGATTATCGCAATCTCTTGGTCACCCAAAAAGCTCCAAGGATTATCGCAATCTCTTGGTCAACCCAAAAAGCTCCAAGGATTATCGCAATCTCTTGGTCAACCCAAAAAGCTCCAAGGATTATCGCAATCTCTTGGTCACCCAAAAAGCTCCAAGGATTATCGCAATCTCTTGGTCACCCAAAAAGCTCCAAGGATTATCGCAATCTCTTGGTCAACCCAAAAAGCTCCAAGGATTATCGCAATCTCTTGGTCAAACAAATCAATAAATTCAACAAAAACAAAACAACAAAAATCAACAAAATCAACAAAGATTTGCATCTCAATTCTAGGCATACTCGAATTCATCAAAATCAACAAAAACACCATGCATAAATCTTACCACACTACAGTCAGTGGTGCGGGAACGTACTAGGAGTTTCGGTAATTCAGTCATCATTTTCCTCTTTAGCCATGTAGTGTACCAAGTCGAACGGATTTTATAAAGGTAGAGTCATACTTGAAATACACCTTGTTACGTAACATCCCAACACAAATCAAAACACTAAAATTCCCAAAATTGTGTGAACGAAAGATGAAACCTGCAAAATAACTAGGTCACCACAAGCGAAACGGTTATCTTGCTCATCCCCCTGTGCGAATGACCCCTAGAATGCTGAGAGTTGGCAAAAGGACAAGCTTCCTCCCTACCCAATTCCCTAAGAATCCCTAAAGTTCTCAATAGTTGCAAAACACAAAAATTTGCAAAATGTCAAAACTCAAAAATTTGACAAACTACAGTTGCAAACATCAAAAGGCACAAACAAGCTGTGATTTTCATCACTCCATATCCCAAATCCCTTGCTCAAAAGAAAAATCAATCAAAATAAACAGTGATCTTATCACTACAAAAGAGCAAGTATCCCAATACAATTGAAAAAAAGAAGGGAGTTGACCTTGAATCCCTGGAACTCTCAGCATTATGTAGGTCATAAGGCAAGCTTCAATACCAACTCGGTAACAGAAGTAAACCTCCCGCATGACGATATATCTGTCACATTAACTTGTGTACAGATCAATGTTTGCATGTGGATGAGCTAGCTTATGGCAGCCTGGATTACAACGCAGATTAATCTTAGTACATATAACAAAGGAATTCGTGGAGCTAATTAGGTGATCCTCGGTACGAGTTCGGTTGAAAGCCCATCGCGCTTTGGCGGTATCCTAACAAATACCACTAAATGAACTCAATTGCACACACAGGGATGTGAAATAGCTCGGTCAAAAACAAGTTTGATTCATACCTTGTTCAAAAGTCTTGTAAGATAAAGTACAGTCGTGGATAGTGAGTTAAAACTGTCTGAATCTCAGAAAATCTTACACTCATCCCGAAAACCATCTGCGCTACTTATCATTCTTATGATACCATCAGAAAATACAAAAACAGCAAAGAAAAACCAGATAAATAAAAATAGCATTCATCCATTTTGCATATCACATAGGCATCTAAAAAAAAAAAATTCAATTCATCTGCATCCATCAAATAAATAAACATGCATAACAAAAATCAATCACATCATCACATGTACAAATCCAAAAATAAAACCGGTATATATATATATATATCGTCAAAAAAAAGATGCCCACAGGCTACAAAAACAGGTCCTCAGACCCCGCAATCATATCCAAAACCCAACCTAAGGCGTCGGCCACCATGATCACGCGGGATCGGTGCGACGGGAACTACCCCCGTGGTGTGGGTCCTACGGGACCCTGCGGGCGGCTCTCGCTAGCCCCCGCATCATGCCTACTACCACCCCCTCATCCAACCGCTGCGGCGAGATGATGTTGGTGCTCAGTCAGACTATCCCTCGTCCGTCGAGAAGATCTGCTGATAGAAGGCTCAGGGAGCCGCCCGCCAAGGCGGATGACCTCCCTCTCCAAGTCTATCCGGTATAGACACCACTCTGCCTCCCGCCGATGATAGATAGACAATGCATCATCGCGCTGCGCCAAAACGCTATCCCGCTCTGCCAACTGAGCCCGCAGAAGATCCCTCTCTAGATCCCGCATCCGTAGCAGCTCTATAAGCCGTGCAACCTCATCGCCTACATCCGACCCCACCCCCTCCGTATCCGTCGGACGCATAGGACTCCGGGGACAGTAGCCTGCCCAGGCTCCAACTGCTCCTCCACATCCTGCATGTCCGGCTGCTCCGGAACACCCAAGTCCACATCCTCATCTCCCACATCCGCCATGTCTGCATCATCCAACGGCCCTCCCCAATCACCCCCTGTCGCCTCAGCATCCTCCACTGCCGCCTCCGCACCTCCCAGAGGACCCTCACCTCTCCAGCGCCGCAAAACCCACCACGAGTCATACTCAGTGGTAGTACCTACGTCATCCACATCCAACACCTCAATAACAGCATCCGACTCCTCGCCCAATGGCACGAGGACAGGTGGCTCCAGATCCCTCTCATCTCCCCGAAGCCGATAGCCTACGGGTTCACCGAGCAACCCATGGCGCACCCCAAACTATCGTGTAACCCGACGGTACGGAAAGAACTCATGCTCCGTCCCGTGCCGCCTAGTCAACCATCGCTCCCTCCGCACCCGTCGGAGCCACTCTCCAGCCTTAGGCCAGGCTGGACAGTCCCGATAGGGACGCCAAAACACCTCCCCTGGAGTGAGCCAAGAAAAGGCATCAATGTAGTGCTCAACCGCACCTGCCCATCGCCGACTACGCCCTGCTCCGCGGACCGTCGCCACAAAGCTGCATAACCAATCTCATCATCCTCCATCGCCACCCGAGTCGTCCACGGTAACCCGGTGGGCCTCTCAACGACTATGTCTTGCCAACCCCGACATTGCAACAAAAAGCTACAAGCGACACCCTTCCGCTTCGACGGCGGACCCCGTACGACTCTCCGTAAAGCTGCGCCAACAAAGTCTGTCCCCATCTCGGGATCAACGGTGCCTCTCCGGGCACTCCGCCAGCTGCCACACCAAATCCGGCGGGTTCCACGGGAACCTCGCGCTGACGAATCGGGGAGAAGAATGTTAGAAATGAGGCCCATCGGGAATGCGTGCCTCACTCCTAACACCCCCTCTCCTTCCACCGGCCAACCAAAATCCCGCCGGCCTGGCAATCCGCCTCGGTTGTCTCCACTTGAGTCTGCTACACCCGGCTCCCCCATGCCCAAAACATCTCGTGAGTATAGCGAGTCCGGGATCGAACGGAGATGTCCTAATAGGGAGACCATCTATCGGAATCCGAAGCAACCGATAGACGTCCTCAAGAGTCACGGTCATCTCCCCTGTCGGGAGATGGAAAGTATTGGTCCTCGGATCCCAAAGCTTGATCGGGGCCGTCGGGATAGGCCTGATCCGAAACCACGAGCTCCGGTCGAGCCACAGCTGAGCCCAAGGGCATCAAGCCATTCCCGATCGTCATCAGTCAAGGCCAACCGCGCCTCAGTAAAGGCAGCGGGTACACGGTACCGGCTCCTAACAACCTGCAAGCAAAAAAAAATAATAATAATAAATAAAAAATAAAAATAAAATTTTCAATTCTAGGGTTTCTAACCTTAGTTGTTAAACAAAAAACATCACAAAAAAAAAATCTTAAAATTTTGAAAAGCGCAACACAAAAACAATGCATTCAGTTAAAGCAAAATAAGCCCTAGGGTCACTTACAGGACTCGCCTCGGCTCCGCCGCTCGAACCAGTTTGTGCACTCATGATGGCAGAGAGAATTCCAGTAGCGCTTCGCTTCGCGAAATTACCTCCTCCTCCCAGAGCTCCAAAATCGCAAGAAAAAAATGACACAAATGAGCCCAAAATCAAGTTTTGGCCCTTAAATAGGCCTTTTGCATTGGAATTCGTCCTTGACTGGGACGAGCGCTCTGATTAGCGCTCGTCCCACCCAGGGACGAATTCTCCAGCTGGAATTCGTCCCACCCGGGGGACGAATTCGAGGCCGGCACAAAAAAAAATCAAGAAAAATGACTAAAAATGCACTAAAAACAGACAATAAAAGCGCTGACAGGATTGCAAATGCAATTGACAACATGGGCATACAAAATCGACATCGGGGTCACAAATTATCAATATCCTACTCCCTAAGAAGGCTACCATAGCCGGACCGCTCCAGGGGAAGACAGATTTTGAAAATTTAATCCCAAAAATGATGTCACAAAAAACAACAAAAACAGTACAAAATTCAACAAAAACACAACATAAACATTGCCAGACACAAGTGCTCTTGCACTTAACCTCTTGGCATAGAAAAATTGATGTCGGAGTTTGCATTGTCACTATCCTACTCCCGAAGAAGGCTACCATAGCCGGACCGCTCCACGGGAGGACGGATTGCCGACAATTCAATCACCAAATGGTGTCACAAAAACAACAAAAACAGTACAAAATTCAACAAAAACACAACAAAAACATTGCCGGGCATAAGTGCTCATGCACTTAACCTCTAGGCAAAGAAAATCGATGTCGAGGTCCAAATTATCGCTCTCCTAGTTCCCCAAGAAGGCTATCATAGCCGGACCGCTCCACGGGAAATAGGTTTCGACGATTTCACCTCATTATGACATCACCAAAAGGGTTAACACCCACCAAAAATAGGTCCATATGTTGGAAAAATTGCACACGCTTAACGGTAAACCCTCTAAAGGCAAACCTTGCACAAGTCATCTTGGGTCAAGCGACTCGTCGCTTCTCTCCCGAAGGTCATTCCATCATCGATTCGTCGCTTGAGGGGGTAGTCACACTTGTCACCAATCAACAATCACACACCCAATTAAGGAAAACGACATGCATTCAAAGAATCATTGACAAAGACAATCACGCTCCTGCTTGGGGCGATAAACAAGCAACAATCAAATCAATCAAACACTTGGCATTTCGTGAATCATGAACACAAGGTTCCCCCCGAGGATAAAAATGCCCTTCACTTGTTCATGGTGATCAATGTCCAAGTTCAAGTCACACCTCACCAAAACAGGTTAATACTTGAAATCAAATTCCTTAGCTCGTCGGAAGCAAGGATTCAAGAATGCATGCCCTTTCCATACTTGGGGCATCAAAAGTTGGTTAGGTTACCAAGAAACCCTAATCATTAGTGCTTTGGTTATCTATTTTTGCTCGAGCTTCTGCGTCACCTGCAGCGCTTCCCAAAAAGGGGCATCTGTAGACACCAAAACAGCACCAATCCGATTATGTGATTGCAAACACTGATCGCTTTGACAAACACGGCCCCCGGGGCAGCCCTCGAGAGGTTAAACGGTGGTCTTAACCACTTTCATAGCAATTTTGTGAGGTCAAGGAGCAATTTGGCACACTTGGACACTTTGCCCAGTGTTCGTCTCACCCGGGGACGAATTCAAAATAGAATCCGTCCCACCCCGGGACGAATTCTGAATCCGTCCCTGGGTGGGACGAATTCTAAGCTCAACGGGCAAAAAGGCAAATGGTGCCAAGTGGCAGCCCAGAACAGTCGGTTAAGGGCTCCTACCTTGCACGCATGTGTAAGTGGACGGGAGGGGCCGTTAGAGGAGTCGTTACAAGAAGCATTTATCAAAGTTCAAGTCAATGGAGGACTCCCCTCCCTCATGGGAAGACAAGAGCGCCACATGGCGCCCATGGCCAACACTTGGCTTTTGTGCTTCCCTCCCAAAGAGACCCCTTGGGTCTATAAAAGGTGGGACTTTTCTCACCCAAAACATGCGAGGTGGAAGGAGTGTTCAAGCAACGAAGTCCTTGCCGAATCGAAGACTCATTTGCATCCCCCTTTGTTCACCTTCCTACATCCATCAATCTCTTTTGCAAGGGAGGTTGTTGGGTGGCCTTTGGAAGCTCGAACCTTACTCAAATCCGACGCATGGACATCTGAACCTACCAATTCGCCGACCCCCAATCCTAAAAGGTTTTGGGCCCATCCTTGGTGGATTGGCTCCAAAATCGAGGGCCAACGGTGGGAGGCCCACTTGGGCACCCCCGCACCCCCAAGTTCTAATTTCAGTTTTTGAGCACTTTAGATTATTTTTTAGATTGCATTATGTATGTTACTAGGTCCGATTAGTCTATAATTGCAATTTTGTAGCTTTTGGTCAGAGTTTAGGGTGTTTTGTATTGCTTTGTCGTTTCGCTAACTTGCGGGTGTCAAGGCCAAATTCCCAAGGGAGGAGGCCAAATTGGGAAAATACGACCATCTGGGTTGTCCCAAAATGGCCCCAATTACCTAACCCCCCTGTTTGCGGGAGTTTTGCGGGGTCCGGGATCCGACATTGGAGCGGCGACGGGTCGATTTCTCCTATTCGGAAGAATTCGTCCCACCCGGGGACGAATTACGGTCGAAGTCGTCCCGCCCGGGGACGAATTCCGGTTTAAGGTGGATTGGCCAGTTGCCTCGGTGGCGGTGGCCTTACGGTGACTGTTCTTACCTTACGTCGGATTTTGAAGCAATTTGGATTCACTTGTTTTCATGGTTTCGGGCAAATATTCGTATGCATATTTTGTTAGTTTTAGAGAGAGAATGCTTTTCATTTGCGGCGGGGTGCTACTAACGTCTTGATCATTTCTTTGTTTGCGGGAGAAGCGGCGAGAGGCGAAGAACCCATCAACATCGGCGGCGGCATCATCTTAGCCCGCCCGGTGCAATCGTGGGCACGCGGAAGGAGGAACCATTCGGCGATTGTAATCAAACCTTATTTGCGCTCCTAGCCCCCGAAAAGGGAGGAGGCATTATTATAACGAGAGATCGAAAGAAATTAATGAAAGGGCTGTTTTTCTTTATCCGATTGCGTCTCTTACAACATGTCTCTTTTCCGTTTCATGTAATTCATATTTCTAGGACTTAGGCGTGCTTAACTTTGAATGCAATTGCACTTGGTGTTTCCTTTGACCGGAATCTCGTGCTTTCACTACCAAATTGCTTAGATGATGTTATGCCAATTTAATTCATCGGTGTTCGACTAAGGATATGCCTTGCTACCACAAACCATTTCTATGCAAAATGTACTTTCAATTATCAATGAAGAGGTCATGGATTTGCAACAAGTTTTACGGTACTGTCCTTCACCTGTACGATTATTGTCTGATGAGCTTGTGAACCAGCACTGCAATTGCAACCAAAACCCTATTTGAAGATTAAATTTTCAATTTATTTCTCTTTTCACCTACCTTTTGCTACCTGTTTTATTTTGCTGATCGGATCCAAAATATTGCTTTTATTTTGTGATATTTTCCACGTCTTGTTTTAGACGCCAACGAACACAATGTGTTCATTCATATTCGCACATTTCATTAATTCACCAACGTTTCTCCTTTGGTGCAATTGGACCTTTTAGATAAAAATTTCTCTAACTGTGATCCTATTTTATCATGTGGATGAATTATTCTCACAACATAGATTTTTGCTTTTTTGTATTTTCTAATAGGTGGTAATCATTCTGGTTTTCGAGCGTTGAAGAACTACGTTGGTGTTTTCCCATGGTGAAAATAGTTGGGATTCACTCTTCATACCGTCGATGTCAGGATTGAGCTCCGATCCTCCTCCTTTCAGCCATCGACATTTAGTCGATTAATTTTGTTTTGGGTGGTGCTGGATATCCAACTGCAACATGCATTCCCCATGTGTTAGTTGACCTATGTTGTTTCTACATCGTGCCATTTCCGCATTGGGTGTTATGCCACTGATGGTTTGCGCCTTTAACTTGGTGCATGTATCACTCCTCGCATGGTAATATTTGCATTACAATATGTTGCCAACCATTTCTTACAAAGGTCTTTAGATATTTATTTTGCAAATAAAAAAAAATAAAGAAAGAAGGAGGTTTATTTCAATTTTGAAGTGCCACCTTACAAATTGCCATATTTTTGTAATATTGCATTTCTTTTTAAAAAATTTATCGGCAATTATTTGCTCTTTTTGTACTCTCATTTTCCCTTTTCTTGCTGGCGTGAACTCGAGCTCAAATGGCTGTCGAATTGGTCGATAAAATGGCACAACTCACACAACTTGTGAGTGCTTTAGCCGATAAGGTCACCACTCAAGATATTCAACCCCATTGTGATGTTATCATTTATGATGGTTCGTGGGATATTGAAGTTCTCAACAATTAGATATTGGACATGGATAGTTTGTTCGAGTACACCAAGTTGAAGAAGGTCCAAAAAGTTATTTTTTCTAAGCTTAAATTTTCGGGCCTTGCTAAGATCCTTGTCACTGATCGTCAAAGGATGCAAAATCCCATTGATACATGGGATAAATTGCAACGTGTTTTGAAGAGTATTTTTTACCCTTCAAATTATGCCGAAGACCTTGAATTCAAATGGCTACGTCTTCGACAAACTTCTCACATGAGTGTTCATGATTATGTGTTGCAATTTAACAAATTGAGAATATTGAATTTAGTGCAGGATACTACCACTCAACTTGTGACCAAAATAAAAAGTGGGTTGTAGGAAAGACTTTATCGCAAGTTGAAATACAAGGTCATTGTAAGCATTGATATGGATTTCAATCAAGCCATACTTGCAAAGGAGGAATTGTGAGAGTTATCTAGCGGGGCTCACTCTTTGTCTATAGGAGGAAATCTGAAGGCTTCACAACAACAATCCAAGGTGGCTAAGTCTTCTTATTTTTCTCCCTCTTCTCCTTCTCCCACTTCTTCTTCTTCCTCTTCCTCTTATTCTTCTCAAAATATTTGAAAACTCCTATGGAATGTACTTATTGTAAGAAGGGTCATCAAAAACATCAATGTTTTAAGTTGAAGAATTTGAAAAAGAAGTCCCTAGTTGTAAAGCCTTCAAATTAGTAACCTCAAGAAGGTCCCATTGAGGCTATAGGGGAAAAAAAGACATATAAGGAATTGGTAATGTTGAACAAGTTAACCCTCATGAGCACTTCAAAATGGGATCGTGAGAACTTCTTTGTGACCATGGTTCACCCCAATGATTCCTTTGTAGTTGATTGTATCATCAATAGCGGCTCATAGAAAAACCTAATTGCAAGGTCCGTTGTCAAAAAAATGAAGTTATCCATGAAACCCCATCCTCCTACGTATCCTTTAGGGTGGAAGGACAATGGGATTTCATCAAAAATCACACACATGCACTGTGAATTTTGCTTTCAGTCCCTCTTTTGTGGATATAGTTGTGTGCGATGTCACTCCAATGGACTGTTGTGGTTTATTGCTTGGGAGACCCTATCAATATGATAGGAGGTCTATACATGATGGGTTTAAAAACACATATACCTTGAAAAAATATGATAAGGCCTACATAATCAGAAGCACTCAAAAAATCCACAAAATTTGATGCTCAGTTGTACACAAGCATGCAAGGTTGTAAATCAAGCAAGGGAACTAGCACTCATCTTTATTAGACCACAGAATGAACACAGTAAAACACCTAAGCAAAAAAAAAATATATACATGCTTTCATTAGTTCTTTTCTACAAACATATTCAGGTATGTTTCAAGAACCTACAAGTCTTCCACCTCAAAGAACAATTAATCATAGCATTGAAACTGTTCCTGTTGCTTCACTTCCTAATGCTCTAATGTATAGACAATCAATAGTGAAAATGGAAGAAATTAAAAACCAAATTCATGATTTTCTAGAAAAAGGTTTCATCAAACCTAGAACTTCTCCTTGTGCTTCACCTATTTTGCTTGTATTGAAGAAATATGTCACTTGGAGACTATGCATTTATTTTAGAGCACTGAATAAAATCACTATAAAAAATCGATATCCCCTTCCACGAATTGATGATATCTTGGATCAGCTCTAATGATCTAAATTCTTTTCCAAGATCGATCTTAAAAGTGGGTATCATCAAGTCAGAATTGAGGTAGAGGATACCTGGAAGACTGCATTCAAGACTAAGATGAGTCTCTTTGAATGGCTTTTCATGCCCTTTGGTCTTACAAATGCTCCAACCACATTCATGCGGCTAATAAATGAAGTGTTTTGTGATTTTTTGGATAAATTTTTAATCATTTATTTAGATGACATCCTTGTGTTCTACCCAACTTGGAAACGTCATCTTGAGCACTTGGAATATGTTCTTCAAACTCTTCATAAGAACCAATTTTAAGCCAATATTCCCAAGTGTTATTTTGGGTAAACTTTCATTACCTATTTAGGATTTGTAATCAATGAAAAAGGAGTTCAAGTGGATCTTTCTAAGATCAAATTTATCCTCACATGGACCACTCCTAATTATGTCATAGATTTGAGGAGTTTTCAAGGACTTGCTAATTTCTATTGCAAGTTCATTGCAGGTTTTTTGCCATTGCTGCTCCACTACACCATTTAACAAAGATTAAAATTTAGTTTTAGTGGAAAAAGGACCAACAAGAGGCATTTGACACTTTGAAATGAAAATTGTGTAGTGCACCTATCTTTGAGTTGCTAAATATTGCACAACATTTTGAGATTGAGATAGATGCTTCATAGTATGCACTTGGAGTCATGCTTAAACATAATGACCATCTAGTGGCCTATCATTCTGAAACTTTTTTTGAGGTCAAGAAAAAATATTTCACCTATGATAAGGAGTTGTATGCATTGGTGCATGCCATAAAATATTGGAGGCATTATCTTTTGGGCAAAGAGACAGTAGTTCACACTGACCATATGCCCCTTAAGTTTCTTCAATCTCAGTCTAAAATTGAAGAATATCGACACATGAAGTGGTCATCCTATTTGTAGTAGTTCCATTTTATGATCAAGTACAAGAAGGGGTAAAACAATGGAGTGGCAAATTGTCTCAGTCGACCACCATCAGACTGTTCCTTGACTATTGTAACTATGTCTTATATTGACTTCTATTCGTGGCTTTCACAATATCTATTGGATCCTGATTTTGCCAAAGTATTTCAACAACTTTCTCATACTTAATATACCAATTTGAGAGCCCTTCCTGACTTTCATATTTAGGATGGAATGTTGTATAAGTTGGATAAGATGTGTGTTCCTTGTGATAATAGGGAGTCTCCCTTGAAGAAGGCTAATTCTACACTTTATGAAGGACACTTTGGTAAGAAGAAAACTCTACATCATATTCAATGATTTTTATTTTTGCCCCACATGCAGAGAGATGTCCTTCACTTCTTGCGACAATGTGTTGTCTGCAACCTTTCTAAATCCACAACCAGGAAATTGGGTATGAGTATGCCTTTTCCCATCCCTTATCGTCCTTGGGAGAGCATTTCCATGGATCTATTGAGTGGTTTCCCAATGACGGTGAGGCAACATGATTGTATCTTCATCATTGTGGATAGATTCAACAAGATGGCCAAATTCATTTCGCGTCATAAGACAAGTTTTGCTCAGGACTTGGCCCAAATTTTCTTTGAGACAGTGTGGTGCTCTTTTAGTATTCCCACCAGTATTATATCCGATCGTGACTCATGTTTAATGGGTCACTTTTTGTGATCTCTTTGGAATATCTTAGGAGTTTCACTTAACTTCTCTATTGCTTATCATCCACAATCCTATGGGTAGATAGAGGTGTTTAATCGTACGCTTGTGCAAAGTTTAAGTATTTACCATCATTCCACTCTAGCCAGGTGAGATTTAAGCCTCATTCACATTGATCACGCGTATAATAGGGCCATTTATAGTTCTATTGGAAACTCTCCTTTTGAAGTTTGCTTTGGATTTCAGTCGTTGGCTCCTTATGAGTTGCCTTTGTCCTTGCCCTCACCAACAACCATGTATATTCAAAAGGAGCAAGAAAATGTAAACTCTTTTGTATAGCACCTGTAGAGCCTTAAGTCCAAAGTGGTTCAGATTCTTTAGAAGACTCAGCATAAGCAACAACAACAAATGAATACTCCTCATCATTTTTATGTTGATGACAAAGTATGATTTTATCTCGACAGACGATGTTTTATGGATAAGGTACATAGCAAAATCAATCCTCTTTGCTATGGATCCTATACCATTATTCAACAGATTTTAGAGAATACATTTTGATTGGATATTCTAGCTCATATTGGCATTCATGATGTCATCAATGTTGATCTTATCAAACCATACTATGATTCCACCCTAGAATTCATTCCAGCTATCAGTAATCTTTTTGATGTGGTACCTGATGCACAACTTTCACTTGCTGCCGATACACTCTTTGATATGAAGACTTAGAATAATCACCAAGGTACTTCTACTTCATATCTTGTTACCCATCGGGGCCAATTTCTACACCAGGATCATTGGATTTCTATTCACCATATGTCCTGGGATTTTCCCTCTTTGTTAAAAGCATTGGAGTCCAATGCTTCTTTTTATGGGACAAGTGATGAGGCTTAGACTTAGGCTTATACTTTAGGTTTAATTTTTAGTTTAATTTTTTATTTTTCCTAAAGTTGTTTGCTGATATTTCTTACCGACAAATTCTGTCGACATATTGATTTTTGTCTAGGTGTGTTGTCGACAAATTCTAATCCCATATTTCATGGATTATAGTTTGTATGATGATTTATTTAATCCCTGTAAATTAATGTACATACTAACTTCCTTATTGCCACATCAGAGTGTTGGATACATGATAAAATATCATTCCATGTTTATGGGTAATTATGATTATACATCTTAAGTAGGTACATTAGCATTCAATTCACCACATTAATTTATCCATCGTTTGAGAATGAAAAATTATGGAATATTGACTAGTTGATCGAGTATCATCATAATTTATTAATGAGACAATATTATTGAGCATATAAAATAGACTTTGAGATACCAAGTATAACCCAAACATGTTGAATAGGCATACCTCTCTATGATGTGTTAATGCTCTTTTTACAAGTAAAAATGATTACCATCTTAAAATATCTACCATGACCATAAAAATATAATCTTTTTTATTTTTTATAGTTGTTGAGCTAGAAATATAATACATACTAATAAGGATGAGTTAAACAATCAACTAATTCATTTTCCTTATCCTTTTGAACATTAAACACAAGGTGAAATTGTTGTAAGTTGGAAGTGATTATTTTATAAAATTACTTAGGATTTTAACTTGATTTTCTTTATAATTGAAATGCATGTATATAAAAATATGTAAGATGATTTTTTAGAGCATTTTATGTCATGTTAGGTAAATTTAGTTATGGAGTTCTAAATTAAAAGTCAAAGATAAATATTATATATAAAGCATTGGTTCAATTATAATAAAGCTAAAGGAGTTCAACACCATTTTTTCTAGAAGAACTAAGAGTTAAGGTATAAAATTCTCACCTTATGATATTACAAAAAATATGAATACTACTAATAGAAGAAGAAGAAGAATTGTACCATGTAAATGTGTGTATAAACAAAATAAATATATATTATGGCATGAATCAATGTCTACAAATGAAAATAAAGGTTGGTGCCAATATGACATAAAAATGATTAAAAAATAATAAATTGATGAACATATTTACCAAGAGACTAATCAAGAATTCAAGTATTTAAAAGAATGATAGTAAATATTATTTGGAAAATTTCCAATGAGAAAATGAGACTTTACAATTGTGATATCATTCTAAGGATCACCTACAAAGAGCAAAATCTCCTCTAGTAGAATATCTCATTCAAAAAAAATATTATCCATCTATTTAGACCAAGTTCTCATCATCTCGCAATTAAAATAGAAATATGAAAAATTATTGATAGAGAAGAATGCCTATATTTACTCTCAAATTGATGATGACAAACTTGTGATGTTATATTTTCTTCCATACCAATAACTAAGATAAAACCATTAATTACAACATATTTACTAGAATAGCCTATACAAGTTATTAAGTCTACCATCTATAGAAGTGGGTGAATAGCTAAGGAGATTTTCAAACATACATAAGAAACACAAACAAGATCCTTATGCATTTCAACCTATGATAATATTAAAATAAATTACAACTGAGCTCAATTTAAAAAAAAAAAAACCAACATATTTTAATAATCATTTTTTTCTCTTCCACTCAATATAGATATTTGGTTCTTTACAAAACCAAATTAAAAAATATATCTATATTATTTTATATAAATATTTTAATATAAAATTAATTTTATATTTTATTTTTAAATTAAAATATAAATCTATAATTTTAAAATTATATATTATATTATTTGAATATTCGAACAAGTGAGATCATTTATTTCACATGTGAAATTTCTATTTACTTTTATATATATATATTTCAAATGACATCAAGTGTTCTTTGAGACTGCCTGTCTGGATACACGTGCTTTAAAAACCAAAAATTGTTTTAGAAAGGTCATATATTGATAATGTTAGTGTATGTCTAAAATTGAACGACGTTTTTTGTTTTTTTTTTTAACAGTAAAACCTTTGCCGAATATCACTGTAAATTTTGAAATGGACAGTAATATAAATATATCATTAGAAATAATGGTTTCTAGAAGAGGAGGAAGGAGACCAGGAATGAGACCTAGGTTCTATGAGAATTAGGTTAACTGTCTTAAGCTTCAGGTGAAGTGAAGTAGGGGACATTTACGGCATCCCTGCGTGTCTGAGGCATAATTTAAACAAATAAATAAATGTTTACATAATAGTAATTTTTTTAAAGACTTAAACTTGTAATTTCGGTGAAAAGATTTGAAATTGCATTATGGATGAGATGGGTTTAAGAAAATAAATTCAAGAGCTACACAAACGTAGACGGCTGGTGAAAGCCTATCCTCCATATAACGGATGCTCTCTTTTCTTTGTTCGATCTTTTTTATATTTTTATTGAAGTTGGCAATTTGCAACACTTTAAACAAACAAATAGATAAAACAGGGGGAGATAAAGAACTTGCATTAAATTACAAAGGGAGGTATAGTTTGATAGATATTTCCTCACTACGAGTATAGTTTATTCCAATAAGGTGCAGTATCTTGGACTAGGCTGTGCGCAAACGAAATAAGGTAATAACATTCTCTATATAGTGTTCTTTTCACGCCAACCAAAATTCTGTACACAATGATACATCATTGCTGACCCAAAGTCTGGCGTTGCAGCAGGTAATCTATGGAACCATTTTCGACAGGAGTAAGGTATCACTATTGTCAAGTATCAATCAGAATATTTATATGTACTATAGTAAATAACGAGCTCTAACACCTGGCAGAAATTTTGGAATCCATAAACGAATTTCTTTTGATGATAGATGAAGAAAAACTCTCTTAAGATTTTTTTTTTTTTTTCTTTTAAGACTTGTAAACATTAAAGAATTTGTCACAAAATGCCTTGCAGTTATCGCGGTACATAATGTTTTCTAGAGCGAGAATTGCTAGAAGTCAACGAATTTGTGGGAATTTCAAGGTCGAACAGACAACGAATTTAAAAACGATTGCAATGTTTACTTGTGCCAAGAACTACTTACTTACTGATGGCGCTGAACCTATACCAGATTTCATTTGTTCTGAATCTGACAAAAATAAATTATAGACATATTAATTTTGCCTCCAAGACAGGCACACGATAATATAAAATCCAGTAAATCGAATACACATAGGGTTGAAGGTTCTATAAACTTACAGTGACTCCATGCAAGAAAGTCTGCAGGCTTCAAACCCTGACCTCCATAAAGTACAGTCCTCGGTGTAGTTTTCGTTTCTAAGCAATTACAATATGTTTTGATTTATGTTGATAAAACAGCTTAGACCCTATACAAAGAAGCGTAGTTGGGTCTTCAGGAAGTGTATATATGTAGCAGGTGAGACTAGAAAACGGTTAGTTAAGGCATGCAGTTGACTCGTTGTTATGAGAAAATCCCACGTTTCGAACCGTCCACGACAATTTAGGTTAAACTCCACTGAGATTCATTCACGGCACCGTCCACACGGGAGAATTTCTTTCCTCCAAACGTAACCATATATCATCACTATAGTCTATGACGTTGGCTTACATGGAATAATTTTGTTGGACTTGAAGTGAAACGAGACATGACAAGAGCATGTGGTAGATGAAGATCCCATTAATGTTTATTTATGGAAAATGTTGAAAAATACGAATCAAATTTAGAAGCCATGCTCATAATCACAAATCTTATTTGATCTGCTTTGAATATTTTATACTTTAAAAGTCGTTCCTCAGACATTGTCTCTTGTCTAATCATAAATACTTTAAAATTTATTTATAATTAATTATCAGTGGGATAAATGAACAAGGATAAATAACTTTTTATTTTTAACATTTATTTTATTTATAATTAATATGACCATTTAGCCAAGGATTGTCCGCATAAGGTCACTAACAAAGAGAAAGAGAATGGGGACTTGACAGCTTTTCAAATCCTTAAACAAAAAAAACAAAAAGAAAAAATAGCAAAAAAAGAGAAAATAATAATTTCACTTAACACCTTTGAAATTCTCTCGAGGGATGAGCAAGCAAATGATGAGGATGGTCGAATGGAAACAATTATTATGGAAACACAGTTTGATGAAGAGAGACAACATGAAGGATCGCATGATGAGAAATCATTAAAAGAGCTTGCCTTCATGCTGAGAAATAACAATAAAGGAAAAAAAGGACAATGTACAAAACCAACCCAAGTGCAAAACAAAAGGGAAGATTCAAACTACAAATAAAATAGATCCTCAAAAAGACTATACAAATTCCAATAGTAGTGTCATGGTACCAAGTAACTAGCCTATAGTCTCAACTGAAATGAAGCAAGATACGAATAAAAGAAGAAGGATGCCATAATCCTAAGGTTTATAGTCAGTATCTTTATGGCAATGTTGGAAGCTTTGGCTATTTTGCTAAGCAATTTCTGATATTTTTGGTATTTTTTTAAGCTTTGGTTTATTTTTAGTGTTATCGTATTTTGTTTGATTTGTCAATAGCTTCTTTGGCTTAGTTTTTGTTGTATTTGTTTTTCCTGATTTCATTTGTGGTATATTTGTTTCAATTTGTTGTTTCTATTTTAGATTTATTTTGTTATATTGTTTTTGGGGTTTTTCTATGAGTTTCGTGTTCTGTTGTTTTTTTTTGTGGTGTATTTGTTGCTTTTTATTGTTTTTGCTATGGTAGTGTTCTGTTATATTGTGTTTGTAGTTTTTTCTGTGTTTCATTTTTTGGTGTTGTTTATTTTTGTCATTTTGTTTTATTAATTTATTTATTTATTTTTTTGTGTGTTTTATTTTATTATGTTTTGCTATGTTGTTTATGTGTTTGTGGTAGATTTGGTTCATATTTTTTTTATCTTTTTTTTGTGTGTTTGATTGTGCTTTTTCTTATCGACACACTGAACGAGTATGCTTTATTTATTTTTTATTTTTGTGTGTTTGTATTTGTGTGTTCTTGTTTTGTGTTGTTTCAAGTATTTTCCTTGTGTGTGTTAAAGGTGGTAGGCCAAGTGTAAGCCCTGAGTATTTTTGGTGGAATAGATACCCCTGCCTCCTTGGGTCTTACCCAAAAGTGGCAGATGTTTTCCACAAAAAAAATGTTTAATGTTATAACAAAATATGTGGCACTCTTATATTTACAATATTTTAATATTTATTCAACATTATGTTGTATTAGGGATAAATAAAGGGTGACATTTTTACTTTTATATATTTTTTATATTTATTCTAGTTAAATAAAAATATATTATCTTGTTAAATATATTATCTCTTAAACAAAATCATTTTAGAAGTCATATGTTTAGTAGAAGATAATTTTATTCCTCTAAAAAGTTGTAATTTTATACTAAGTAAAGATGAAATTACATTTTTTTAGATGCTTCTTTAGTGTTTCTTCAAAGTTTCAATAATGAATTAAAAATCATGCCACTTATACATCATAGCTAGCTATCTCTATTAGGCTAAGTTCTATCCTTAGACACCTTCTCCATTTGTCAACCAATATCCTTTAAATCACTGACTTTTGAGTTTTTTGAAAAAGTTATTTTAACTGTGCTTGCTTTAAATAGAGTGAATTAATCCTCCCAGATAAAGATATGGATCAATTCTAATGGATTATCCTCATTGAATTTCTATACTAAGCATGTACCTAGTTCAATACAAAGTGTCTCCTTTGAGAGTTCATGTGCTTTCCTATTCAGTTCTCTATAAATATACTAAAAAGTAAAAGATTCACTTTGATCCACTACTTACTTTACTTGAGAGAATATGAGTTATAGAATCATGTTTTCTATCCTAAAAACACCAAGAATTTTATTTATTACCACCTGTGAGTCTCTATAATTTTGGATGTTTTGTATTCCTTTTGATTCTATCAATTAAACCAACAATTTAAGTGCTATAATTTTAGCATATTTATTAGAACCTTCTTCCATTATAGCCTTGAATTTAAAATAATGAGAATATAAATATATCGTAATCCTCTTACTCCACAAACTTCAGGGACCCCCTATCTAGCGCCATTAAAAAAATTCCAAGCACTTGATTTATCAAACTTTGGAGGGATAATTTTTTTGTTTACCTTTGTTTTTGCCTAAACCTTATAGTTATTTAAACTTTTATTATTTGGGAGGAGACCTACCAAGTAGACTTCTCCTGATCCAAAAAAATCATGCATTCCTAGATAGCCATACTCCCCAATACATAAACAATGGGACATCTATAAAACCTTTGTATGTTCTATTTTCAAACTAATATTTTAAGATCTATTCTAAGGAATCTTCTTGCCATCCTCTAGGAAGCTTTAACTGTGCTATAACCTTCCTCCAAACACATGTAATAAAGGAGAAATATTCTAGTAAATGATCAATTATTTCATTGTTTGTATTACATAAACAACACGTTATTAGACCATTCTAATTATTCTTTTGTAATACCTTCCATGTCATAAACTTATTTTTTGTCGAAATCCATAGGAATTTCCTTGTTTTCAATGAGAATTTTTGCTTCTAGAGTGTCTTCCACCACCATCCTGGATCATCATTGCTATCTTCAAACATAGTAATATACCCCAAATTTAGAGTGTACTCCCACATAGCTCCATTATTTTTTCAAACCAATTGTTTAGTGTAGACACCAAAACAGCACCAATCCGATTATGTGACTGCAAACACTGATCGCTTTGACAAACACAGCCCCTAGGGCAGCCCTCAGAGGTCAAACAGTGGTCCTAACCACTTCCATAGCAATTTTGTAAGGTCGAGAAGTAATTTGGTACATTTAGACACTTTGCCCAGTACTCGTCTCACCCAGGGACGATTACTAACTTGCAATCATCTCACCCAGGGACGATTGTTGTAATCGTCCCACCCAAGGACGATTACCAAGTTTAACGAGCAAAATGACAAATGATGCCAAGTGGCAGCCCAGAACAGTTAGTTGATGACTCCTGCCTTGCACGCGTGTGTAGGTGGACAGAAGGGCCGTTAGAGGAGCTGTCACAAGAAGCAATTATGAAAACACAAGTCAATGGAGGACTCCCCTCACTCATGAGGAGACATGACTGCCACATGGTGCCTATGACCAACACATGGCGTTTGTGCTTCCTTCCCAAAGGAGACCCCTTGGGTCTATAAAAGGTGAGACTTTTCTCACCCAAAACAGACAAGTTAAAGGAGTTTTCAAGCAACGAAGTGCTGCTGAGTTGAAGACCCACTTGCATCCCTTTTGGTTCACCTTCCCACATCCACAAATATCTTTTGAAAGGGAGGTTGTTGGGTGGCATTTGGAAGGTCGAACTTGAACCAAATCCAACACATGGACACCTGAACCAACCAATTCACCGCCCCCCCACTCCTAAGAGATTTTGGTCCCATCCCAAGTGGATTGGTGCCAAAATCAAGTTCCATCGGTGGGCTACCCACTTGGGCACCCCGCACCTTTTGGATCTAGTTGTAGTTCATTTTCTGTCATTTTTTCATATTCCATGTTATTCTCTATTGTTCAATAGTTCAAAATCTTGAATCTTGATTTCAAAAGGTTTTCATTGAATATTATCATGCTTTTGTTATTTTGGTTGTCCCACTGACTTGTAGGTAACAACATCCAATTTCTCGGTGATGGAGGCCAAATTGGGAGAATCCGACCATCTGGGTCGTCCCAAAATGGCCCCAATTATATAACCCCCTTGTTTGTAGGCATTTTGTAGGTCTCGGGAATCGACATTGGAGTAGCGATAGGTCGGCTTCTTCAACACAATATCAATCGTCCCTGTAGAGGACGATTAACAGCAGCAATCGTACTTCTAGAGGACGATTAACCGCAACAATCGTCCTTTCAGGGGATGATTAACAGCAGCAATCGTCCTTCTGAGGGACGACTACCAGGTAAAAGCAGATTGGCCGGCTGTCTCAGGGGCAATGGCCTTTTGGTAACATTTTTCGTCTTCTATAAAGTTTTCAAGCCATTTGGACTTACTGTATTTACTATTTTAGGCAGATGTTTACATGCGTATTTCATTGATTTTAGAGAACGAATCCCTTTCATTTGCAGTAGGTGCTACTGAAATTTTCATTTTTTCTTTGATTGCAGGAAAAGCAATCAGAGGTGAAGAACTTATCCACATCAGCGGCGGCAGCATCTTGGCTCGCCCATTGCAATCGTGGGCACGCGGGAAGAGGAAGACTAGGTCACACATTGTAATGAAGACAAATTTAAAGCTCCTAGCCCCAAAAAATGGAGGAGACGTCTATGTAACCGAGGATAAGATATTTGAATAAAGAGGTCTTTGATTTCTTTACATATTTTCTCTCCTTTCCAAATTGTCTCTTTCCTTTGTTTTGGTGCATAAGGTTAAAGCGTTACATTTCGTCTTACATTGCATAATTAGTGTTTCCTTTGCCCGGAATCTCGTGCTTTCATTTAGTTTCCTCTCAAAACATGATATATCTATATTTAATTATTCCCAAATATCCTTCTCATATGTGTACCTCCTAGCCCTTAAAACCTAACATTGTTCCTTCATTCCATCCCTAACTCTAGTTTGTAAAAGATTCAAGGTTAGCTACTTGGATGAGAGTTCTAATCCCTTAATATTTTAGGGTTTGAATTACATTATTTGGTAGTCTATGCATAACACCACAAATAATCCAAGGGTCTAAGCCTAGTCTTATCCTTGAACCATAACCTATTTTCTAGGTAAGCTAATCATCTACAATATAAAAGTATTAAATTATTACATTCCAACAGATTGAAATGTTATGGGTTTGCTTCATTAGGACCCTTATTCACTCCTCGATGTGAGTGGATCTAAATAATTTTTATGTATGATCTTATTCCACAAGCCTTCCTTTGATATTATCTTCCAAACACACATTAATTCTAGAGCCTTGCTACATATGAAGATGTTCTTAAATCCCCATCCTCCATTTTCTTTGGTCTTGGCTAAGGATTACCATTTAACCAAGTGAAAACCTCCTCTTTTCCTTTTTCCTATCCATAAAAATATATGGCTTAACTATCTAGTTTTTTCCATAAATACTTTTGGTAAATGAGCCAAACATTATCAATATATTGGTATTACCTCCAACATAGAATTGACCAAAGTCAATCTCCCCCCAAAGAGAGTCATATCTTGAACCATATATTAATTCTCCCTTCCAATTTCTTTATAAATTAAATTTAGTATTGTTTAGTGTAGTCATTGGGTTTCAAAAATAATCCTAGATATTTAAGCCCCTCTTGAAGATCAAGTATTCTAAGGAGCAAAAGCTAACCTATTAATATGGTTTGATCTTGATCCACATGGTTAAAATATATGCTTGACTTTTTTGCATTAATATGCATACTTATTGCCTCAAGAAAATATCTAAAGATATTTTTAACATCTCTACAACTCTTACAGTTCCATATGTGAAAAGGAGAATATTATCTACAAAAAGTAGATGGGCAACTTCCATTGTTCTACCTATTCTAATTTCTTTTACTACTACTTCCATATTGGATTATAAAATACACCTAATTAATTCCTCTTCTACCAAAATAAATAATAGTGGTGACAAGGGGTAACCTTGTCTTATCCCACGAGAAGCTTTGAAGAACTAAGAGGTTGATCCATTAAGTAAAATTGCAAAAGAAATAAAACAAAGACATCTCATAATATAGTTCACCATATACACATAGAATCCAATATAAGTAGGTATCATTCTTAAATATGGTCTATTTACTTTGTTAAAATCCTAGGAGGTATCCAACTTCATCCCTATTATTGACAGTTTCTTTCATTTTATGCTATGAATTTTTTTGAGTAGCACCAATTACTTCATGAATCTGTCTACCATGTAGAAAATTGAATGGATCAATAGATATAAAAGCAAATAAAAACCCTTTAATTGTTGATGCAATTAATTTTACTATTATTTTGGACACAAAGTTACACAAAGAAATAGGTCTAAAATCATCAACAGAAGAAGGATTTTCCATTTTTTAGGATAAAAGCAATGAAGGTAGAGTCAATACTATATTTATCCTTCCTATTTACCTAGACTCTTCACAACCTTAAGTAGGTTAGACTCTAAAAGTCCATAGATCTCGAGAAAGAATTCCCTAGTCCACCCATTAGGTCCTAGAACCTTATCTTTGTAGAAGGAGGTTAAAACAACTTTGAGATCCTGCTTTGAGACTTCCTTAATCAACTTAGCATTGGCTTCTTCATATATAAATCTAGAAAAGAGAGAATATATTCTGACTATTTTAAGTATATTAACTTGACCAGAATCCTTGTATAGTTGATAAAAATGTCTTACTCCCATGTCTGCTATTTATTTAAAGAATGAGACTTTACCTTCATATTGCCTTGTAGCTCCTAGATTGTATTTTATTATTTTCCATGATTTGCAAAGCTATGAAAAAATTTAGTATTCTCATCCTTATTTGCAATCTAGAGTGTTGTACTTTTGTGTCTCTATCATGCTTCTCTCTCTACCAACAGTATTATCTTCTCTTGTTCAAATTTTTTATACTTAAGCCTTATTTACTCATCCAATTATTTTTTAAAGTTATTCACCAATTTATTTTTATAGGCCCATTGAACCACTGTTTCCTTAACCTTTTTTAGTTTTACTTTAAATTAAATACTAGCAAATTCTCTCAGACTAGGATCAAAATTCATCCATTCTAATTTTATTAGAGTTACAAATCTAATCTCTTTTAGCCATTTAGAATTGAATTTAAAAGGACAATGTGGTTTTTTATCCTTTATAAGAAACATGATGGGGGGGATAAAAATATTCTCTAAATTCATCCCAAGACTTCAATCTATAAGTATCATTTACCAAATTCTTTGCTATTAAGAATTTGTCTAGTATTTTAGAAATTCTATCAACTCATGTTTCTCCAATTTGAGATAGATTTTATAGGCACCAAGTCTACTAACCCCTTGGATTCAAACTTTTGTATTAAGTAATTAATGAGTGGATCATTCTAGCAGTAATACTACACACTTCTCTCCTAGAAAGAGTTATGTTTAAATCATCTTATAAAACTAAATTATCAGCTTCTAAAAACTTTTGATCCATAATATTATCCTAATAATGCATCCTAATTTTATAGGGACCATAAATGTTCACCATTGTCACTATTCCCTAAGCTCCACAAAATAAAATTTAGTTCCTACTCTTGAGTTAAGCAATGCAAATTTTGTTACCCTAAACTAATTTACCTTTTACCTTGTGGTCACTCCTTCCAAGGCCTCTATAGCATGGCTAAAAAATCCCATTATTTTATCTCTTGAATTAGTAGAATTTTTAGATTATGAATTTCTACAGTGTACACAAAGTAGATTTTTTTCAAATCTTCCCATCCCTCCAATATTAAAGAAGAGTACTTTCATTGATTAATTGCATCTAGGAAATTTATAGATGTTTTTAAATTATACATATTAATAATTAAAAAACCATGTATAAAACAATATTCTAATTTACAATATGGAATGATAAAAATGCACTTATATATTTATTTATTATTATTTTTTATTTGGTTAGTGTGGGAAACCCCTACGACCAATGCATAGGGCTAGACAGGCTCCCCCAACTATGATCCCTCCTAAATTCAAGAGCTATGCTTATCAAGAGGTAATTTAACACACACCCACCACACACTCGCCCCCTCACACACTTGCCCACGTCACGGTTTAAATCTTGGACTTCCTAAAGAAGAGCCAAAGCCCGAACCAAACTGTTGCATTGTCCCCATTAGACTATATTTATTATTATTATTATTATTATTATTATTATTATTATTATTATTATAGGTTAGATAAACAATTAATATTTAAGTTTTATGGCACCTATTCTAATAAAATATTTAATAGATATAATATCAAATATCTTAATAAATTTGTAATAATTTTTAGTTTTAATAATTATTTAATTTGTTTAAACATTTTAATTATTGGTTAAAACCAGGTTAATTTATTTATTTTTAAGCGAAAAATCCTTTGCGGGGCTACCTTGGTCTGAGAGACCACGAACAGGGGGTTCTACACTGTCAAAGTCACCTAGGAGTCGCACCCGACCCTGCCCGCACCAACATTATCAATTGGATTTTGGATACCCAATTCAGATTTTTGGTAGGGTGGAGATTTGAACCTGGGACCTCTCTTGGAGGATTTTCCTCTCCTCTGCAACTCACCTATAACACCTGGGTGGACCAAGTTAATTTTAAGACACGAAATAATTATATTAATATTTTTTCAAAACTCATATAAAATAAATTTATCTTTACTTTTAATATAATCACTATACTAATTCATATTATATAAATTAAAATATTAAAATATAATTTAAAATTTGAATTTTTTAATATTAGTTATTTAAAAATTAAATTTTTAATTTATTAAAAATATATATAAATTTATATTTTTTTAAATTGATCACAGGTAAGGGGTTTTGAAAGGGTCCCTAAACCTTTTACAAAGAGAGAAATCCCTTAGACAGGGACCACCCAAAGAAACATGAGACTAAAAAGAAACAAGACCCCACAACAAATTCAAATTTAAATTTCCCACCCAAGCAAAGATGCCTCTCAAACAAAAAATTTAAATTTGAAAAAAAATCTGCTTAAATAGAAGAATCTCCCTCAAAAAAAAAAAATTCCCCTCCCCAAGAGGGTCTCATGAGATCGATCTAATGAAAACTCCTCCAAATACGAAGGAAGAGAAGCACCATGAGAGTACAACAAACCTTTCAATACTCAACTAGAATTAGAAGATCATTTCGAGGAATCAATAGTGCACACAGGTTGCTCTCTTGGAAAGGGAAGGCAAGTGTACACCATCCATGGATGGAAGACAGGGGTCCTCCTGGTCTATATTAAGACAATATCTATAAGAATGTATGCTTCGACATGAAGTCCAAGAAGGGATAGTAGTCACACACCATTGAAAGAAGACAAGGGCCCTCTTGGCCCCTGGAAAGACTCGCTCTATAAGGATGCATGTGAAGGAGGGGAAAGCAGTCACACACCATCGAAGGAATATAGGGGGCCTTCTTGATCCCTTGTAAGATAATATTTATGAGAATACATGTGACCATAGGATGCTCTCCCAAGAGAGAAGAGAAGCTCTGTGAGGATGCACATGTCCCACATCCTTGTTGGAAGATATGGGCCTTCCTAGATGTTGTTAAGACAAATGTGTCCATTAGCTCAGGAAGGAATGAAGCCAACAAATCAAACACCACATAAAATCCTAGAAGGAGCCTCTCGAGAAAGGAGAAGAAAAATATACAAACGTAGAAGAATCCCATGAGAGGAAAACTACCAAAAATAAATTGAAGGATGAAGAAGAAAAGAGTACAGAAAAGAACTCCCAAATGCATCAAAGGTAACAATAGTCTTGTGAGAATCTCAGGAGATATCTAAAAAAGACAAGTTGAAGTTCCAAGAAGAAAAGGGCACTAAAAATGAAAATTTGGAGTCTTCCCTACAAAGGAAGGGCTGGGAAAGAACACTTAGAAGAAAATGAATAAGCCCTGGATTAAGATAAACCAAAGGCTAAAGAAAAATGAGCTAGAATCACCTTGAATCCTGTAGGCTCTAATACAACCAGAAATCAAGGCATAAGAACCAACACCAAGAGAAAGCCTCCCCCATAGAGCCAATCTAACAATTCCTTCTCCAACTTCCTAGCACTCCCTCTCATATATATAATTTAATAGTATTAATTATAATTTTATTAAATTTAATAAGGAATAAAATACATTGTCATTTAAGAAGGATGGTCATATGCATCTTTTTAAGAGGAAAACCCATTTCTAAATTCTTAAGAAGTATAAAATTAAAAAATATGTATTTATAATATATATAAAATAATATATTTTTAAAATATAAATGATAAATAACAAAATTTTAGTGTGCACTTACCCTGCTTTAATTCCATTTGAAGTGCAACATGAGGTAAGCAAGCCGCTACTACTTTGTTTATATGATGATCTTGTGTCATAGAATTTCACGTAATTCAGAATAAAATTTAAACCTTACTAATAGGTACGTCAAATATTGGCCCCGTGAACTATGATATTGTTAGACTGGTTTAATTTAATTGTCCTTCATGCTAGCAAACCAGGAATATTTTAAATGGTAGGATAGGCCAATTGATGATAATTTTCTTTCATCCCCATATAAGTCGGGTCCATCCATGACCATCCCAAAAGACCCCAAAAAAACCTCTCAGCAAAAAAAGGAAAATCCTGGATCCTTAGTTAGAATTTTGAGGGTGTGGAGTCAAGAATCGATTTCGTAGAATCAATAGGTTTGATAGGATCTTCCACCCCTGTGCTACAACAAATTATCCCCTATCAAGCTAGCCCAAGGCAAATGGGATCCACAATGGTTAGCCCAACAGATAAGGATCCGGAGTTAGGTGAGTTCAGTCAGAATAGAGAGGAGGATGAGGATAGAGATGAAACCCTTCAAGGGGAAAGGGGATCCAGTCCTAGCCTACAACAATACATACCTCCCCATTTCAGTCCAAAATAGACTAGAAGCACAACTAAGTCTCCTATTGACTATGGTAGTGAAAAAAGAGAGGGTGAATGTCAGCTGCAGAACACTATAGACTTAGGATTAACAATGAAATTGCTAATGGGAAATAGAGAACACTTTTACAACAAGCTATCCCCAGTCAAGATGATAGCAAAACTGATAAACCCCCTCCAACTCAAGGAAGGGGGAGAGGGAAAAACACTAAATAGTCTAGATGAAGGTACTCTCATGGAATGTGAGAGGCCTAAATGGCCCACCAAAGCAAAGGGTGGTAAAATCAATAAGGAAAGAGTTCAATCCAACAATTATTTTTCTTCAAGAGACAAAAATAGATGCAGCACAATCAGAATTAATAGCTAGAAGGATTTGGAAGCAAGGGGAAGTGGCTTTCCAATAGGTGAGAGGAGCGTCAGGAGGTCTCATGGCTTTGTGGGATCCACACAAAGTAGAAGGTAGTGTTATCCAGGCTGATGATAGAGTTCTTAGTTTACTATTCCATGATATTGACAATAATAAATCTTGGATCATGTCAAATGTGTATGCTCCGACCTCCGTTTAGGGATGATCAGAGTTATGGGAGTACCTAAGCCATCTGAATGAAGCTTTCAATAACATTCCTTGGGTGATTGTAGGTGATTTCAATACGCCTCTTTATCCTTCTGATAAAAAGGGAGGATCAGGGTTACCATCTAGAAGCATGGAAGAATTCAATGAATTTATAAATATGAATGAGCTGATGGATGTCAAGCTAAAAGGGGCCAAATTTACTTGGAGTAATCGAAGGATTGGGAGCCAGTTGATCCAGGAGAGGTTGGACAGATTTCTCCTTTCAAAGGAGGCTATTTCAACCTTTGGTGATTCTCTGATGTAGGCCCTTCCCAAAAGTGCATCAGATCATAGTCCTATTCTGCTCGAGGTTATACAAGATACCCCATTCAAAAAACCTTTTAGGTTTCAATCAATGTGGACAAAACATCCGGAGCTGAGGGAACAGGTTAAAAGGTGGTGGCAACAACCTATTCAAGGAAGTTCTTCCTTTAAACTGGCTCAAAAACTAAAGATTGTAAAATATAACCTTAGAATTTGGAACAAAGAAGTATTTGGAAATATTTTTGAGAACAAAAAAGTAGTATGTGAGAAACTAAAGATGATAGAGAGCAAAATCCAAAATGGAATCTATGATGAGGCAACCAGATCAGAAGAGAAGGAAACCCTATGCGAATTCCATAACATCCTAGCCTATGAGGAGATGTATTGGAGGTAAAAATCCAGAGCCCTGTGGCTGAAGGAGGGTGACTCTAATTCAAAAAAATTCATATAACCACCTTGAGGAATAGGAGCAATAACAATATCAGGAATCTAACCAAGGCGGATGGATCCTTAACTCAAGACATTCAGGATATGAGAAAGGAGGCAGTTGACTACTTTAGTTCCCTTCTAGATGAATAATCTCATTATCATGAAGAAGCCAAGGATTCACTCCTCCAATTCATACCTCACCTCATAGACAATGCCACCAATGATTCACTCATGGTGGCTTTTTCTGATGAGGAGATCAAAGATGCCCTGTTTAGTATGGAACCTGACAAGGCTCCTGGCCCGGATGGATTCCCACCTCGCTTCTATCAAGTGTTTTGGGATATTGTGGGGGCCGAGGTTATGGATGCTATCAGGGAATTCCAAACCTCTACTCATATTCCTAGGGGATTTAATTCAACCTTCATAGCTCTGATTCCCAAAAGTCCAGCCCCTAAGACCATGGCAGATTTTAGACCGATAAGTTTATGTAATGTGTCCTACAAAATCCTTACAAAAGTTATTGCTAACCGAATGAAGGAAATCTTGCCTGTCATCATTGATCCTAGCCAGGGGAGCTCAGTTCAAGGAAGATCAATTTTAGATGGAGTAATTATTGTTCATGAAGCTCTCCACACTGTAGCACAAACCAAGAATGTGACTATGGCACTAAAATTGGACATGAATAAAGTGTATGATAGGATCAATTGGGAGTTCCTAGATGCAATTTTATTGAAGTTTGGTTTTCATCCTCAATGGGTCAGACTTATTAGAGGTTGTATATCGAAGCCTTGGTTTTCTGTCTTGGTGAATGGGTCGACTGCAGGATACTTTCAAAGCAGGAGAGGTTTAAGGCAAGGAGACCCTATAAGCCCAATGTTGTTCATCATTATGGCAGAGGCTCTAGGGAGAACTATCAAAGTTGCCTCTGTGGCAGGACTCATATCTAGGATAAAGGTGACCTCCTCAACAAATCCTGTCACCCATCAGCAGTTTGTGGATGATACGTTGATGCTAACCCTGGCTTCTGTGGTTGAGGCAAGAAGAATTAAACTTATTCTCAAGATGTATGAGGAAGCAGCTGGGCAAAAAGTGAATTTTAATAAAAGCAAACTCTATTTCCTTAACACTCCCATTCCAAGGTAAACCAAGATCATGAGGATTTTGGAGTGTTCTATAGCGAATCTGCCCACCTCCTACTTAGGCCTCCCCATTTTTTTGGGATCCTGAATGTGGCTATGTGGAATAATGTGCTGGAGAGGATCCAAAAAAAGTTGGCTGGTTGGAAGGGACATCTCCTATCACAAGAAGGAAAAGCTATGTTGACCATGGCATCACTCCAAAGTATACCGGTATATTTCTTATCTGTATTTCGAGCTCCAAGCAAGGTCTATCATAAAATTGAGCAACTTCAAAAAAATTTCCTCTGGTCAGGGATGAAAGTTAAGAAGAGGATCCATTTGGTAGGCTGGAGCAAAGTGTGCAAACCCAAAGCTAATGGGGGGCTTGGACTACGGAGAGTGGTTCATCTCAACACTACGCTACTTGCCAAACAAGCTTGGCGGTTGATGACAAATGTGGAGAATGAATGGACAACCATAGTAAAGAGGAAATACCTTCAAGGAATAAACTTCATGAATGAGAATATCTTAAATAGGGGATCGACCTTTTGGAAAGCAATCTTAACCAACAGAGATTTGGTCAAGAGAGGGCTTAGATGGATTTTAGGTAATGGGTAAAAAATTAACTTTTGGGAGGATAGATGGGCTAGTTTAGATGCCTTATCCCAGAACCCCAACCTGGCTAGGATCAAAGAGCAGATGGAACAAACCATAGGACAAAAGGTGGCAGATTTTATAAGGTAGGATAGGAACAACCCCAGATGGAAATAAATCAGGGTGCAGGGTTTTGAAGCTGAGTCTGAAGAGCTCCAAAATATTTTAGGACAATAGTTTATCCCCATGAGGGAAGCAGAAGATCATCTAGTGTGGAATGAAATTGAAAGTGGAGAATTCATGGTCAAAACTACCTACAATATGCTCTTAAACCCCGAGGACCGCTAGTCTCAGCCGTAGTTGGTGTGGGTCAAATCTCTGATCCCCAAAATATCCTTTTTTGCCTGGCTTGTGATCCAAGGAAAGATCCTTACCATTGACAACATGCTAAAGAAAGGTATGATTATTGCTAACCAGTGTTACATGTGCAGGGCAGGGTAGGAATCAGTCCAACACTTGTTCTTAGAATGTTCGGTGTCAACAATGGTCCTTGATGGACTCCTCCAGGCCTTTAGGATTTCTTGGGTTAAACCGGCTACTATCACCGAATTGTTCCAACAATGGCCTCAACCTTTTGTGAGCCCGAAACTCAAGTTTTTTTGGAAAATTTGTTGGCACCATTTCCTTTGGAAAATCTGGTTAGAAAGGAACCATAGAGCCTTTAACGAATCCAAGCATAATCATAGGACTATCCTTAACAAGATCCTTGCCTTTGTGAAGGAAAATGTGAGCATCCTGTCGGTAGAGAATCAGGTTGTTCCCCCTTTTGAAAAACAACTTTCTCAATCCTTAGGTATCCCTGATGATGAGGTGTCCCTTGTTCAAAAGCCAAATCCCAGAAATGGTATTATGTGGAAGCCACCCCCTAGAGACTGGATCAAGCTAAATTTTGATGGTGCGGCCAAGGAGAATCCTGGAAGGGCAGGGGCAGGAGGAGTGGTTAGGGATCATCAAGGAAACCTGGTGATGGCCTTTGTTGAACCGTTAGGAACCAGAACCAATAATGAGGCAGAAGCAAGAGCACTGTGGAGGGGATTGCAGGTGACCCAGGAGATCCAAGGCAAGTTGATGGTTGAAGGGGATTCAATGGTCATAATTAACCTCCTTACTAATGGCAAAAAACCACCATGGAGGATAGAGGCCATCATCCATGAGGCGAGGATCCTTTTCGAGGGTAGAAGAGATAATATGGCTCAACATGTGTTTCGTGAGGCCAACAGAACCATAGACAAACTTGCCAATGTTGGAGTTGATGCTGGGAATTTGATTACATGGATGTGGGGCATGCCACGTGATGTGGAAGAAATCCTTTGTAATGATAGGCAATCCATTGCTTAAGGTGGGCATTGGAAAGGGGTACAACTCCCACGTGGCCCATGATTATCATAGGGATCCTTTAGCAAAGCTACTTAATTTGAGGGCCTTAAATGTTAGGGCAAATCTGATAAAAATATTACGAGAGGCAAGCATCAAAAATCATAATGTTGAGTATCCAAGGCTTGATAGAACTAAATCTTCCCCAATGCAAAACACTCATGACCAAAATTGGCCCCATCGTAAAAGGACGAAGATTATTGGCCATAATCCAGGTGATTACGTGGATAGCTATGGCATGCGTATCCCCACCAAGTGGAGAATGTCAAACCTAGCCAAGTGTGCATAGATTTGGGGCACTAGTAACAAGGAAAGCATCATCAAGTGGGATCCGATTAATGATGACTTGGGGCTCACTGGATTGATGACGAGGCTGACAGACAAGGCCAGCTGGCAAGAGATCCAAGTGGAGGAAGATGGGAGGTCTTCTCCCATGCATGGCACTCCAAACAAGGAAGGCATCGATGAGTGTGCAACAATAGTGGAGCCGCATCATAATGACATGGGATTCGCCAGAACGTTGACACGGACGATTGGCAAGGCCATATGGTAAGAGTTCCACATGGAGGACGATGGGAAGTTCTTCCCCAGGCATGGCACTCATAACAAGGAAGTTTTCGTTACATGCCAGAAATACTATAAGTCCCACCACCTTTTTTACACAGGCAAAGGTGAAAAGGCGTGGAGCACAATCGAGGTTGAGAGTGCTAAGAGGAAGAAGATTGAAGAAAAAAAATGACGTACGTGGAACCCTGCATGGTCATTATGGAACCTGTTGCCTAGGCCATCTTGACTGAGCGTAGGTTTACCCAATTTTTTGATTTATTCTCAGGAGCTGAGGAGGACATCACCCAGGCGGTGATGGAAACCTGGGAATATGGGAAGGTAGAGATACGAGGAAGAGAGATTATCATTGATGTCAACCTGCTCATGGTTGTGATAGGGAAAATGGTTAGAGGACGCTCCATTCACCGATAGAAGCATCATTGGGAGGTTGAATTGAAGGAATTTAAAGATAACCCCAAAATTTTTAAGGAGGCTAAGAATGGTCTGACCAGAATGGATTTGCCCACCCCATGGAATGGGGTCATGAAAAATGTAATGGAATTTGTGACGGTGGAGGATCCCAGCAAGACCCTACTTAGTTTTCACTATGCTTTTGTGAATTTCTTTCGGGATGTCAACCCGATAAGCATACCTCAATTTCTGATGAACTCAATGAATTATACGATCAATGCCTGTCGTAGTAAGAGGGGGTCTGCTATGCCACTGCACCAAGGTTTGTTTAAAGTAATCTACAAGTGGGTGTTGGCCATGACTCCCAATCCTGAACCTCAGGTCATTGAGGAGGCTCAGCCTAGCCACCATGCTGAGAGCTCGGGCGCTAGAGCTAGCCCTGGTAACATCAAACCTACTTCTATGTCTCCAAGAAAGAAAAGAGTGGGGGAGCCTATCAGTAGAGGAGGGACGACAAAGAAGAGGTTGAGGATTGAGGAGCCTACGACGAGATCATCCATGAGGCTAAAAAATAAGCAAATTCAAGGAAGCTCCAAAGTGAGTGCGAGTGACATGGAGGATGAAGGACCTACAATTATGGTCCTAAAATGTTTCATTCTGAAATCCTACGCCAGCATCATTCACCAGATGTAGGAGGCCCATGACACTCTGACTCAAGTTTTCTTCAACGAGGGTTACATGCCGAAAGTGGAGGTTAATGATGTCGACGACGATGAGGAGGAAGAGAAGGATGAGGAGCTCGAGGAGGACGTCGAAGATGAGGCCTAAGGTTCCTCAAGCCCTGGTGGTTATATTTTTTATTTACGTAATGTACAGAGGAAGTCATCCTCTCAAGGTGAATGCCTTTTTTCAGTATTTTGTTTTACGTCTTGGGGAGTTTTGTTTGTTTTTGTCTAAACTGATAGGTGGTAGAATTAAGGTTTGCTCTCCTTTTCCTGTTAGGCTTTTTAGATAGGCTAGATGTAGTAAAGGACAGAAGGTCCTTAGGATGGCAAGGATCCTTAGTTTCAGCATAAGGCTGATTTTTGTAATAGGTTTTGGGTCAACCTGCAAAACCCGGTAGTTAATGAAGTTTCTTACTTAACAAAAAAAAAATTAGTTTTCTTTCGTAAATAATGCTTCTCCACACTAACCAACCTAGACCTTTGCAGTCTTATATATCTTGATCAATTGAATTATAACGGACAGAAGATAACAATGGACAGTTTTTGAAAATTTTAACATATATTTTTATATAAATTTAGAGGATAATATATATGTAAAAATATATAAAAACTCAATATATTATTATTAAAATTTAAAAATATGTTTATCTTTATCAATTGTGATATTTATTTTTATCATTCATGATCAATGGAAGTGTTTTAGTTTAGATATGGAATTGAATTCAATTCCATATGTTATAAGAGGATTGATGACTGTGTCTTATTTATAGTTTTTGAAGTGCTTATTATTCATTCATAATCAGTGGAAGTTTTTTATTTTAGAGATGCAATTGAATTCAATTCCATATGTTATAAGAGGATTGAAGTTTTATTTATAGTTTTTGAAGTACTTATTATATGACATAATATCCTATCATTAAGCTTTCCCATATATTATTAAGATAGTTTATATGGTGGACAATTTAAATATTATAAGCTTTCTCATATATTATTAAGATAGTTTATATGTTGGATAATTTATATATTATATCATAAGATTCAATTCAAGAATATTAAAAGAATTTAGGGCTCTAATTGAGCTGGTACCTTTCATCCCTTTGAGTGGGAGGTCCATGTCTTCCCTTGTTTTGATCTGGCATTTTTTTGGTCTGTATTCTTTTCTTTGGTGGTTTGCTGGTTGAGGGGCTTATTCAATTTGTTACAAATTTATTGTGCACTTGCGTTAGCCATTGTAGATCTGGATGAGGTATCTAAGGGTATAGAGCTATATGCCAACCTAATCAATGGTGTGATTTGGATCTTTTCTTTTGGTGCAGAATGTTCTGGTTGGTGGTCCCCTCTTTGGCTTTGGATATGAGCTTTGGTTGGTGAGTGTCGATCCGCATAGGTTGGTCATCAGTTTGGGTTTTTTTTAGTTGGATTTTCATATCTTTTGGTTTCATTTTACCACTGTATGGGTCCCTAAGGGGGATAGGGCCAAAGATCGACCCAAACCCAATTGGGGTGATTTTGGGGTGTTTTTGTTGCAGTAGTTTCTAGCTACTTTCCTTGGCTAATGTTGAGCTATGATTTCTGGTGCTTGAATAGTTTGGTGGTGTTTGTTGTTGTAGATTAACTCTCCAAATCTTTCTTGGGTGGTGTTACCAATGTGTGGGCTTACAGTTTGCTTTTCAGTGTGGTTCTCAAAAGAGTTACTATAACCTTTTATGCTTTGATGTGGTTTTCGTTGTAGGGTCTTGGCTTCCGGGTAGCACTTGGTGGTCTTTTTCCTTCTCGAATGAGAATTTTCTAGTTGCAATTTTCTCCTGCTCAATCATGGTTTATTCTTGCTTAAATGTTTGTTTTCTTTTATTTTTCTCTCCCTTGATGGGTTTGCTTCGTTGTTCGAACGATGGTTTTCTTGGTGGGTTGTTTGCCATGCTTCTGCAGAGCTTGTGCATGTTCAGATTGCTTTTCAAAACTTGGTGATTCTTGCCTCCGGTTTCATGGTTCTATTGGTTTTATTGCTGCACAATATTACCTTATTTGTGAGCTTAGGTGTTATTTTTCTTCCCCTACAGCTACGGGGATGGGGTGCATTGGGTCAACTTTCCATGATCCACGTGTTTGTGCCAATATGAAATATTTTTTTGCTCCTGGTTGGAATTTTGTTCGGCTTCTCCTCCACCTGATGATTCATCTGTTCCCGTCTAGTAGGGCCTAGTTTTTTTTAGAGGGAAGGATGTTTTTAAATTTCAATTTTTTTTTCCTGTTCCTTCTTCTTTCTGTTTGAGTTGGTTCCTCTCTCGGTCTGTGAGAGTTGGTTCCTTTTTCTATCTGGTGTGAGCCGGATTGTTTTTTTGAATTCCCTTGTTAATCTTGGCCATTTTTTTTTGTTTGGGTGTTAGTTTTATCAATACGTGGTTTTGTTAATTCTATATGTACATATGATATTTTTGATGTGAAAGGTTGAGGGATTCCTTTCAAAACTCTCCATTCACTATCTTGCATTGCGATCCTATAAAATTTATTATACAAGGTTGTGGAATGCCTTTCAAAACCCTCTTTTAATTAATAGTACTAAAAAAAATTAGAAGAATTTAACTTCAACAATTTTTCATTTTATAGAAACAAATTTAAAAAAATAAAAATATTTAAAACAACGATCAATCAAAAGTCAAGAAGGTTAAATGAATTTATTTTTATCAATTTTTAATTTTAGAGGAACAAAATTAATAAAATAAATAAAAAATTTTAGACAAACAACAATCATTCAAAATTCATATGAAAATAAAACAATGTTTTTATTTTACTTTTTAGTGAGACATTTATTTAATTCATTTTTATTTATAAAAAATAAAATTTTAAGCAAAAGAAATTTATAAAAAGTAAATAAAATGATTTTAATTTTTATATTAAACGTAACGTTTTTTTTGGTAAAATTAATGGAAGAGGGTTTTGAAAGGGCCCAAAAACCTTTTAAAACTGAAATAAGACAACAAACCAAAATAATGCACTTTAGCACTTAAACATAAGAGTACAGAAACTGTACTACAACACTAACCAAAACAAAACAATAACTGCATAAATCGGCACCACAAACCACAATATCCAAAGGGCAAAAAATCCGACAATACTTGTGAGAGAGCTGAGGTAGTTCTACAACATAGCATATAACTCCGATAGAATCCCACCGGACATTTGAGCCGCATCCCAACGGTCCCCAGCAGATAACCACTTCCTAAGGTAGGCAGACGAACCAAGGTAGAAATATATTCTTGATTCCATCTCCCCATTTTTGAAATAATTCTTGCTTCTCATTTTCAAAATAATTCATGCTTCTCATATTCGAAATAATTCCCACTCTTTTTTTTTAAATTAATTGGGTATTTAAAAATACCTTCATTAATGAATTAAATGGGGTATTAAAAATACCTTTATTAAGGACCAATAATTAATAAATTGATTGGGTATTTGAAAATACCTTCATTAATGAATTAAATGGGGTATTTAAAATAACTTGATTAATGAATTAAATGGGGTATTTAAAATACCTTCATTAATGACCCATAATTAATAAATTGATTGGGTATTTAAAAATACCTTCATTAATGACCATTGATTAATAAATTGATTTGGTATTTAAAATTACCTGCATAAATGAATAAACTTGTGATGCAGGAGCATCCAGTGGCATCTGATGCAGAGGCATCCAGTTGTGGGAGGGCCACTTCTGAAGAGTCGGCTCAAGAAGAAGAAGAAGAAGGCAAGGAAATTTTTTCTAAGGCAAAAATTTTAAGTTGTAGCGAAATCGCAACGTCGCGATTTCGTGACATCGTGAAATTGTGACGTCAAGGCGAGGCGGAGGTAGAAGTTGGAGGGAGTAGCGAAATCATGATGCAAAATGGAAGTGAAGGCGGAGGCTAGTGGCGAAATCATGACGTCGCAATTTCATGACGTTGCAAAATCGTGACGTCGGAGAAAAGACTCAATGGAGGCAGTGGAAGGGTCACGAAATCACGACATCGAAGCAGCAGTAGGAGGGTGCAGTGGAAGTGTCATGATTTCGTGACATGTCGTGAAATTGTGACTGTCACGAAATCATGACAAAGACTTCAGAGCAAGGGGCGAAAGGTGGAGTGGTCGCGATATCGCGATGTCACGATATCGCGACATAGTGATGTTGCGATGTAAAGCAAAGCAGGCAAGCAGCGGATGGGAGGGTTGCGATATCGCGACGGCGCAATATCACGACGTCGTGATATCGTGACAAATAGAAATAAAACCAAGGCGATATCGTGACCAAAAGGACAAGAAAGCGCAGGGAGGCTAGAATGTCGCGATATCGCGACATGTCGCGATATCACGACGGAGAGTGAAGAAGGCAAAGAAGGAGAAGGAGATGGCGGGAAAACCATGACAGGCGATATTTTCGAGGACCGTTCAAAGATGGCACGTGGCACCAAGGTGCAGTAAAGACAAACAAGAACCAAGAAGCACGAGAAACGAAGAGGATGGGCGCATAGAGTATCCTGACAGGAAGCGACAATGACAGGGCCATGCGGAGTGGGGTTTTAAATGGGGTTGGTATCCCGATTTTCACGAAGGATGTTTCAGAGGGATGGGGCTCTATAAAAACCTAGTCTTTGTAATAAATTGGGTTGGTGTCCCGGTTTAATGTGTAAGTTGTTTCAGAGGGTCGAGGCCTCTATAAAAACCTAGTTTAATGTAATAGTCGAGGTGGTGGATCGGAGAACGCACATAGAAGTGTGATTTATGAAGACCAAGCCGAGTGCTGGTCATTTGTAAGCCTGCGAGCTATTTATGTAGAGGATTTCAGATTAATAGAAGAAATTTTTTAGATTTGTGGGTGTGTGTTTTCTCGGTCCCCCATCAGTGGTATCAGAGCTAGTGATCCTGAGTGTGTAACAGATCGCCGGACGTGAGGCAGTTACACCAGGATCTGTGGTAGGGTTCTAAGAGAGAGAGTGAGTTAGGGTCTTTGAGTGCGTAAGCAGATTCGTCGAGCATGAGGCAGTTTATGCCAGGACCCGATAGAAAAATGCATCCCCGAAGAAGCCGGGACAGCAAGAGCGATATGATGACAATAGAAGAGTTTGAAGCTTTGCAGCGGTAATTTAAAGCCCTGCAAGAGGAGTGGCTCAAAATAAAATTACGATAGCAAGAGGAGCGGTACAGAAGGCATGAAGAAAGACAGAAGCTGAAGCTAAAGAAGGCTGCATGCAAAGAAGAGTGCAAGCAGGCTGCAAAGGTGTGCAGCAGTGCCGAGACCTGCCTAGAAGGAGACAGAGATTTTTTTGGGCAGGAGAAGGGGTTGGAACAAACTGTAGAGGTAGAGGAAAGTCTGGAGGTGTTGCAAGAGGCAGCAACTAGACCATGCATAAGTGAAGATCACTTCTCCACTAACCCTAGGTGTCTGATGCAGGAGCATCCAGTGGCATCTGATGCAGAGGCATCCAGTTGTGGGAGGGCCACTTCTGAAGAGTCGGCTCAAGAAGAAGAAGAAGAAGGCAAGGAAAATTTTTCTAAGGCAAAAATTTTAAGTTGTAGCGAAATCACGACGTCATGATTTTGCGACGTCACAAAATCACAACGTCAAGGTGAGGCGAAGGCAGAAGTCGGAGGGAGTAGCAAAATTGTGACATCACAATTTCGCGACGTCGTAAAATCACGATGCAAAATGGAAGTGAAGGCAGAGGCTGGTGGCAAAATCATGACGTTGTGATTTCGCGATGTCACGAAATTGTGACATCATGATTTCATGACGTCACGAAATCATGATGTCGAAGAAAATACTTAGTGGAGGCAGTGGAAGGGTCGTGATTTTGTGACACGTCACAAAATCGTGACTGTCACAAAATCATGATGTCGAAGCAGCAGCAGGAGGGTGCAGTGGAAGTGTCACGATTTCACGACATGTCACGAAATCGTGACTGTCGCAAAATCACAACAAAGACTTCAGAGCAAGGGGAGAAAGGTGGAGTGGTCGTGATATCGCGACGTCACGATATCGTGATGTCGCTATGTCATGACGTAAAGCAAAGAAAGCAAGCAGCAGACGGGAGGGTCACGATATCGTGACATCACGATATCGTGACAAACAGAAAGAAAACCAAGGCAAGGCGAGAGTTGGTCATGATATCGCGACATGTCGTGATATCGTGACCAAAAGGACAAGAAAGCGCAGGGAGGCCAGAATGTCACGATATCATGACATGTCACGATATCACGACATGTCATGATATCGTGACATGTCACGATATCATGACGAAGAGAGAAGAAGGCGAAGAAGGAGAAGGAGATGGTAGGAAAATCATGACAGGCGATATTTTTAGGGACCGTTCAAAGATGGCACGTGGCACCAAGGTGCAGTAAAGACAAACAAGAACCAAGAAGCATAGGAAACGAAGAGGATGGGCGCGCAGAGTATCCTGACAGGAAGCGACGATGACAGGGCCATGCGGAGTGGGGTTTTAAATCGGGTTGGTGTCCTGATTTTCATGAAGGATGTTTCAGAGGGTCGGGGCCTCTATAAAAACCCAGTCTTTGTAATAAATCGGGTTGGTGTCCTGGTTTAATGCGCAAGTTGTTTCAGAGGGTCGGGGCCTCTATAAAAACCCATTTTAATATAATATTCAGAGGTGGTGGATCGAAGAACACACATGGAAGGTGATTGTTGAAGACCAAGCCGAGCGCTGGTCATTTGTAAGCCTGCGGGCTGTTTATGTAGAGGATTTCAGATTAATAGAAGAAATTTTTTGGATTTTCAGGTGTGTGTTTTCCCGGTCCCCCATCAACTTGGTATTTAAAATACTGTTCCCATCCAGGTATACAAGGAAAAGATAAGCCACATAACTAGCAAAGATATACAACTGTCCCACCTCTTTAAAAACTACACCAAATATTCTAACCAAGTGAACTACCACCACTCGAGACCAATTAACCAACATCAAAATGAGCACAGTTGATGAGGTCATGTGGAAATTCCCCTTGCCATACCCTATATCCATGAAGATTCACTCCAATATTTGCCATCACGTCAGTAGCAACATTTCCCTCCCTGAGCGTGTGACAAATTTGAAAAAATTCCAACTCCTGATACAACTTTACTCCTTCATCAATTAGATTGGTTACCTTCCAACTAACATGGCACGCTCCAATAAGCATATTAATAATGTTGTAGGAATCACCCTTAATAACAACTTTCATAAAATTGAATTCATTAAGAAAGGCAATTCCGAGGTGAGCCGCCCTCGCCTCCACCACCTGCGAAGAATTCACACCCAAATAATCAACATACTCTAGCAAATGATTTCCATAATTGCCCTAGATAACGCCACCCAAGCTTGCCTTCCCCGTTCATCCCTTTGCTACCCTATCAAAATTTAATTTCATCCACTCGACAGGGGGGCACACCATTTAATAGAATTTCTTATGTTATGCACCGACGGTGGTCGATCTGTATTACCAAAGCCCAAAAATTGTTCCAACCTAATTTTGCACTGCTTCGATGCCTCTGGCAAGTCTATAGACACCGCAACACTTTCCACATTCTCCATCATTTTACCAATAATCAGATTACTCAATAATATCGTAGCCACCGTCTTCTCCCTAAAGATATTTGCATTTCTTTCTTTCCAAATTTCCCACATCACGTGGGGGAGAAAGTATTGTAAAAAACAGCTAAGACGAGGGGAATGAAAGTGTGGATACCACTAAAGGATACAATCATAAACTATTTCTGGGAAGACCCACTCCACACCCACACATCTAAGAATAGAAAGACTTATCTCCTTAAAAATACAACAATTGAGCAACATATGAGAGGTCGACTCCCAATCATATTTGTAAATATAACATCGATTGACCATATGCTAGCCCCTTTCGAGAAGATTATCTATAGTTAAAATTTGGTTTTGAGCAACCAACCAAAAAAATATATTTACCCTGGGGGAAATATGCTTAAGCCAGAGCAACTTGAATTGGAAATGTTACCCCTCCTCCATATTTAAGCAATTATAGGTTGATTTGACCGTATATCTTCCTGAACTCTCCAACTGCCAGATCAACCGATATTCAATATTTACTTGGTGAATAATGCAAAGATGCAATTCCTCCCCAAGGCTCTCCTAAACATGTCTATCACTGTCATCCCTTACACAAACTGACACCGTAGCCCAAGAAATTCTATCCCCTCTGTCTTCAAGGAAATTAGCCACATAGGTCAAACCCATTTCTCTGGAATTAACAACCAATCCCTGAAATCGCACTTATTCTGCCAACGAACGATCTCGAAGCCAAGCATCTTTCCAAAAGAGGGCCTTACTACCATTCCCTATTACCCACCTACAATGATTTTAAAGCAAATACCCAATCTTAACCAGAATATTTCCAAAAATCCAAACCACATAAGAGTAAATCTTCAAAAAGAAAGGAGCTAAATATGTACTTGGCTTTTAATATGGATCCCCACAATTTATATGATTCAGATGCCAAATTCCACCCAATTTTGGAAATCAATGCTTTATTCATTCTAACTATACTTTTTAAGTTCAACCCTCCATTGGATTTCTTTCTACAAACTGCCTCCCAAGAAACAAGATGGAATCTTCCTTTCAACTCTGGCCCCGCCCATAAGAAAGCTTTACAGGCACTATAAATTTTTAATGTTATTTTAAGAGGCACATGAAACATTGACATAAAGTAAATAGGGATGCTCTGTAAAGTACTCTGCACCAAAAAAACCTTACCTGCTTGGCTCAACAATGCTCCCGTCCATATAGTAAGTTTTCATTGAATTCTCTCAGCCAACGAAGACCACAACTCAGATTTTGTTCTCAAAAACAAAGGCAAACCAAGATATTAAGAAGGGAAAGAAGAAGTGCGATAGTTAAAAACTTCCGCAATCTCTCTCTAGACCGCAACATGAGTATTAATAAAAAATAACCCACTCTTGGCAAGACTTATTTTTTGACTAGCTGCCCTTTCATAATAGTCAAGAATAGCTTTAACTTCCATAACTACCTCCACTATGGCTACATAGACAACAAGAGTGTCATCCACAAACTGTTGATGCGATATAGGGTTGCACGTTGTCGCACGCCTCAATCCCAAAACATTTCGACGTATGATAAATGCTCTACCCAAAGCCTCCACAACAATAATGAATAGAAATAGAGACAACGAGTCCCCCTAATCTCAACCCTCGATAAGAACGTAATAATCCTACTGAAGACCCATTAATGAGCACCAAAAACTAGGCTGTTGAAAAACAAGCCTGAATTTAACTAACCCATTCATCACAAAACTTGAATTTTCTCAACACCCTGATTAAAAATGGCTAAGCAACCTGATCATATGCTTTGTTAATGTCTAACTTTAGGAAAAACCAGATCTCCTACTTTTATACACCAAATGCAGCAGCTCATGAATAACGATAGCGCCATCCAAAATTTCCAAAATTTGCCTACCCGAAACAAAGGCACTCTGGGCTTCATCAATAATTTTTGAGAGAATAAGCTTAAGTCTATTAGCAATATTTTTTGAAAGAATCTTGTACATTGTATTGCAGAGACTTATCGGTATGTAATACCTAAAGGTAGTGATAGTATCTTTCTTCGGAATGAGGGCAAATAAGGCCGCATTCACCACATTTGGGATATGCTTACTCCTATGGATTTCTCTCATGGCTTCACAAACATCTCCACCGTAGATGTGCCAAATTTTTTTAAAAAATATCAGATGGAATCCATCAGGAACCGGTGCATTAAGAGAGCCCATCCCCTTTACTGCATTCAAAATATCCTCATCCGAGAACAGGGTCAAGAGCCACCTATTCCACTCCTCGTGTTGGAAATTTGAGTTATTTTATGTTGTCATTGATGTCACATGGATCATTGATGTCACATGGATCACATTTGGTTTTGGTGGCCAAAATATTTCATAAATAAGCATTTATGATATTTTGGAAAGCATGGCTATTTACAGGGTTTTTATGAAAACCAAGGCAGACAAAATAAAAGGTTTTATTTAAAACCATGGTGGGCTTATGTGGAAAGGGCTTTTCTTAAAAGCCAAGGTGGAATTTTGTTTCATCGAAAAAGGACCTCCGGTGATGAAGATATTAAAGTTTAAAGTTTAAGTTTAAATTAATGGAGGGCCGACCTATGTGCAATTAATGGAGGTTGGCATATATATATATATATGTAAAGGTTTCAATTTATTTTGAAAAGTGGGCATATTATATATCGTCGGAAAGCTTATTTCGAGGGCTATTTGACTAACTTATTTAGAAGGAGAAATAAGGTGTGTGTAAAGAGATATTTCTGATTTTGCAAAGGGGTTCCAAAAGTGAAGTTTGCCTTGTTCTTTTTCAAGAGGATTAATTCTTTCATGAGGTGACAAGGTATGCAATATTGTGATTTATTTTATTTTATGGTATAAGTGGTTTTGGGAGTGAAAAGGTTATGCAATGTTTTGATTTATTTTATTTTATGGTACAAGTGGTTTTAGGAGAGATAAGGAAGTTGTGCAATTAAAGGCCTTGGTGATGATTATTGAAAAGTGGAGTAATGTTGATTATTTTGTGATCTACTAACCCTTGTGAAGATTGGCAAAAGAATTTTGTGATTGTGGCAGATTTACAAAGAGGTTTTTTCATCTTCATAAAAGGTATGGGCACATTCTCCTATTGATTGTTTATGGTGGTTGATTTCTGAAATATCATTGGAGGGAAAAGGATTGTTTGTGGTTTCCTTTTCGAAAGTGGTTGGTTGAATGCTTCAAGGTTTTATGAATTGAGAGTTGTGTCTAAACCTTGTTTGATAAGCATAGTTGTTGAAGCCCATTGGTTGTGAAAGAACTTGAGTTAGAAAAGAACATGAGTATCATTGTTATGTGAGATTTGTGGTTGAGCATTGTTGGAAACATTTGAGTTGGTTGATACATACTTGGACTAGGGTTGTGTGAGAGAGAGTTGTCCCTTGTGGTGATTGGTTGAGTTGAGTTGATTGAGCCTAGTCAAGTGATGTGTGAAGTGATTGTTCAAGTTCTATGAAACAAACTATTCCATTATTCTGATTTGAGTTGAGATTAAGATTAGAACATATTGAGTCTCTAAAAATTCTCTTTATGGTTCTATAAGATTTGAGTTGAGTTGAGATTGATTTGAGTTGAGAGTGAGATTAGAACATATTGAGTCTCTAACAATTCTCTTTATGCTTCTATGAGTTGAGTTGAGTTGATTTGAGTTGAGATTGATATTATATTGAGTCTGATTTCTACTTTCCATTGATAGATGTTGAGTATGAATATTTGAGTACTACTTGAGCATGATTGATTGAGCCTTTGAGAAGGCCTTTGGGATAGATTTGAGGATAGTGTTGGGATAGATTTGTGGATAGTTTTGGAGAGATTTGGGCAAGTTCTTGGTGAGCTTGCTAGAGCAGATTTGGGCAAGTTCTTGGTGAGCTTGCTAGAGCATATTTGGGCAAGTTCTTGGTGAGCTTGCTAGAGCATATTTGGGCAAGTTCTTGGTGAGCTTGTTAGATATTTATGGACAAGTTCTGTGTGAGCTTGTTAAGCAGGTTCTATGTGAGCCTATTGAGTAGGTTCTTAGTGAGCCTATTGATAGAGCTTTGGAGGTGACAGAGTATAGAGGATAGAGTCTCAGTGGATAGAGATCCAACAGCCAACATAGTTGAAGATAGATCTGAGTGAGGAGTCTTCAAGTGGAGAGAGGTCCACCAGTTAGTGTAGTAGAGAGACAAAGTCTTCTAGAAGATCACATAGCCAGAGCAGAAGGGGAAAGAGTTCTCCTATGGAAGAGATCCATGAACTTGAGATTAGGGGATCAACATCTCCTTTGGATAAAGATCCATAAACATTGTAATTGGGAGTGATTCCCAAAGAGATTGATTGAGAAAGTTTTAGTAAAATATTTTCTTTGTGGAGTAGCCCACATTGGGTGAACCACGTAAATTGTTGTGTCTCTATTGTGTATGGTTTTTGTGCATTGCTTATATACTATGATATTGATAATTATATTTACATAACATAATATTGATTTGGAAGAGAAAGTAAAAAGTGGTCTTATACTGTTCACCCCCCTCTCAGTATAAGCTTGTGTTCTTCAATTGGTATCAGAGTGGGTTCCTTCAAAAGGCTAACAACTTGAGGGTAGATTCTACAAAGAACACAGATGGCTTCACAGAATGGATTATCTTCAAATAAGGCTCCATTGTTTGATGGTAACAATTATGCTTTCTGGAGCATGAGGATGAAGAACTACTTGATATCACAAGGATATGAGGTATGGCAGATGGTTGAAAAAGAGTATAAGGTTGAAGGTGATCCCGAGGAAGATAAGACTACCAAGAAATTGGTTGAGATCAATGCAAGAGCAATGAATTATATTTTGAGTGGGCTACGTGAGATAGATTTTGCAAAGGTCATGGTATGTACTTCAGCTAATGAGATGTGGACCAAGTTGAGGAATACTTATGAAGGAGATTCCAAGGTAAAGTTGGCAAAACTACAAACTCATAGAAAAATATTTGAGGAATTGAAAATGGAAGATTCTGAAGATATTGCAAAGTTCTTACTTCGAGTTGATGAGATTACTAACACTATGAGAGGCCTAGGTTTTGAGATGAAAGAATCAGAAGTTACTCAAAAGGTTTTGAGATCACTTCCCATGAAATATGATGCAAAGGTTTCAACAATAGAAGAAACAATGGATATCAACAAGTTAACAATGGAAGAATTGCAAGGTACTCTCACAGACTTATGAGATGAGGGTAAGTAAGCATCAAGCTCCAATAAAAGAGATTGCATTCAAGGCTTCAAAAAAGAGAAAGGGAAAGTTTTAGAAATAGATAGAGTTTTAGAAAATGATGAGGAAGCTAACTTCATCAAAAGGAATAAGGACTCAAGGAATTTCAGAGATATAAGGAAAGTCAGGTGCTACAAGTGTGGTGATCTTGGTCACTATGCATACAAGTGTCCACATGAAGAAATCAGTGATGATGAAAAATAGGGTCATAGAAGAAAAGAAGATGGAAAGCATAAGCATGACAAAGATGACAGATTCAAGAAAAATAGGTATGAGAAGAAGAAAATTTTTCGTAAGGCAAAGAAATCTTACTACATTGTAGAAGCAAGTGATAGTTCAGATTACAATGATAAAGATCAGTCAGATGAAGAAGAATGTACATTCTTTGGAATAAGTGAAGAAAAGCAAGAACACCTATTCCTAGGTATTGAAGTTAAAGAAGAGGATGTGCCTATTGAAGAAAGACATGAAGAGCTTGCCATAGCCATTGAGCAAGCAGATAGGTACAAGAAATGTCTAAGGATACTAAAATGCTTCATATGTGGAGATTTTGGGCATATAGATGATGATTGCACATACTACAACAATTACAACAAGGAAAGTGTATTTGAAAAAGAAAGCAACAGTTCTAGTGACAATTCTAGCAATAGTGAAAACAAAGAAGTCTCATTTTTGGTAATAGAAAAGGAAGAGGATGAGCCAAGTAAACAAAAATCAGAAATCAAAAGGTTAAAATAAGAATACAGGAATCTTGAAAACAAGATTCGAACAGATGTCAAAATCAGAGAAGAACTACTTCAAACAATCAGTAATCTCAGAGAAGAGCTTCAAAATGCAAAAAGGATAGAAGAGAGGATGAATGAAGAACTAAGGGTAACAATGACAAGACATGATACATTAGATGAAAATATTCAAAAAGGAGTGGAAACTTATTTTAAGGTTGTATCTTACTTCCAAGAAAAGTCACACTCAAAAGGAAAGGAAGTTCTAAAATATGAAAGCAAGGAAGCACCTAAGATTTGTGAGGAAAGTTCCAAAGTTCCTATGGCTCCAAATATTCAGTTTGGTTCTTGTTTTGAGATAGGTGAATCAAGTTCAAAGGGAAAAGAAATTCTTGAAGAGAAAGGCAAGGAAGAAACTAAGGAAGAGGTTTTAGATGCTACAAAGAAGGTTCAAGAATGCAATGCACAAGTTGAAGATGATCATAAGGATAATGGTCAAGAAAGGTATGAGGAACCAAGGCATGAACAAAGGGCTTTTCAAGGATATTGTTTTTCTTGTAATGGATTTGGACACAGGGCTATACATTGCAGGATCCATGGATCAAAGAAGTTTGATTTTGCTAGAAGAAACTTCAAGGGAAGAAGGTATGGTTTTCAGGGACATTGCTTCTCATGCAACAGGATTGGTCATAGAGCTTTTCAGTGCAAAGGAAATGAGCAACATGGTTTTGGTTTTAGAGCTACACAATTCAGAAGTCATGGTTATAATGGTCATGAAAATAGAGCTTCACAATACAGGGTTCAGGAAAGGAATGGATATGGAAATTATTTTAAGAATAATTTCAGGACATGGGCACCAACCAAAGGCTACAATATCAAGTGTTTTAATTGCAATAACTTTGGGCATATTGCAAGATGGTGTAGGACTCAATTCCAAATAGGTTCAAGGCAAGAAGGTCAAAAAGGTTCTAGACAAGAAGATCAAGTAATTCATCAAGAGAAGGATATCAGAAAAACATGGAAGGAAGTTGATAGAGGAAAGAAACAATGTGATATGGGAGTAAAAGTACTCCCACCCCAAAATTAATCACCTCAAAAGAGAAGGTGGTGAGGGGGCTATGCTTAAGAGTCATATCTTTTAGCCCCATAGGTGTCCCTTTTGCCATTGATGTCAAAGGGGGAGAGATTTGAGTAAGGGGAGGAGAATTGAGTTAGGGGAGCAGCCTCCAAAGAGAGAATTGAGTTAGGGAGTAGCCTCCAAAGAGAGTATTGAGTTAGGGGAGCAGCCTCCATAGAGAGTATTGAGTCGGGGGAGCAACTTTGATTCTCAGAGATGGTTTTTGTAGTGATTGTGGTGATTTGCATTAGAGGTGTTGCCATCAATGACAAAGGGGGAGATTGTTGGAAATTTGAGTTAATTTGAGGTATTTTATGTTGTCATTGATGTCACATGGATCACATTTGGTTTTGGTGGCTAAAATATTTCATAAATAAGCATTTATGATATTTTGGAAAGCATGGCTATTTACAGGGTTTTTATGAAAACCAAGGCAGGAAAAATAAAAGGTTTTATTTAAAACCATGGTGGGCTTATGTGGAAAGGGATTTTCTTAAAAGCCAAGGTGGAATTTTGTTTCATCGAAAAAGGACCTCCGGTGATGAAGATATTAAAGTTTAAAGTTTAAGTTTAAATTAATGGAGGGCCGACCTATGTGCAATTAATGGAGGTTGGCATATATATATATGTAAAGGTTTCAATTTATTTTGGAAATTGGGTATATTATATATCGTCGAAAAGCTTATTTCGAGGGCTATTTGACTAACTTATTTAGAAGGAGAAATAAGGTGTGTGTAAAGAGATATTTCTGATTTTGCAAAGGGGTTCCAAAAGTGAAGTTTGCCTTGTTCTTTTTCAAGAGGATTAATTCTTTCATGAGGTGACAAGGTATGCAATATTGTGATTTATTTTATTTTATGGTATAAGTGGTTTTGGGAGTGAAAAGGTTATGCAATGTTTTGATTTATTTTATTTTATGGTACAAGTGGTTTTAGGAGAGATAAGGAAGTTGTGCAATTAAAGGCCTTGGTGATGATTATTGAAAAGTGGAGTAATGTTGATTATTTTGTGATCTACTAACCCTTGTGAAGATTGGCAAAAGAATTTTGTGATTGTGGCAGATTTACAAAGAGGTTTTTTCATCTTCATAAAAGGTATGGGCACATTCTCCTATTGATTGTTTATGGTGGTTGATTTCTGAAATATCATTGGAGGGAAAAGGATTGTTTGTGGTTTCCTTTTCGAAAGTGGTTGGTTGAATGCTTCAAGGTTTTCTGAATTGAGAGTTGTGTCTAAACCTTGTTTGATAAGCATAGTTGTTGAAGCCCATTGGTTGTGAAAGAACTTGAGTTAGAAAAGAACATGAGTATCATTGTTATGTGAGATTTGTGGTTGAGCATTGTTGGAAACATTTGAGTTGGTTGATACATACTTGGACTAGGGTTGTGTGAGAGAGAGTTGTCCCTTGTGATGATTGGTTGAGTTGAGTTGATTGAGCCTAGTCAAGTGGAGGATTTATTAAGTTTTATGAAAACACACTTCATTCATTATTGTGATGAGTTGAGATTAAGGTTAGAACATATTGAGTCTCTAACAATTCTCTTTATGGTTCTATGAGACTTTGAGTTGAGTTGAGATTGATTTGAGTTGAGATTAGAATTAGAACATATTAAGTCTCTAACAATTCTCTTTATGCTTCTATGATATTGATTTGAGTTGAGTTGAGATTGAGATTAGAACATATTGAGTCTCTAACAATTCTCTTTATGCTTCTATGAAGTTGAGTTTGAGTTGAGATTGCCATTCATTGTTGAGTTCATATTTGAGCTTTGCTTGATAATTTGTGAAGATTTGAGTGCTACTTGAGCATGATTGATTGAGCCTTTGAGAAGGCCTTTGGGATAGATTTGAGGACAGTGTTGGGAAGATTTGTGGATAGATTTTAGAGTAGATTTGGGCAAGTTCTTGGTGAGCTTGCTAGAGCATATTTGGGCAAGTTCTTGGTGAGCTTGCTAGAGCATATTTGGGCAAGTTCTTGGTGAGCTTGCTAGAGCATATTTGGACAAGTTCTTGGTGAGCTTGTTAAGCATTTGACAAGTTTTGTGTGAGCTTGTTAAAGTTGGATGTGTGAGCCTATTGAGAGGTTCTTAGTGAGCCTATTGATAGAGCTTTGGAGGTGATAGAGTATAGAGGATAGAGTCTCAATGGATAGAGATCCAATAGCCAACATAGTTGAAGATAGATCTGAGTGAGGAGTCTTCAAGTGGAGAGAGGTCCACCAGTTAGTGCAATAGAGAGACAAAGTCTTCTAGAAGATCACATAGCCAGAGCATAAGGGGAAAGAGTTCTCCTATGGAAGAGATCCACGAACTTGATATTAGGGGATCAACATCTCCTTTGGATAGAGATCCATAAACATTGTAATTGGGAGTGATTCCCAAAGAGATTGATTGAGAAAGTTTTAGTAAAATATTTTCTCCGTGGAGTAGCCTCACATTGGGTGAACCACGTAAATTGTGGTGTCTCTATTGTGTATGGTGTTTTGTTTGCTTACTATTGCTATGAGTTATTAATGCCTGCTATATTTGGTTACAATTAAGGACATTAATAATTGAATTGGAAGAGAAAGTAAAAAGTGGTCTTATACTGTTCACCCCCCTCTCAGTATAAGCTTGTGTTCTTCAATTGGTATTAGAGTGGGTTCCTTCGGAAAGGCTAACAACTTGAGGGCAGATTCTACAAAGAACACATATGGCTTCATAGAAAGGATTATCTTCAAATAAGGCTCCATTGTTTGATGGTAACAATTATGCTTTCTAGAGCATGAGGATGAAGAACTACTTGATATCACAAGGATATGAGGTATGGCAGATGGTTGAAAAAGAGTATAAGGTTGAAGGTGATCCCGAGGAAGATAAGACTACCAGGAAATTGGTTGAGATCAATGCAAGAGCAATGAATTGTATTTTGAGTGGGCTACGTGAGATAGATTTTGCAAAGGTCATGGTATGTACTTCAGCTAATGAGATGTGGACCAAGTTGAGGAATACTTATGAAGGAGATTCCAAGGTAAAGTTGGCAAAACTACAAACTCATAGAAAAATATTTGAGGAATTGAAAATGGAAGATTCTGAAGATATTGCAAAGTTCTTACTTCGAGTTGATGAGATTACTAACACTATGAGAGGCCTAGGTTTTGAGATGAAAGAATCAGAAGTTACTCAAAAGGTTTTGAGATCACTTCCCATGAAATATGATGCAAAGGTTTCAGCAATAGAAGAAACAATGGATATCAACAAGTTAACAATGGAAGAATTGCAAGGTACTCTCACAACTTATGAGATGAGGGTAAGTAAGCATCAAGCTCCAATAAAAGAGATTGCATTCAAGGCTTCAAAAAAAGAGAAAGGGAAAGTTTCAAAAATAGATAGAGTTTTAGAAAATGATGAGGAAGCTAACTTCATCAAAAGGAATAAGGACTCAAGGAATTTTAGAGATATAAGGAAAGTCAGGTGCTACAAGTGTGGTGATCTTGGTCACTATGCATACAAGTGTCCACATGAAGAAATCAGTGATGATGAAAAATAGGGTCATAGAAGAAAAGAATATGGAAAGCATAAGCATGACAAAGATGACAGATTCAAGCAAAACATGTATGAGAAGAAGAAATTTTTTCGTAAGGCAAAGAAATCTTACTACATTGTAGAAGCAAGTGATAGTTCAGATTACAGTGATAAAGATCAGTCAGATGAAGAAGAATGTACATTCTTTGGAATAAGTGAAGAAAAGCAAGAACACCTATTCCTAGGTATTGAAGTTAAAGAAGAGGATGTGCCTATTGAAGAAAGACATGAAGAGCTTGCCATAGCCATTGAGCAAGCAGATAGGTACAAGAAAGGTCTAAGGATACTAAAATGCTTCATATGTGGAGATTTTGGGCATATAGATGATGATTGCACATACTACAACAATTACAACAAGGAAAGTGTATTTGAAAAAGAAAGCAGCAGTTCTAGTGACAATTCCAGCAACAGTGAAAACAAAGAAGTCTCATTTTTGGTAATAGAAAAGGAAGAGGATGAGCCAAGTAAACAAAAATCAGAAATCAAAAGGTTAAAATAAGAATACAAGAATCTTGAAAACAAGATTCGAACAGATGTCAAAATCAGAGAAGAACTACTTCAAACAATCAGTAATCTCAGAGAAGAGCTTCAAAATGCAAAAAGGATAGAAGAGAGGATGAATGAAGAACTAAGGGTAACAATGACAAGACATGATACATTAGATGAAAATATTCAAAAAGGAGTGGAAACTTATTTTAAGGTTGTATCTTACTTCCAAGAAAAGTCACACTCAAAAGGAAAGGAAGTTCTAAAAGATGAAAGCAAGGAAGCACCTAAGATTTGTGAGGAAAGTTCCAAAGTTCCTATGGCTCCAAATATTCAGTTTGGTTCTTGTTTTGAGATAGGTGAATCAAGTTCAAAGGGAAAAGAAATTCTTGAAGAGAAATGCAAGGAAGAAACTAAGGAAGAGGTTTTAGATGCTACAAAGAAGGTTCAAGAATGCAATGCACAAGTTGAAGATGATCATAAGGATAATGGTCAAGAAAGGTATGAGGAACCAAGGCATGAACAAAGGGCTTTTCAAGGATATTGTTTTTCTTGTAATGGATTTGGACACAGGGCTATACATTGCAGGATCCATGGATCAAAGAAGTTTGATTTTTCTAGAAGAAACTTCAAGGGAAGAAGGTATGGTTTTCAGGGACATTGCTTCTCATGCAACAGGATTGGTCATAGAGCTTTTCAGTGCAAAGGAAATGAGCAACATGGTTTTGGTTTTAGAGCTACACAATTCAGAAGTCATGGTTATAATGGTCATGAAAACAGAGCTTCACAATACAGGGTTCATGAAAGGAATGGATATGGAAATTATTTTAAGAATAATTTTAGGACATGGGCACCAACCAAAGGCTACAATATCAAGTGTTTTAATTGCAATAACTTTGGGCATATTGCAAGATGGTGTAGGACTCAATTCCAAACAGGTTCAAGGCAAGAAGGTCAAAAAGGTTCTAGACAAGAAGATCAAGTAATTCATCAAGAGAAGGATATCAGAAAAACATGGAAGGAAGTTGATAGAGGAAAGAAACAAAGTGATATGGGAGTAAAAGTACTCCCACCCCAAAATTAATCACCTCAAAAGAGAAGGGGGTGAGGGGGCTAAGCTTAAGAGTCATATCTTTTAGCCCCATAGGTGTCCCTTTTGCCATTGATGTCAAAGGGGAAGAGATTTGAGTTAGGGGGAGCAGCCTCCAAAGAGAGTATTGAGTTAGGGGGAGCAGCCTCCATAGAGAGTATTGAGTCAGGGGAGCAACTTTGATTCTCAGAGATGGTTTTTGTAGTGATTGTAGTGTTTGCATTAGAGGTGTTGCCATCAATGACAAAGGGGGAGATTGTTGGAAATTTGAGTTATTTTATGTTGTCATTGATGTCACATGGATCATTGATGTCACATGGATCATATTTGGTTTTGGTGGCTAAAATATTTCATAAATAAGCATTTATGATATTTTGGAAAGCATGGCTATTTACAGGGTTTTTATGAAAACCAAGGCAGGCAAAATAAAAGGTTTTATTTAAAACCATGGTGGGCTTATGTGGAAAGGGCTTTTCTTAAAAGCCAAGGTGGAATTTTGTTTCATTGAAAAAGGACCTCCGGTGATGAAGATATTAAAGTTTAAAGTTTAAGTTTAAATTAATGGAGGGCCGACCTATGTGCAATTAATGGAGGTTGGCATATATATATATGTAAAGGTTTCAATTTATTTTGGAAAGTGGGCATATTATATATCGTCGGAAAGCTTATTTCGAGGGCTATTTGACTAACTTATTTAGAAGGAGAAATAAGGTGTGTGTAAAGAGATATTTCTGATTTTGCAAAGGGGTTCCAAAAGTGAAGTTTGCCTTGTTCTTTTTCAAGAGGATTAATTCTTTCATGAGGTGACAAGGTATGCAATATTGTGATTTATTTTATTTTATGGTATAAGTGGTTTTGGGAGTGAAAAGGTTATGCAATGTTTTGATTTATTTTATTTTATGGTACAAGTGGTTTTAGGAGAGATAAGGAAGTTGTGCAATTAAAGGCCTTGGTGATGATTATTGAAAAGTGGAGTAATGTTGATTATTTTGTGATCTACTAACCCTTGTGAAGATTGGCAAAAGAATTTTGTGATTGTGGCAGATTTACAAAGAGGTTTTTTCATCTTCATAAAAGGTATGGGCACATTCTCCTATTGATTGTTTATGGTGGTTGATTTCTGAAATATCATTGGAGGGAAAAGGATTGTTTGTGGTTTCCTTTTTGAAAGTGGTTGGTTGAATGCTTCAAGGTTTTATGAATTGAGAGTTGTGTTTAAACCTTGTTTGATAAGCATAGTTGTTGAAGCCCATTGGTTGTGAAAGAACTTGAGTTAGAAAAGAACATGAGTATCATTGTTATGTGAGATTTGTGGTTGAGCATTGTTGGAAACATTTGAGTTGGTTGATACATACTTGGACTAGGGTTGTGTGAGAGAGAGTTGTCCCTTGTGATGATTGGTTGAGTTGAGTTGATTGAGCCTAGTCAAGTGATGTGTGAAGTGATTGTTCAAGTTCTATGAAATAAACTATTCCATCATTCTATGTTGAGTTGAGATTAAGGTTAGAACATATTGAGTCTCTAACAATTCTCTTTATGGTTCTATAAGACTTGAGTTGATTTGAGATTGATTTGAGTTGAGAGTTGAGATTAGAACATATTGAGTCTCTAACAATTCTCTTTACTTTAAGTTGATTTGAGTTGAGTTGAGTTGAGATTGATATTAGAACATATTGAGTCAAAATTCTCTTTATGCTTCTATGAAGTTAATTTGAGTTGAGATCATTCATTGTTGAGTTAATTTTATTGAAGATTTGAGTGCTACTTGAGCATGATTGATTGAGCCTTTGAGAAGGCCTTTGGAAAGATTTGAGGATAGTTTTGGGACATATTTGTGGATAGTTTTGGATTGTTTGGGCAAGTTCTTGGTGAGCTTGTTAGAGTAGATTTGGGAAGTTTGGTGAGCTTGCTAGAGTAGATTTGGGAAAGTTCTTGGTGAGCTTGCTAGAGATTTTGGGCAAGTTCTTGGTGAGCTTGCTAGAGTAGATTTGGGCAAGTTCTTGGTGAGCTTGCTTGAGCAGATTTGACAAGTTCTATGTGAGCTTGTTAAGCAGGTTCTATGTGAGCCTATTGAGCAGGTTTTTTGTGAGCCTATTGATAGAGCTTTGGAGGTGACAGAGTACAGAGGACAGAGTCTCAGTGGATAGAGATCCAGAAGCCAACACAGTTGAAGACAGATCTGAGTGAGGAGTCTTCAAGTGGAGAGAGGTCCACCAGTTAGTGCAGTAGAGAGACAGAGTCTTCTAGAAGATCACATAGCCAGAGCAGAAGGGGAAAGAGTTCTCCTGTGGAAGAGATCCATGAACTTGAGATTAGGGGATCAGCATCTCCTTTGGACAGAGATCCATAAACATTGTAATTGGGAGTGATTCCCAAAGAGATTGATTGAGAAAGTTTTAGTAAAATATTTTCTCCGTGGAGTAGCCCACATTGGGTGAACCACGTAAATTGTGGTGTCTCTATTGTGTATGGTGACTTGTGCTCTTGTTTACTACTGCTATCTGCTTATTGATGCTTGCTATATTTGTTATCACTGACATTAATTGATATTGATTTGGAAGAGAAAGTAAAAAGTGGTCTTATATTGTTCACCCCCCTCTCAGTATAAGCTTGTGTTCTTCACCTCGGATACCAACCCTAGGATTACATCCAGAATTTCCTCCTTAATGGGTAAATCTTGATCAGGCTCTAAATATAACAAATTACTAAAGAAATCAACTGCCTCCTACCTTACATCACAACTTCTTGAACTTGTACTTCCATCGCCTCTGAATATCTCTGTGATCCTATTTCGACCTCTCCTCCTTAGAGTGGAGGCATGGAAAAAGTGGGAATTACGATCCCCTTCCTTGAGCCACAACCCCCTAGACTTTTGTTTCCAAAACAACTCCTCTTAAGCCTTTCTGTTATTATATTCTGCTAAAGCATGACGTTCCTCTCTAATATAAAATGTAAAGTTTATACTAATAAAAATATTTATTTTATAAAAAAATGATTTTTGATTTTGTGGTCAGTTGGAGAGGATTGGACGATGAGAGTATCCTGAGTTCAGCCTCCTATTGTGAAGTTCCCTGATTCCTCTTTATCCCAAGACTATGAATCCCTTAATGTGGAGGCCATGAATATTACGTCCATTATGGATATGGTGGGGGGAGGAATCGACTCTCACCAAAAATGAGAAATATTACGATGGAACTAGTGGAAGCGAAGGGACACGTAGATCTAAAAGGCTGGCTAAATTGGGTAAAGCCCCGATGGAGATTGATGACTCAAAATCTGATGATTTTCAGCCACCTTCTAAGAAGTTTAAACTTATTCAGGATAGGAGCAATATCAAAATATGGCAGAAAATTCAAATCCTCTGCAAGAGCTTGGTGCTGAACATTTTGAAAGATAATATCATGAAGTTGCAACATTCTCTCACCTTCTTGCTATAGGCCATTGTTTCCTTTATGCAAGCTTCTATTTCCTATGCTGAGGAGATCTTAGCCCTTATGGGTTGGCAGTCTTGGGATATCAACGAACATAAAGATGACAATGAAGCTAGTCCAAACAGCACGAAGATCTGATGTTGGTTTGGATCTGTTCTCTATGTTTTGCTTTCTAGGGTTGGACCCTTTTTTTTTTTGGTTTCTGCTGGCTTTTGTGGGAATTTCTTGTTCGTGTTCAGGTCCTGTTTAGCTTTTATGCTAGTTGTCTTCGGTTTTTATCTTTGTTGTTGGTATTTTTTGTGTTTCCTTAGTTTCATCTGAACATAAAAAGACCCATTAAATGCTGAAAGACAAAAACATGTAGAAAAAAGCTAAAACAGTAACAGAAAGGAAAAGAAAACCCAAAAAAACCAAAATTCCCTTAAACATTTTTTTTTAAATAATTTATTAATTTTTATTTTTGTTAAACAAACACAAACTCTAATAACCTAATTTCTAATTGAAACATAAACCCATAAATTCATACGCAAAAGTTCTTTAGTCAAAATTTAGTAGGAAACCCATTTCAGCGACAAGTGTTCCAAACTAACCAGACCCTTTGTGAGCTAATGAAAGTATCGACAAATAATAAAAAAAAAATTGATGGTTGCATATGGAGCTCTTTGTTCAGTGTCCAACACAATTTGAGTGGCAGTAGAATGATTCAATTAATCTTTCATTCATAAGAGCAAACTCTGTAATTTAACTCCGGCAATGTGTTAGACAAATAATGCTAAACTCTTAGGTTAAAATTTCCAAATTAAACTCTCATGTTAAATTTTTCAAATTAAGAATCTTTCGTATCTTATGGAACTCCATTCAGACCCAGAATTCTATTTATAAGATCGATGGTAGTTATATCCTACATCCTCCGTATAAAACATTCTTCATATCATATAAAAAAATATAGAGGTTTTGCAAATTCCACGAAAGCCAAACTTTCTATAACAATAATAAATATGGTTATCAACCTCCACAAAAAGAAACCCTTCGTTAAATATATGTTTAAAATTTAAAATTATATTTTATTTATATAAAAATTAATTATATTTTAAAATAATATGTAAGTATAAAACCTCTTTCCACATTTACATATAATCAAAAAAAATATTTGTTTAAAATTTAAAATTATACTTTTTCAAATTAATATTTATTTTTATTTTTAAAAGTAAACTAATAAAATGAATACTTATATAAAAGATTGATTATATTTTGAAATAATATACAGGTATCAAACTACTTTTCACATTCACATATAATCATTTTATATAACACTAGTAGAGGAGTTGGAGAGCAAGTGGGTAGTTAAACCTCTCTAGTTGCTGAGAGGCCCAGGTTCAAATCTCTCGCCTCACATGTTGCGGATATGTTATGTAATGGTTCCCTCGTGGTCACAGTATGTTTACCCCTTGTGGCCACCACCAAAAAAAAAAAAAAAAAAAAATCATTTTATATAACACTAAACCCAAACATATATGATGTCATTAATCATTTATATTATATAATATATCAAATTATTTTTAACCTAATATAGTTATTGTTCATTAAATGAACTAAATGCAAACCCTTATACAATAGATATATACTAGATTTCAAATTGTGTAATAGCTCATTCTTTAGAGTTTCCAAAAATAGCTAAAAATTATTTTTAAATTTTGAAATTTTTAGCAATCTCCATAATATTGTTACATGTTTTAGTAATAATCCTACATATTAAGCCAACATGCAATTCACAACCATTTATGTATAAATTGAGATCTTGCAACCATCCATGCTTAATAAGTCTAACATGTATATAGTTTATTTTAGTAATCTTAAGACTCATCAATGTCTATTCAAGGCCAATGTATTTTTTGTTGAATTTTATAAAGCTAGCATCCATGAGCACCTATATCAATCCAATATCTATAATGAATTTTAAAATTTTAACACCCATCAATGCACATATTAGGCCAACGTGTTAATTTAGATTATTATTTTTGAGAAGTATAGATGAGGTTTGGTTTCCAGTCAAGTTTTTATGTTGGTTAAAGCATGGTGTTTATGGTATGGTAGACATAATATTCTATCCAGATTAGGTTTAAACATCAATTAATACCATTAATTACTTGGTTATATAATTATGCATCATTCCTCTTTGTCAAGATTATAGGTAAGTTCATTTTGTAGAAATCATTCAAGTATGACTATAACAAATACTCATTACTATATAATACTTAATCTAAATTCAAGTATTACATTAACAATACCCAAAAATGCATTTAGACTCTTCTCAACCCATTGCTAGATCACAATAGAATATTAGTTTAATCCTGCATGCAATACCAAACATGAAATTATCATTGATTAACTATTCAGTGAAGTATAATAGGTCATATGAACTCATGACTCATTATATTTTTATAAGATATAGTGAAATGGTATCTTGTTTTCATATTCAACATTCCATACAAGGTACTATAATGTTGAAGTATGTAATCTGATCTTTTTTTGCTAAAGGCTAAAAGTGTTATAACACTGGTTATGAGCACTAATGATGTAGCCTATGAGATACTATGTAAGGCTATGGCCATTCTTCATGTAAGCTTATGAACATAAGTTATGTAAGCCTTCAAGCATTATCTATGCAAGCCTAAGGCATCTTCATGTAAACCTAAGGGAACTCTTTATATATTCACCCTTAGTGATATTGGTTAATCCATCTATATAGATAAACTTGATTAAAGGGCATAATATTTATTGTATTTAATTTAACCTTCAAGTCACATTATGTTGGCTTGAGGTTAACATCTAATTGGAGACTTCATATCACTATAAATACCCATAATGATGATCCATTACATCAATGAGATATATAAAATTACTTATTTCATACTATCTCTCTATCTCATTTATCAATACTATATTTAATCACTCTTACATATTTTCTAGATATGATTGTGGTGAATGTATGTTTCAAATGTTTTTTAAAATAGTGTAAATATCAACATATAGAAGCTTTGTATTTGTTTGAATAGAGTATAAGCAAGTTATGAACCTTTACTAAAGATATAAATTTGGTACAATACCTATATTGGTCATGAACCTTTACTAAAGATATAAATTTGGTACAATACCTATATTGGTCATGAACCTCATAAAGTATAATAGTTAGTATTTCTAATTCAACCCTTAGATTTTGATGCAGGAGCATCCGGTGAGAGAAGGGCAATCTTGCATCCTCCAAATTCTTTTTTTATTTTTATTATTATTTTCTAAGTACTTTGAATTTAGTGTGGTTCCAATCCTTTCCCATGGGGAAGTTTTGTAAAAGGAAAGGGAAGTTTCGGGGAAGTTTTTAAAGCAAAGGCTAAGGTTGGGCTGGGGTCGCGAAATCGTGACCCCAAGGCTTCGGCAAGGGCAAAGACCAGTTTGGGTCACGATATCGCGACGTCGCGATGTCGCGACGTCGCGATATCGCGACAATAGTTAACAGCTTCAGCAACAATGAGTTTTCGTCGTGATATCGTGACGTCGCGATATCGCGACGAGTTGTCAATTGAGAACAAAGGCACGGTGCAGACTAAGAAGGGGGGAAGGTTTGGTCGCGATATCGCGACGTCGCGATATCGCGGCATCAATTGCAAAATGAAAAGAGGTGACCGTTGGGTCACGATATCGTGACATGTCGCGATATCGCGGCTTTATTTGCCAAAGTGAAAGCAGGGGGACAGTGAGTCGCGATATCGCGACAAATTTGAAGACAAGCTTTTGAGAACACGCGGACAGACAAGAAGACAAGCCATAGTGACACGTGGCCTCCACGTGTGTTAAGGTGACTCGGCCAGTTGAAGACAAAGCGAAAATTAGACGCGCGGGCTGTCACGTAAATTAAAGTTAGAATTGGTAGCCGCGTGTATTAAAGATGGAGATAGCCATCACAGCAATTACAGAGGCTCAGAAGGACAACAGTATGGGCGAGACAGAGGCTCAGAAGGATGACTTGACCAAGGTGGTGGTTGTAGGTCGAGGAAGGTCATTAATGAAGATTTCATTGTGGATCGGGCAGTGGCCCATTTATGATAGAAATTTGAAAATTCGGCCGAAGGAGGGAAAATCGAAATTGAATTTGTTAGGCAGCGGCATTAATGGTCGAGAGGATCGGGGCCTCGATAAAAACCCAAAAAATTGTAAGAGAAGGGATGGTGAGTTCGGGATTGTGGGAGAAGAAGTATGCTGGGAAAATTGTAACAGAGGACTGTATTAATGAAATTTACTGCAAATTAATGAGAAATTGCTTGTTTGAATCTCGACCTCGCCATCAAGTGGTATCAGAGCGGGAGCTCCTGAGCGTGTAACAGATCGCCGGAGAGAGGCAGTTACACCAGGATCTGTGGAAGGATTTTATAAAAAAAAAAATATAATGCCTCCACGAAGAAACCGTGGCGGAGTAGGAAATGTGGTGCCGGCCGAAGACTTCCGAGCCTTGCAGAGACAAGTTCAAGCCTTGCAAGCAGAGTTACGCAGAAGGCACGAGCCCGAAAGGGATGAGGAAAGTGAGGACGAAGTTGAAGAAGAAGACCAATCTGAGGAAGAGGAAGAGGCTATGGATCCTGCACAAGCCCGGTTGTACAAGGCCATCTCTCAGATTGGAAAGCAACCAAAAATGGAGGTTTCCACGTACTCGGGTAACTTAAATCCAGAAGAAGTAATTGATTGGATAAATGATTTAGAGGAGTATTTCGAGTACGAGGAGGTTGAAGACCCTAATCGGGTCAGATTTGCTAAGACCAAGTTGAAGGGTCATGCCAGCATTTGGTGGAGGGGAATACAGTTGGAGAGGAACAGAAGAGGGAAGGAGAGAATAACAAGATGGGAGAGAATGGTGGAGAAGCTGAAAAGACAGTTCATCCCGACAGATTACGAGTTGGATCTGCTAAGAAAAATGCAGAGTTTGAGACAGACAAACAAAACTGTCCAAGAGTACACCGAGGAGTTTTACAAGATCTCCATTAGAACCGGGCATTTAGAGGCAAACAAAGAAAAGGTTGCCCGTTATATCAATGGGTTGAGACTCGGTATCCAGGAGGAACCGAGCCTGGTTCGGGTAAGCACCATTGAGGATGCTTACCAATTTGCCTTAAAGGTGGAAGAAAAGCTAAATAGGCGGTTTGAAGGCAAGCAAAGAGGAAGGGGCCATGGTGGAAGAACTGGTGGGAGGACCAGTGGAGAAAAGTACAAAGACCCGAAGAAGACTGGTGAAGCTAGTAGTAACCAGGATCAAAGGGAAGAGGATGTTTACCAGCCCCGAGATCAGAACAACTACCCAAGAGGACGGGGTGGATCTGGACGAGGATTTGGAAGAGGAGTATTTCGTGGGACATGTTTCCACTGTGGTGAAGAAGGACACCGGGCATTTGAGTGTCCACAACACCGAGAAAGGACGAACAAGAGGCCTGAGGGTCCAGCCAGAGCTGCTGTGGCAGAGGAAGATGCTGAGTCTGAACATTCCGAAGAAGCGGAGAGAGGGGAAGCAATGATTGTAAGAAGAGTCCTGTTGAATGAGGAGAAGGACACAGACCGGAGAAGAAGTTTATTCCGCACAAGATGTAAGTGTGCGGGCAAAGTTTGCAATATTATTATTGATAATGGTAGCACGGATAACCTGGTTTCGGAAGAAATGGTTACAAAGCTACAGTTGGAAAGGAAGAAGCACCCGCATCCATACCGGGTCGCATGGTTACAGAAGGACCACAAAGCTTTGGTCAATGAATAGTGCTCCGTTAAATTTAACATTGGAAATTATTGTGATGAGGTCCTGTGTGACATCCTGCCTATGGATGCTTGCCATATGTTGCTGGGGAGGCCCTGGCAGTTTGACCGGAGTGCAGTGCATGATGGCCGTGCCAACACCTACTCATTGACAAAGAATGGTGTACGCCATAAACTAAAGCCCTTGAAGGATGCGGATGAAAAGGTATGTAACAATTCCAGAATCTGTTTAGTTGAGGGGAGAAAGTTCCTGGACGGGTTGAAGCATGAACATTTATGTTATGCAATAATCCCTAGAGCAAGGGAGAAGGAATGCCAGGATACCCCAGCAGAAGTCCTAGATCTGCTGGAGGAATTTCCAGATATTGTGTCTGACAATGTGCCTGAGGGTTTACCCCCAGTAAGGAAAATTAGCCACCATATAGATTTGGTACCGGGATCAAGCTTGCCAAATAAAGCTGCACACAGAATGACACCTGTAGAGACTGAGGAGTTAAATAGACAGGTCCAGGAATTGTTAGAGAAGGGATTGATTCGGGAAAGTTTGAGCCCATGCGCAGTACCTGCAGTGCTGGCGCCAAAGAAGGATGGAGAATGGAGGATGTGTACAGATTCACGGGCCATCAACAAAATCACTATTAAATACAGATTCCCGTTGCCAAGGATGGATGATATCATGGACTATTTAAGTGGAGCTGAATACTTCACAAAGATCGACTTAAAAAGTGGCTATCATCAGATCCGTATCCGGGAGGGAGATGAGTGGAAGACAACCTTCAAGACAAGAGAGGGCTTGTATGAGTGGTTGGTCATGCCATTTGGGCTGTCCAATGCACCAAGTACCTTCATGCGGCTGATGAATGAAGTGCTGAAGGAATTTCTGGGAAAGTTTGTCATTGTGTATTTAGATGACATATTAATTTTCAGCAGAACCCTGGAGGAACACCTAATACATATTAGGAGGGTTTTTGAAAAGCTGCGGGAGGAGCAGTTATTAATAAATCTGAAAAAGTGTAATTTTGTCAAGAAGGAGTTAGTATACCTGGGATTTGTAATCTCAGCAGAAGGTCTGAAAATGGACCCAGAGAAGGTGAGAGCCATCATCGAATGGCCTACCCCAAGAAGCACAACGGAAGTAAGATCATTTCATGGTCTAGCCGGCTTTTACAGGAAGTTCATAAAGAACTTCAGCGACATTTGTGCACCTCTCACAGAGACAATGAGGGGGGATAAAAAGAGTTCAAGTGGACATTAGGGGCTGAAAGGAGCTTTGATGCATTAAAGAGAAAGGTCATAGAATAGCCTGTTTTAGCACTCCCAGACTTTGACAAGGTATTTCAAGTGGACTGTGATGCCAGTGGCAGTGCAATAGGGGCTGTACTGAGTCAAGGAGGCAGACCTGTTGCTTATTTCAGTGAGAAGTTAAATGATGCTCGAAAAAAATATTCAGTTTATGACCAAGAATTTTATGCTATAGTTCAGGCTCTGAAGAAGTGGAGACACTACTTATTGCCAAAGGAGTTTGTTCTATTTACTGACCATCAGGCTTTACAGTACATTAACAGTCAGACAAAACTGAATCAAAGGCACATGAAGTGGGTAGAATTCCTTCAAAGTTATACCTTTGTGCTTGAAGCACGAAGTGGGAAGTCAAACAAGGTTGCGAGATGCCTTGAGCGAGAAGGCAGACTTTATCGATTAGATTGACGAGTGGAAGTAGTGGGATTTGAAGAAGCTGAAGGGTTTGTACCCCGAGGATCCGGATTTTGCGAAGCCCTGGACGGCTTGCTTGACACCTATTACTGTGGACAGGACAAAATGGTTGGATTTCTTAATCCAAGATGGAATGCTGTTCAAAGGAAGTAAATTATGCATTCCCAGAAGTTCCATGCGGGAGAACTTGATCAAGGAAAAGCACAGCGGAGGACTGGCTGGGCACTTTGGTAGGGATAAGACTATTGCCCTAGTGGATGAAAATTATTACTGGCCACAACTTCAGCAAGATGTGAGGAAGTTTGTGCAAGGATGCAGAATATGTCAGATGGCAAAGGGCATAAGGCAAAACACAGGGTTATACCAGCCATTACCTGTACCTGAGAGGCCATGGGAAGACATAAGCATGGATTTTATTCTTGGATTGCCGAGAACACAGAGGGGAAATGACTCTGTATTTGTGGTGGTTGACCGATTCTCCAAAATGGCACATTTTATTCCCTGCCAGAAGACAAGTGATGCAGTTCACATTGCTGGATTATTCTTCAAGGAAGTGGTACGACTTCACGGTCTACCAAGAAGCATAGTTTCTGATAGAGATACCAAGTTTGTCGGGTACTTTTGGAGAACTCTGTGGAAGAAGATGAAGACAGATCTGAAATTCAGTTCTGCATACCACCCACAGACTGACGGACAGACAGAGGTGGTGAACAGAAGCCTGGGTAATTTATTGAGATGTTTGATAGCAGATCAGCCCAAAGGATGGGATTTAGTTTTACCATAGGCAGAATTTGCGTATAACAGTTCAGTTAATAAGAGCACCAATAAATCTCCATTCCAGATAATATACGGGAACAACCCGAGAAATGTGTCTGAACTGAGAAAGTTGGACAAGAGAGAAAAATGCAGTGTCGAGGCAGAAGAATTTGCAGAACATATGAAAAGTCTGCATGAGGAAGTAAGGAAACAAATTATAAAAATGAATAGTCAATATAAGACAAGGGCAGACCAAAAGCGGCGGTTCAAGGAGTTCAAAGTAGGAGATGAGGTCATGGTGCATCTCAGGAAGGAGAGATTTCCTGCCAAGACTTATAACAAATTGAAGATGAAGAAATTTGGGCCATGCAGAATACTGGAGAAACGGGAGTCAGGAAATGCATATGAGGTGGAATTGCCAAGTTGGCTGGATATTTCACCTATTTTTAATATTTCAGATCTGGTGGAATATCATGAAGGGGAAAGTACAGAGGTACCAAGTGCAGAATTGTGGCAATTTCCAGCATCTACTCCAACCACCAACGAGATTGAGGAGATATTAGACACTCGTGAGGGCAGAAGCACCAGAAATAGACAGTATTCTGAATACTTGGTAAAGTGGAAGGGCAGGCCTGTTGAAGATGCGACTTGGTTGTCGAAAATGGAGGTTGACCGCCTGGGTCTTCCCCCAACAAAACAGAAGTGAGGATCACTTCTAATCTACCCCGGGTGTCTGATGCAGGAGCATCCGGTGAGAGAAGGGCAATCTTGCATCCTCCAAATTCTTTTTTTATTTTTATTATTATTTTCTAAGTACTTTGAATTTAGTGTGGTTCCAATCCTTTCCCGCGGGGAAGTTTTGTAAAAGGAAAGGGAAGTTTCGGGGAAGTTTTTAAAGCAAAGGCTAAGGTTGGGTTGGGGTCGCGAAATCGCGACCCCAAGGCTTCGGCAAGGGCAAAGACCAGTTTGGGTCGCGATAGTCACGATATCGCGACGTCGCGATATCGCGACAATAGTTAACAGCTTCAGCAGCAATGAGTTTCCGTCGCGATATCGCGATCGCGACGTCTTGATATCGCGGCATCAATTGCAAAATGAAAAGAGGTGACCGTTGGGTCACGATATCGCGACTTTATTTGCCAAAGTGAAAGCAGGGGGACGGTGGGTCGCGATATCGCGACATGTCGCGATATCGCGACAAATTTGAAGACAAGCTTTTGAGAACACGCGGACAGACAAGAAGACAAGCCATAGTGACACGTGGCCTCCACGTGTGTTAAGGTGACTCGGCCAGTTGAAGACAAAGCGAAAATTAGACGCGCGGGCTGTCACGTAAATTAAAGTTAGAATTGGTAGCCGCGTGTATTAAAGATGGAGATAGCCATCACAGCAATTACAGAGGCTCAGAAGGACGACAGTATGGGCGAGACAGAGGCTCAGAAGGACGACCTGACCAAGGCGGCGGTTGCAGGTCGAGGAAGATCATTAATGAAGATTTCATTGCAGATCGGGCAGTGGCCCATTTATGATAGAAATTTGAAAATTCGGCCGAAGGAGGGAAAATCGAAATTGAATTTGTTAGGCAGCGGCATTAATGGTCGAGAGGATCGGGGCCTCGATAAAAACCCGAAAAATTGTAATAGAGGGATGGTGAGTTCGGGATTGTGGGAGAAGAAGTATGCTGGGAAAATTGTAACAGAGGACTGTATTAATGAAATTTACTGCAAATTAATGAGAAATTGCTTGTTTGAATCTCGACCTCGCCATCAAATTTTGAAATCCATAGCAATTATATACATCAAAATCTCATAGATCATACCAACTAAAAATTCAATGTTCTAGCTCGAGAAACAAAAAGTAGTTATCAAGGTCCAAACATCATTGAAATTCTTTATAAAAGGAAAAGTACTTATTTTCCCAAGCATATGATATCCTATTTTAGAATCCCCCCATATCAAATCCTTCCACTAGAGTTCTAATCCTCCAATGAGGGAGTAGATTCATAATACCAATACAATAGAGAGTGAAAATGGGCTTCTAAATTTATCTCATGGAAAATTAGTAGAAATGAATGCAATTTTACATATTGAACACATAGGTAGAAAATCATAACTAATACTAAATTTTATTATAGTTATCAATCTATACTTAAGTGTACACAATTAATATGCATCGCTATAAAAATCCATAACAATTATATACACTAGCTTACAATCACATCATACTTATTGAATATGAGCATCTAAATATGTACAAATAACCATGCTTATCACTATATTTATTTGCACTATCCAAGACACATCGACATCTCTCTTAATGATGCTCTATCCCAATTTTCAATTTGTAGTTATATAAGAGTGTTTGAAAAGAGAAAACTAGTTATAGTAGCCTTAAATGCATCTATAAAATAAATGTATTTCTAATTATCAATAGTATTTTTTTAGGCATTCTAGCATAGCATGATACTTGTCAACATTCATATTTGAAAAAATATAGTTGCATCTACAACAACACATTCTTTATACAATTGCAAACAATAGCATATATATGAAAGCTTACATCAATGCAAGCAATAAAATCAATTTTTAGCATTTTTTAAATTATGTCTATATAACAACAATAGTGTTTATTTAGTATTTTACACAAATTCAAGCTACAAAAATAAAATGTTAATTGAATCTACAATACTAATAATATCATCTATTCAATCATTTCATAGAAATTCAAGCTATTTTTGCATTTACCAAATTACATTTATAATAGCAACAGTAGTACTTACTGTTCGAATAATAAATTATATCCTAAGTTGTTACTAGGATAATTTGTGTGGCTGAGATTAGCTCAGTTAGTTATGATCCAATGGATCAGATTGTAAGCACTTGATATTTAAGCAAAGTCCTTTCAATTGAATAATATCAAGTATTTTATTTTCTAACATGGTATTAGAAGGCTTTCCCTGCCCTGTGATCCTGAGGAGTTTTTCCCTCATTTTTTTATTTTTTTTGAACCGAGGGAGTATGCTCTCCATCTTTTGATGGTTTAAAAAAATTTAAAGTTTGGGAGGTCATTTTTTAGTTCTTTTTAGAGTGTTTTTTTAGGTGTCCAAGGAATCTAGTGGTTGTGAATTTTTGGTTGTAAATTTTTTTGTGACTCCAGCGGATCTAGATCATGTTTCTGGATTTGATTTTAGATATTGTAATATATGTTGTTGGTCTCGTGTACAAAATTTCCAGTTGTCCAACAGTTCTAAAAGTTCCCAATGTAGATTCGAAGATGTTGGTGATAAGTGTCGGTTGTTGTAGTGCAGACTGAGAGAATAAATTATTTTTCCGGAGATCTGCGCTACCACTAGATCTATTTTTTTTTCTACGGCATTCATGTTTTCAGATATAATTTTTTCCTCCTTGTATTGGATCGAGCCCATCCAAGAGCATGGGGATTTCACCTCTTTCACCAAGGTGTTCTCGTCAATCTGTTCATCTCTGCCATGACACTCGTGATGATGATGGTGTTAATGGTGATGGTGTGCAACTGTTTTGCTGCCATTTTACTTCTAGCTTGGAGTGGGTTCTATTTTCTTGCGCCACTATGCATTCTGGTGCTATATGAGCTGCTGATGTGTGTTCTAGTGCTATCTATTCATGGAGGTGCAGATCAAGTCTGATGCCATGGAAACATTCAAGGAGAAAAGTTGTGTGCCCTCTGGTTCTACTCTGCATGTCGGATTTAAATCTAATTTTTTCTGCTTATTGTGGTGTTATGAAACTCTGGCCGACACCCACGCACAACACTCTAGCGGATTTTGGAGGATCTTCTTTATTTCGGTGATGCCAGTTATGAGCGAGGGCGCACTGGACCTACAGTGAAATTAGAGGAGCTTGGAGTTATTTTTTGGCCATAATCCAGTCTATCGCTCGTGTGTTTCAGTTTTGAAGAGCAGACAAATTTTTTTGTTCTGTTGTTCTCACATGTTGTGATCGTTGTTTGTATGCCACGACGACGGAAAATTTACCTGGTTGTTTATTTTTCCAGTACCTATTTTTCTTGTGAGAACTATATTTTTCTCCTCGAACATCAAAATATTAGTGGTAACATACGAGATGGTGACATTTGAGAAAACGGTGGGCATGGAGCTCAATTTCAGTGGATCCACATAAGAAATTTGTGATAATATTGGCTGTTTATTTGTCCAGTTGAAAGAGATCAGGATCAGCTCGAATTTTTTAAAATGAAGCTGCGCAGATAATTGGTTTCGAAAGAGCCTTTTACTGTACATTTTTGGCAGTGGAAAAATTTCATGAGGGACGAGGTGACCCTTCTGAAAGCATGTAGCCAATTAAATTTCACAAGTGGACACTGAATTGAGAAGGGAAACATGTTTCCAGTGACGCAGACTTGTTTTCGGTGACAACGAATGTTTAACCGGTAAATATTTTTTATCTCGGCTACCAGATTCATCGGAACTTCATCACCGGAGCCAAATCCGCAACTTTGCTCCGAAATGGTGTTGGACGAGGAAGGTCGACTATTTATCCCGCAGATTATGCAAATTATTCTGTACATGAGCATCTACTCTAGCTCTGAGAATCCTGCTGAAGAAGGGATTGCGGTGACAAATTTTTTGGTGGAAGCACATCGATCCGAGGCCTTCTGTATAACGATATGCATTGAACCATATTCAACTAAAACCTGGTGGGAGTGGAGTTTCTAATGTATGCATGAGATCCTGTGGTATATCGATGATGTGGACTCGAATTTTTGAGGGGTTTGATGTGAAGAAACAACGGGCTTGCAAGATGAAAATGCAAGGGCACGAGGGACAACTGTCCATCGCAAAGGAGATATTTGGAGGGAGATATTTGGAGGCGGTGCGCTGGGAAGAAAACTCAGGTCATATTTATCGTTAGGAAAAATCTAAATTGGTTAGAAGATTTTGGAGGGACCCAAACTGTGCGCAGGATGATGAGCTTCTTTACGTCTGTGGTTGACGACAATGGGATGGGAGCAATCGCAGTGCCTGTTTGCTTACCTGCCACTGCAATGGAAGTGTTCCCCTCCACCGGATTTCCCATGGAAAACACGATAAGACGTGGAGATTAAAGGTATTGCAGATAGTATTGATACTGTAGTTCATGTTAGTTTATTGGATGGAGTTGAAGGTGTTGGGGCCACCGCATGATGGCCCAATTGATTGATTGATGTAGGATTGGATTAGCTCGTGGAGAGAGAGGATGGGCTACCGGGAGCGAATGCATTTTTCACCAGCATGGTCATGCATTTCTAGTTAAAAGGAAGATTTTTTTTAATTTTTAAATTTAAAATTAAAAAGGGCATTGGGTCAGGATCGTTTATTTTAATATTGTCACTTTGTCCTTTATAACTTCATATACGCTTTATTTTTTCAAAGCATTAGGGGCACTTTATTTTTCTAAATAATTTTCCACTTGGGAAAAGTAAGCCCCACATGGCCATGTAAAACTTTCAATTTCAAAAGATTCCTTTGCGAGGGAAGAAGAAGACTGTTATTTTTTTTTCAGTAGAAGAAGGCTAATTTGACCACCGATCATAGGGGTATTTATACTCATTGGAAATATTTTTCTGAGATGGATACACTGGTGATGTTCATTTTCTAGTTTGAAGCAGTTTAACTTATGTTTTTTTAGCCTCACAAATATTGTATCATGGAGTGCATTCTCGGTTGAACCCGAAACTCCTAGCTTTGTGAGTGATCCTAGTATCTAGTAATATCCTCTATATAACCTAACGGTTGCAGTGGCTGCTTACCCATGCATTATGGTAGGATGAGGAGGTCACCATAAGGATACATTCGAGAGCTAAATTGGTGCCCTTTTATGATCCCTTTGTTTTGTTTTATTTCCTCAAGTTTGAGACCTTTATCAGCCCATTGTGTTCATATAGGTGGTAACCACATACTCATGCTTGTGGAGTCAATTTGGACATCCCTTGCAATTCTTGTGGTTCTTTCCACACTATCTTCACACTCTTATTTTTGTGAGACACTTTGGTTTCAAGGGGTTTTCTTTAGTGACCTTTTTTCATGGTTCACAACCTTGATATGTGTCACAAGCACCAGTCTGGGAGTATGGTTTCATTCAGTTCGGTGATGAGGTTTCTCTACTTTTTTTAGATATCTAATGGATCCTTTGCAGGCCTCTTGATGGAAGTTGTCCTAGGGGGGATTTAAGAGGACACCTTCCTCTCCATACCCCTTCCTCATATTCCTTCTTCTTCTTCTTCTATTTCAATAGGAGGTTTTATCCCTTGTGGTTTTTCATCATCTCTCCAGTAGAGATTTTCTTGGATATATTTTACATGAGTATCTTATTAGGCCTTGTTTCCAGGAGTCATACTTGTGGATATGCCACTTGTTTTGATTTTTTTTTCTTCACTACATCCTAGTATCACTTTAGTGGAGTGTTAGTATATCCTAATACCACTTAAGGGGAGGTTTAGAATAATAAATTATATCCTAAGTTGTTACTAGGATAATTTATGTGGTTGAGATTAGCTCAGTTAGTTATGATCCAATGGATCAGATTGTAAGGACTTGCTATTTAAGCAAGATCCTTTCAATTGAATAATATCAAATATTATATTTTTTAACACTTACTCAATATTTTGCATAAATGTAATCTATAACATCTTTTCATAAACTACATCTATAATAGAAATATTTATACTTTCTAAAGTGTTTCATAAAATATAAGCTATAACAATATAATTTTAGATTACATGTATAATAGTGATAAAAATATGTATTCAAGCATATCTTGCAAATACAAGGTATAACAACATGTCATAAATTGTATTTATAATAGAAATAGTTGCATGAAAGACAACATTATTTCATAATTTATATTTATAATAGCAATAACAATATTTGCTAAAGTATTTCATACAAATGCACATTATGATATCATTTCTTAAATTATATAATAATGATATTTTCCTACAAATGCAATTTATATCAATATTTTATTAATTTTGTTTATAATATTTTTTTTGGTAATTTAAGGATTTCATTAGATATGGGTTTTCATAGGTTGAACCAAAACCTTGTTACAAAAATCAGCTTAGGACTGTTGAACTAGTCCAACATGTTAGAAGTAAGGACCCTTGGTCCTGAGAGAATACTACTAAGCCTTAACCCCCCCCATATACAAAATAGGAAGAAGAGAAACCCTACAAAACAACCACCAAGACCACAAAAATAAAGTCCCCAGTACAAAAACACACCACACAGGGTAGCCAATATGATAAAATAGGAAGCTTAAGGCTCCTTGTCATCCTCGTCTTCTTCTTTGATCTCATCCTTCACCTCGTCCTTCGGCTCTTCCTTCACCTCCGCCTCAGATATGTCCTCCACCATCTTGGACTCGCCTTGGTCCTGGAAACCTTTGTTGAAGAAACAAATGTTCAACACATCGCAAAGTCCCTTCATCTATTGGATAATTTTTTAGGAAGTCATAATGACATAACACTTCAAGACGGAGTCGATGGGTTCAGGATCCTCATCCTCATAATCCACCTCAAGAACTTTTGAGTTATCCTGAACCATATTATTCCCCAAACATAGTGAGGATCTAATGGGATATTCAAATTCCTTGGTCTTCAACCTCTTTCTAGCAAGCCCTCCTTTCCCTGGTAGATCCACCCCCCTATTCTTTGTTGGGAACACCCCGTGAGGCTTAGGGAGTCCAGGGTTATCTTTACCTTTGGAGATTTCTGCATGAGGAATATTGGGAAGGTCTCTTTGGGGTGAATTGGCAAGGATGTGGGTGTAAATAACCTTAAATATAAATTAAATGAACATTTCACATAAGTTTTTACTTTCATCAATATGCACTAACATAAATAGTAATAACATCATTTGCTCAAGCATTTCATACAAATGCAAGATACATTAGCATTTCATAAATTATATAATAATATTTACTCACACATTTCCTACAAATGCAAGTTACATCAATATTTTATTGGTTGTTTCTATAATATCACCAATAGTATTTCGTGAGTATTTCATACAAATGTAAATTGCACTAACATTTCACATAATTTTTTACTCACCACTATGCAATGACATACTATTCAAACCTAGTAAGAAGGTGCCCTTGCATCCATGCAAGTTTCTACAATCTAAATACTATATGCATAATATAATTCATTGAATGATAATGATGCAATATTGTAACTATTTACTACAGTGGTAAAATTTAACAAAGATAAACAAAATACATCTCTTTTATTCAATAAATTAATGTCATAAAATAAATTTAAGTTTTGAGTGTTATATACAATTTATTAGACAACATTGATGGTAAGTTATACCCACACACCATGAAATGAATAACACTTTGGTTAGCATTATCCTCTTCACACATAAGTTAAAATGTAGCATATTCAATAAAATATATGACCATATCAAATAATTTGAAAACTTATCATTTTATATAACAAATCAAAATAGATCCTCTATATTTTTGAGCTTCTTCATTATAGTATATTCACAAAGACTTATCTCTTTTCCACCATGCATTATCTTAATAAATTTAAAAATATGCATCTATAGAATGTAAAATACAAAAGTCTATAGTATTTTTACTATATGCCTAGCTAGGATGGACAATAATAACCAATATCTATTTCATGTCATGAATTTAGACAAGCAAGATTAAAATATCCATATTATTCATAACCTCTAGTAATATCTATTGTATATTACTTGTAGAATCCATCATGATTATAGAAGAAGGTTTCTTACATAAGTGTGCCAACTAAAATCCTAAGTTCATATCTTAGTAAAGTTGTGCATTCTTGAAATTTATTAGAACCCTCATAAAATATTATAGTAAATCAACCAAACAAATATTTATTATCATAATCTCTAGAGCTTTTACCAAGCTTCCACAAAATTATATATTTTATATTACAATATATAATATAAAATTATATATTACACTAAAATGATAGAATCCATCATGGTAGAATCCCTCTAGTAAATTCAATTGTATATTACACTAAAATGGTAGAATCCATCATTATTGTAGAGGAAGGTTTCTTACAAAAGTGCACCAACTAGAATACTAAGTCCATATATTAGTAAAGTTGTGCATTCTTAAAATTTATTAGAACCCTCATCAAATCTCATAGTAAATATTCCAAACAAGGATTTATTATCATAATATCTAGATCTTTTACCACCACAAAATTCTATGTAGAAAAAATATTGTCATAGAAAAAAGCCCTCCCATAAATCCATCAATAGATAAAATCTAGAACCCTTAGCCAAAGGTATCAGATGCCAAAGAACTTCATTCCAAATTCATCCCTTCAAATAAATTTCATTCTAAAATTTATGCAACTAATTTCAAACCATCACTTGTCTTTATAAGGAAAAACCCATTATAATATTTTAACATGTATTTAAAATCATACAAAATTCAATATACTAATTTACAAAGTTTGAATAATGTGCATCAAATTTAGACCATGCAAAATATATAAGTATAACACGGAGCTTGTAGTAGTAACCCAAAAATATTTTCCAAATATTTCTCTTTTTTCTCTAATCGATCATATCCATAATGTTGCCATGTTCACTATTTTAAAGGCTTTCCATGGAAACCTAATTGTATTCACCATTTATCTCAAAAGTTCTAAGAAGCAAATACTTAGGCTTGGTAAGGTCTCTAGGTTATCAATTATGCATGGTGACCATCAAGCATTTTATAATTAGGTGGAAAATGGAGAGACTCTTAGCATTGCTCTTTAACTTTTTCGTCCTCTGTAAATCCCAATGACAACAATAAGAATGAGTATGCCCAAAATTTGAGAGAACTTATGGAGTTAAATTCTTGATGAATGTGGAAATATTGTACTTGAGTAAAATAATTAATTAACTGTTTCATTCTAACCAAATCGAGTTGAAGCTAAATGGAGCTAACCAAATTGTCCTTTGAGAGAACAATTATAATAAGGGTAGAGTCCCCATAAATGTTCAGGTGTGTTATATCCTGCTCAATAGCCAAATTCAACCCAAAATTGTAAGCTAAAGCTTCTACATCATTGTTGGAAGTAATTCCAAGGTTGATACAATATTTGAATATATGCCTCCCATCTTATTTCATGATCACTTCCACTACAATAGCTATGCTCAAATTAGACTTAGACTTCGCATAAAAAAATAAGGTAGGGTAATATATTTTGGGGGCCATTATAGCTAAAACATTTGTGTTGGTAGATATGAATCTTGAAGATCAAGTTGGCCAATAAGATTTAATTCCTACATAGTTAAGATTTGTTTATGTTGCTTATATTTGAATGTGAATTTGAAATTGGTCACAAGACCTCTAATTATTCTTTCAGTTAGGATGCTATTATTTTTCTTTTTACCTTTGAAGATCAGCATGTCCTTGTTCTTCCAAATGCTCCATATAACAAATAAGGGGATGGCATTCTAAAGGGATTTGATTAGAGGCTTCGCCTTAAGACTCCATTTATAATTGTATTTCCAATTGATTAAATATTATTTCATGCTAAGAGTTCTAGATAGGGGAGAGCCAAATTGAAGGGTTATCTTTAACTAGATAGATGTGGCAGATCTGCATAAGTGGTGCATAGTTTCGTTTTGCTTCCATATTGAACACACATGGAGGTCAATAATTTTCTTTTTTTTTAAGTTATCATCTATGATAATATTATATTGAACTAACCAAGAAAATATTTGTATCTTAGGAGGCAATTATAGGTTCCAAATCATAGTCAAAATTTTATTGGGGATTCTAACAAGTTGCATTTAAGTACCCATCTGAACAATGTATATACCAAATTTATTGATGTGACCCCAAATAAGTTTGTCCAAATTCTGATGTCACATCAATTTCATATTACTGTGTTGTTTCTTGAAATGTTCTCATCCAATAGTTATGGAATATGGTAGAGGATGTTCTATCCATTGCACAACATTGTTGTGCCAATATAGAATTTTAGAAAGCTTATATATTTATAAATATTGTAGATCTTATTTGAGAGATAGAGTACAACTTCTTAGAAGAGGCTTGCCAAGAATTATATCATGCCAAAGGTTAATTTGAGTACCATATCCTTAAATCCATAAGGTATTATTTAGAATCAATTGATTGGCTTCTACAATATGTTTCCATATTGAAGAAGCACCTAACCTTATATTCAAATTTCTCATTAGGTTCATTCATGTAGTTGAGGCAACATATTTAGTTTTTAAGATCCTTTTCCATGAGGTGTTTGGAGGATGATATAGATGCCACAAGCTTTTATTCCCTAAATCCTTGCATACTATTTCAATATAAACTATACCAAGTCCCTCTTGATTCATTCTTGTAACAACTAATTCCCAAAAAACTGAATAATTTTTTTTTTTCATTTTTTTGACTTCCATACCACAAATTTTTCTAAACAGCTTATCAATGGTTTGAAGAATATTTTTAGGATCATGATAAACCAAAATTTGATATATTATAAGGGGGGATAAAATACACCTAATTAGCACTCTTGTTCTAGCTAAAATCAACCATCCATTACTATAAGCAAGAATTTACTTCAAGATTTTCTCAATGGTTGGTAACAAACTATTTTTAGATTTAAGGTGAAAACCAAAAAAAAAACTCCTAAGTATCTAAAATATTGAACTGATCCTTCCTTGAATTCAATAATTTGGTAAAACCTCTATTTTTTTCTAGAGTGGTGTTAATTATGTAAAACTAACTTTTTCTATAAATAATTAAGGCACTTGAGGCTGCTTCAAAGTAGTTAAGACAACTCTCGAAGCTCTTAATGTGGTGCTTGGTTGGTTCTCCAATAAATATGGTATCATCAACAAATTGGGTGTGCATGAAAATTATGACACCATGCACAACTATGATTCTAATTAACTTCCTAGATCTGCACAATCTATTAAGAGCTATGCCAAGAGTTTCAACAAATAAAATATAGAGATACATAGATAGTGGGAAGCCATGGTGAAGTACCATAGAATATTTAAAGAAATAAAAATTCTATTTATTGATCAAAAGGGATATCCAAGGATCTTTAATACAAGCTCCAATTCATTGAACCATTTTGACCAAAAACCCAAACTTACTAAGAATTATTTCTAGAAATTATAAGTTGACTCTATCGAAAGCATTTGCCATATCCAATTTTATGGAAATATTCTTTGATTTGATATTGGAACAAGAATGGGGAGTCTCATGAACCATAATGATGTTGTTGTATATTTTCTCTCCAAAGATAAATTGTCCTTGTTCTTCAAATATCAATTTGCTTGTTATCTTTTGTTGAGTATATGATATATGAAATGTAACCATGATATTTAAGATAAGCAATATAAGATGACTATATGATAATGGCACTATAATATATAATAAAATAAAGAGATAAACCTCTGCAATAAATAAAAAATACATCGTTAATGAAATCTCACAAAATTAGTACAATGTAGTATAATGGAGGACATGAACACTCCATAAATTGTTTTAAGGAACTAAATTGTACTCCTCTACCAATCTATACTATGCACTCTCTATATTCTATACTACCTAAATTCACTCACTATAAAACCTATATAGGAAGAAAGGTTCCTTGGCCCTTACTCTACCTATGACACATGTACATGTGGATTACATGCACATTTACAACATTGTACATTGACACTTGTGTATTTATCACGTTGTTGGAAGTAACTAGTTAAATTTACTCTAAAGTAAACTCCTCTTCTAGTTATGTACCCAAGGTGGTACATTGGCATGTACCCAATAATGTAGTATACTGTAAAATCCCCTTGTATTACATTATTTGGGTATTGAAGACTTTAGTCTTCAATATGGATATTCATCTGGTTCTGGAGTTTGTATTCTCCATATCTGCTATTTGTATCATGTTCAAGAAAGTATTTAGTGTCTTCATAAAATACTATCTTTGTTGAGAGAGCTTTAGCTTCATGTTTAATAGTAGGTTCTTCCAGTTTTTAATTTTATCATGTGAATTCAATTCAACATGTGTGCATTCTTCATTATATTTTTTGTTTGTATTTTGATTAGTATCTTCATATTATTCTCTTCTGGCATGTCCTTTCTTCTTTTTTATTCTTCTTTTATATTTCTACATCTCTACTAAATGAATATCTGCTTCATGATGAGTTAGTCTATCATCATAATAGTATTGACTAGGATTGCTATTTTTTTTTATGTTTTGAGCAAGTTAAGAGATATATCATCAAATATTCTTATGATGTGAATATAACTATATTTTGTGTATTCCACCATGCTCTGAAAAGGACTTCATGAAGATAACCAATTAATGTTGTAAAATTTCCTTATTTTTCCTCTTTAAGTAATAATGAGAATATTTCATTTTCACTAGTGGATAAATACTTGTATCGTTCAAAGATATCTATTAAGTTTTAAGAATAAAATTCTACTTCATAAAATAGTTTCTCATTATTGAATGCATTCCTCACTATTTCATCCATGTTTCTTTTTTTTTAACCTTTGAAGTAGAATTTATTACAGTTCCATAGTATTTTGAGAATAGTTCTGATAAAATCTTTTAAGTAGTCTTTCTTATGACTCCCTAGTTTAGAGTATATGAACCAATTTGATAAAACCTTTCTAAGACTTAGGTTTTGTAGGATCCTTATGTCTCCCTAGTGTTTAGAGTATGCTATAATCTTGAAAAAAATATTAGTTACTATCTGTTCACCTTTTTAGTTGATTTTGTAATATTTGGGAATGATAATAATCAACTCATATTCACCTTATTTCTCCTATTGAACTATGCACTTATCAATTTGATGAAGTTCTCTATGGTTGGATTTGCTTTATCCCTATAGTTTGAGTATGAGACAAGTGTGAGTAAATAGTTCCAACTCTTTTAAAGAAAGCAATAATTTTGCTTCTCTATCCTTAAATTTCAAATGGTTAAATTTTCTAAATTCCAATTGTCTAAGGTTTTGATGTAGTATACCTTATATCTCCCTATTTTGGAACTTTAGAAAATAATAATATTTGCAAAATAATATTTAATTATCTAAGGTAGAAACCCTTATTTCTCCTACTTAATTATTTGTAAATATTTGATATAATGCTCCTTGAGCTAATTCTTAAGGTTATGCACTCTTTGATTTAATTGCTTTCCTTTTCTAAGGTTTTATATTCTCCAATGCAATATGACTTTAACCTTAGATATATAAGCTACCTTATACCTCCTTGTATACTTTAATGAAAGCAAATATTTAGTGCAAATATACCTTTGAATTATGTGTGCTAATTGGTGTTGGGATTGACATCGATGTGTAAACTATGAGCACTAGAATTTATGTGTCTTCTCCATGAGAATTCAATGCTCTTCCTCTAAACAGGGCACTTATATGATATATCTTACTCCTCTTAATTCAGTTGACTACTGTGCTCAAGACTCACTATAGATGTGCTTATTCTCTCTATCTATCTGTCTACATAGTCTTCCTATGGTGGCTATTAATATGCACTCTTTCAACATTGCTCAATGTCTCTCCTTATGTGGCAGCACCCTATTATTAACCCTGTAAGATGTAACTCCATGTAATGCAGGTTTTGAATATGTTAGCTAAGGTATTGAGCATTGAAGATGCTCCTTTTGTGAGTATTGAGGTAATAATGTAAGTTTTACTCCTCTTGAGTGCTTTTTTATGTCTCTTACAATCATTAGAATAGTTTTTGTATATTATTTCTTGTGTGCCAAGTAGTATAATATGTCTTACTCCTTCATGGAAAATGTAGGTGCTCTTTTGCATGCACTCAAGCTACTAAAACATCCCTTATTCCATTAATGCCCTTTCAATTCTATTACAATATGTATCAAGAATTTTCCAGCATGCATCCAACTTGTTCCTTCTCTTCAACATAAGGTGCTTCTTCTTCAATGATGATGGCTCCTTCTTGGAGATGGTGGTGCTTGCTACATTGGATGGTAGTTAGATTAAATGTGTATGATTAATCCAAGATCTTTCTACGTATTCTTTGGTAACATTCAATGGTATTCCTCTCCTTGCACTTTGATTTTTGGCCACATATGTTAAGTAGTCTTTGTGTTGTCCTCCTTCTTACTTGCACTCATTGTAATGGTGTTATCTTACGTAGAATTTCTTGAACCAATGTAAGTTTTTTCTTGTGCACTATGTAGGTATTGAATATGATTATATTAGCACTGTTTTGGGTATCTTTGGACACCTCTAATGGAAGGATATTGAGCCCTTGCATGGATCTATATTTTACTACCAGAGCTACTTCTTTATACTATGTAAAACACCCACTTTAATAGTTAAAATATGGGTAATTTAGTCTCCTTTCTAGTGCATATTTTTCTTGATGATGTGACCCCTTATACACTATAATAGTCTCATTGTAGTAGTGTCCTTAGGAACTCTAGATTTTTCACTTTATTTCCTACATAGAAAAGGTGCAATGATGTAAATAAATCTACCAAATACATGAGACTTTTATGGTCTCTTTTTAAGATTTCTTGCTTCTTTGAAAAGGTGGTTCTATTCTCCAATATTTTGAGGTTCTATTGCTCTTTTGGTGGCTTATCCTTTCCATAGAATGTTGTAATTCTTGTGAGCTCAATAGTGTCTCTAGAAAATTCACGCTTACCCTATTTTGTGCAGTAAAACTTCCTTCTTGATAAACTCTTAATGCATTTTAAAACCTTAAGTCTAACTAGTATAATGCACTAATGATAACTTCAACTTAATACAATGTAATCTCTGTAACTTTCTCTTAAGAGTAATGTCTTCTTTACTTCAACTAGATAATAGGAATATGATATTTTTCTTCCTTTCAAAATATATCTAAATCCTATTTTTATGTGCAGGTTTTATCCTTATAAGAAACTACCTTCTGCACTCCCTTGAATACTTTAATATGCAACCTTCTCTTTGCAAATTTTAAACCCTAATAAGGTGCCTAATGGAACTTGATAATGAACCAAATAATTAAATTTCAACTAATAAAACTTCTTGCATCCAAGTTGCTTAAATTAATGATCTCTATAGATGAAGGATTGCAATTTTATTAGATTCACCTTATTTTTGCCCTTTACTGGATGAAATAACAACTCTTCTAGGTTGTATGCAACAACTCTCTAGATCACCTATTTGTAGCTTTAAACCTTCTTTAATTTGCTACCCTAAAACTGTAGTTTGGTGGCTTCAACTTTCCTTCAAAATGCACTCTATAAATATGAAGTTTTGCAGATAGTAATGTTGTCCTAATTTTTTTCCTTTTGTAATAAATATCTCCACTAAAATTCTATCCTTGAACCTCAATAATTTGGTAGGGAACTCCTCAAAATTACAACTAAATTTTCTTTCAAGAACCCTTTAGTTTTCTATTGTATAAATCAACAACATCCTTTCTCTGAATGAGCCTTCTAGATCAATATTCAAATATTTTGGATTTGGTAGGCTCCTTCTATCTCTCTTCTTCTTCAACCTCCTTGTCAAAATCTGATTTCAATATAGACCTTCTTATCAAGAATCTGAAAGTCTTGATGTCTTCACCAATATCCTTCAAATTTGGTAAGCTTCTTGCTAAATCCTTCTCTCTTAGGATTGTTGTTGTATGGCAAAAATTGTTCCAAGTTATTTATTATAAAGAAATTCTCCTTGATATTAAATTTCTCCAGTGTGTTCTCCTAGGAACTTCTCCAATGGCCTTCTCTAAATCTTCTTCAATGAGGCTCTCCAAGTCTTCTCCTTGAGACCTTTTCTCTAGGGTCTTCACTCTTGTAGCTTCTCTGGTCTTTCCAATGAGACATTTCCTTCAACCTTCTACTATGGAAGCATTGCAATGAGATCTCCCTTAGATATCTAAAATCTATTGCTTCTATAGAAGGACCTTTAGTAGTCCTTCTTTATCTTCTACCTTCCCAAACTAGAAGTTATTTAATGGGACCTCTTGTAGATCTCTTTAGCTTCTTAGGTTGGTTTCTTCTACTTATTCAAGGTGAAGTCTTCAATATTCAATGGAGATCACAAATATCTAATCTTCACCAGGACTCTTCTTTGGATTCTCTTCTTCCTTGAATGTATAACAAGGCTTCTATGGCCTTTTCTTCACTTCTACAATCTGGAGATTTGCAATCTCTAGCAATGGGACCTTTTCTTAATGCCTCCAAATATTTGATCTTCTATTTGTTGCTTTTAGTTTTGGATTGATTCTAAAGAAGATATTATTCGTAGCTCTATGTAGGAAGATTTCTAACCTTTTTTTAATCTCCTTTTCCTACAACAAAGTATTAGGACTATAATGGAAAAAATTCTAAATATAGATATGATCAATATTCACTAGTTGATTTTTCAATCTAGTGGAATCGACACTAAGTCCTAGTCTTCACGATTTTTTCTACAACTCTATGGAAAGACTCTAGCCAAGTGCAATCTTAGAAATTCTAGAAATGAGATTTAATATCTACTCTTAATATCACTTGTGGATCTCCCTATTTCTTATTTGATATACCATAACTCTGATAACATTATTAAATTTTGATGAGTATATGATATATAAAATGCAACCATAGGATTTAAGATAATAAAAATAAGATGATTGTATGATAATGAAACTATTATATGTAATAAAATAAAGAGATTAATTTCTGCAATAACTCAAAAATATGCCATTAATGAAAGCTCATCAAAATAGTATAATGGAGGACATGAACACTCCATAAACTGTTTTAAGAAACTACATTGTACTCTACCAATCTATACTATGCACTATCTATATTCTCTACTACATGAATTCACTCACTATAAGGCCTATATATAGGAAGAAAGGTTCCTTGGTCCTTACTCTACCTATGACACATGTACATGTGGACTACATGCACATTTACATCATTGTACATTAACACATGCATTTATTACATTGCTAGAAGTAACTACTTAACTGTACTCTACAGTAAAATCCTCTAGTTATGTACCCAAGGTGGTACATTAGCATGTACCTAATAATGTAATTAAATATAACATTGCTAAGTATCTATTTTTTTTAATTAAAAATTATCTTTGGCATGATTTTATAAGTGTATTTACAAAGACAAATTGACCTAAATCGGTTAAGAGTAGTGGAATTATTCTCCTTGGGGATTAGAGCAAAGAATGTTGAGTTAATGGCTTCATAGAGAGTACCTTTCTTTCTGACAATTCCATCATTTGTATTAGGTCATCACAAATAAGTTACATGAATTACTGATAGAAATTAGTAGTGAAACCATTAGATCTTGGAGCTTTATCTTTAGGGAGAGAATGCACCACATATTTTAATTCTTCTTTAGTCACTCAAGAACATAAACTAGCTTTTTCCTCTTAAGTAAGAGAAGATGGGATATTCTAAAGCAAAATTTCTTGGGCTTGAATATCTTTAGATTCATGAGTGAGCATCCTTGAGAAGTAATTTTGAGTCAGTTATTTTAACTTTTCTTTCTGTGTAGATGATGTTGTCCTCAATAATTGTAATAGTATTCCTCTTAAATTATCCATTCAACTATTTAGCCCCATTTGGTATTTTTTCCACATGCAAATATTCTATTGAGAGAATACTCATGGTCATCATCCACTTAAAAATATTGTACAAACTTTACAAAATAACAGAGTTGTCAGATTAAAAAAAAATCAGATAGTGGAAAGAACAAAAAAATTTATCATGAGAGATGCATAAATCATTTGCTGAAAACAAATGAGTTGCCACAGCTAGAAAGAGAAGAAATAAAAATAGATTCTATTGGACAATCATTGCTAAAAATGAAAATTATAAGCATCGGGTGTCACAAGGGCATGTCACTCTTTAAGCATTGGGGGTGTCACAAGGACATGCCACTCTTTTAAGCATGGGGTTATGATGAGCACCAAAAATGCTCATATTTTTACATGGATTTATAACATATTTTGCAACATTATTATTATAGAATATATTTTAGGAAAGTATTATATATATTTAATAGTAAATTATGTATATTATCTAATATTTATTTTTAAGTGAATTGTGTGGAGATTTAGTGGTTTTTACGATATTTCAGCATGTTTACGTCAAGGTCTCATTTGGAACTGGTACTCTCTATTTTATGATAGAAAAAAATGTTCACAGAAAAATAGTAAAAAGCACTAAATTTGGTGCCTAACTCCCATTTGGCGCTCGACTTTCGTTTTGGTGCCCGATTCCTGTTTGGCATTTAACTATCGGGCATCTGATTCTCATTAGGTGCATGATTCCCGTTAGGCCCCTAATTCCCATTATGGTACCTAATTCCTGTTATGGTGCCTACTTCCCATTGATGCATAATTACATCCCAACTCTTATTGACGTAAAATTACAGCACGACCCCTCTTGTTTGCAGAACAGAACATGGATTTCAATGATGGATGCAAATGATATTGTAGTAATGGATGTGGATGAAGAACAAAGTAAAATACCATGTATTATCTATTTTTAGCAATATGTAAATAACAATGTAAATAGATAAAGCATAATATTAAATGTATTCTATTATGATAAAAATAGAATATGTTAAATCAGTCTAAAATTAAATATTTTTGCTTTCATTATTCCTGCATGTTGTAACCAAAAAATAAAAAAATTATTTGCTCTCAAATGTAACAAGGCATGATCTCATATCTTATAAATATTTAGGCCACCCTTGATAAATATAAATGGGATATGAGAATTATCTTGTAAATTTTTGAAACTACAATATATTCATTTGAGTGTTTTTATTAATTTCAAACTAGCGTTCGGTGAATGAATTGATCAAGCAGAAGACTGCTGGAGCTTGGGCCCACTCTCAACAGTACTCCTCCCACTTTTTCCCTGTTTTTCTATTATTTAATTTATTTTCCTATTTTCTGTAACTTAGTTTAATTTCTATAAATTTTCGTGTTTTTTGTAATTTTCCAGCAAGTGTGTGTTTTACTTTTCATAGGTTTATTTTTAGTCATGTTTATTTTTAATTCATTATTTATTTTTCTACACTTAATTCTATTGAGTTTGTATGAATTGAAAATACACGAAGAACACCCCCACCAAACCAATAGGTATAGAGGGACTCATTCCCTACACTACAAGCATATACTGTGCTTGACACTCACAATTTTATGAGTTGTTCCATATTGACAATTAAATGAAGGTAATTAATTGAACTATAGAAAACTAACCAATATTTTGCCCAACATTTTGGCACCATTTTCGGGGAGTATCACAACTGTAGTGTATGATCTATAGGTCACTTAGTTTGAAAATTAAATTCAGATTTCCTTACCTCTAGATCATTTACCGCTGAAGCATAAGTCCACCAAAAGCCTAAAAAAAAAATCCAACAAATCATTTATTGAAAAATGGAAAACACCTCAAGCTTAGAATATTCTAAAAATAGTTATTAAAGAGAAAATCCCATCCATTTGAGTCAAATTATCACGAAAACTTATTATATGAAATATTTTAGTGACCAGGATGGGGAAAATTCAATAATTATTTCATAAGTATTCCAGAAAAAAGGAAAAACTTTGTATATGAGGAATAGCCTCCATAATTAAAATATAAATAGAAACATTGTTTAATGATGTGAATAGTGAAATTTTATCTCTTAATTTACATTCAAACACATTCCTGAAGAAGAAGCAAGAATCTAAAGCAATTTCTACCTTTTTATGTTTAAGGTGTAGAGAAAATCATGAAAAAAATAAATATCCATAGAATACAGTAGAAGTTTATGAAAACTGTCACTTGGATCATCACACCAGGTTGTGTCCAAAAATACTAAAAGAAAATCCAAATCAAGTAAAATCTTACCTCATGGATCTACCCCCACAAACACAACTATTAGAAAATTGCAACTTACCAGTTTCACCTTCTACGAGGCCAAAATAGTTGTTGGAACCACCAGAGTTGAATCCCAGCAGTAACTATTTAAATTCACTAGTTGATCATGGAATTATCGGAATAAACCCAATGTGCCATAATAGTGTAGAAATAAATCATTTTGTTGAACAACCAAGTAATGAAGGACTTCCACCATATCTCAAAGGGTTATGGAAAACCAATGAAATAACACAACCTAAGTTTGATATTATTGAACAGTTAAGAAATCTTACTGATATCATTCCTCAAAATATCAGGTATGTGCCTATTTACACTGAACCCATTAGGGAGGTATACCTCAAGAAACTAGAACATATGGTAAAAACTGTTAATTTAAAATTTCCTAACACTTTGGTAAAATTTAACGCTGACATTATATGTAGAACAAGAAAAATGACAATTAATAAAAAATTATAAAAATAATATTCATCCATTTGTCTGCACAATCTGCCAATGAGTTGGACGAATCTAGTTTTGAGGTCATCCAGGAAGATTCTCTTCCCATGCTGCAATGTATCATAGAACTAAATAAATAAGGGGATGGGACAAATAAAGTCTTAATTGTATCAAATTTTAGACATAAATTAAGATCTTATCATAAGCCCCAAATTTTAGAGGCTTGCTTGATTGCATGCATGGGGGAGATCCCACCTTCAATGTTATCACCCACAGCATGATGAGCGCTATTACAACATTCAATTAAAAAAAATTAATTAGAGTTTTCTTTAATGCCATTAGTTTATGTTTTTCTTTTTATTTTGTTATAGTTTACAGATAGCAAGAGACTCAGTGCAATTCGTAGGCATCCAAGGTAATCTAACCTACCAACATGTGCCGCTCCATTCTATTTTTTGAAAAAAGAAGGCAGAGTCCTTCGGACTTCCCAAGTGGTCACCCATCCTAGTTCTCCTCCATACCATAATGCTTAACTTTAAATTTTTTATGGGATTTGTTACCAAACACTCAATAAAACACATATATTACATATGGTTTGGCACCATGGGCATATGTGCAACACTTGGCCATGGTAGCACAAACTATGGTAGAAAAAATATGAGCTTAGATGGTTCACAAAATTCTATTGAGTAGCACATCTTTGCTCATAAAAAAAATGTGAAAATTATTGGCTATGAATATTTCACAAAGTGAGGGATTTGTACAAGGAGCCCATAACAACACATGAAAAAATATTATGAGTAACAGTCAATGGGCTCTATTTACAACCTTACCATGCACCTTACATATCTAATATTAAATCAAACACGAGCATGGGGGAGACTCCATCTTATTTTAAATCCATACCAGCCATTTGATGAATGTTCACGTATTCGTCATAAAAAAAAAGGAAATATGTCATGGAACCTATTTTACTTAACATAGCTTTTATTTTATTTGTGTTTTTATTTTGCATGTATCGTACTTTGAATACAATCTGTAGGCATCCTAGGAAACCTAGGCCTATTAGGCATAGACTCCACGAACTTGCATTTTACTACTTTAAAATTTTGTTTTGCAAGAATGATGCCCTGAGTGCAATCATTAGGTAGCCTGGAAAATCTAGGCCTAATGGGCATAGGATCCATGAACCTATGCATTTCTAGATCTCAAGGAGTAGAGATAGCTCATCCCCACTTAAAGGAGGAATACTATACCTAAATTTGTACAATAAGTGTTTGGATTGGTCTTTATGGACAATAAAAAACTCAATTGCTGGTTCAGGTAGCGAATGCTAATTTTGACCATGTTATTCAACTAGAGTGCTAAAGGTCTGATCAAACTTAAGTGTACATAAGTGGGCATATCAGGCAAAAATTGAAATAAGGAAGAAGCACCTAATTTCTATTTTTTGATGAAAACATGTCTGATTCCCAATTTTTAGAGAAAATAGTGCATGATTCTCGTTTTACGAAAGAAGGCACCTGATTCTTATATTTTGGGAAGGCAACGCTCAATTTCCATTTGTACGATACAAGGTGGCTGACTCTCACCATGTCAAGGATATGGTGCCTACATCCCATTTTTTGGCAAAACGACAATTGCTTCCTATTTTTCCCAAGGAGATGGCACCCGACTTCCATTTTTCAGGAAAGTGACACCTAATATCCTGAATTTAAAAAAAAAATGAGTTTTGTATAAAGTTTGCTTTAAAGTATGGCATCTGATTTCAATAAAAATGTTTCTGCTTTCCATTTAAAGTACAACACCCAATTTCTAGTAAAATGCACCTCTTTTCCATGTTAAGCACGACGTCCGATTTCAAAAAAAAGGCGTATGCTTTCCATTTAAAGTACAACACTCGATTTTTAGAAAAAGGTGTCTAGTTTCCATGTTAAGCATGACGCCTGATTAGTAAGGCACCTACATCCTATTTTAGCAAACACATACATCCCATGAACTAAAATAAGGTGCTAAATTCCTATGAAAAATACACCTCTTTTATAGTTCAATACACGCTTGTGCCACATGCGAATAATCTTCATCATTCAAGAAATGACCCATGCCATGTCAACTGACCGCTCATATGTACAAAGTCAAATCTATCATGGATGAAATTATTTTAATTTTTCATTAAAGAGATTGTGCACATTCCAAAAACCAAAAAAAAAAATTATCAACAAACAACTTCTGAGGAGGGGATGTTTATCACCCCGTGAAGACATGTTTTTTTAATAGTTTCTTGAATTTTTGTATGAAATCTCAAATGAATAAATTTTAGCAATCGAGAACCATTCATGCAAAGGAAAAAAAAAATCACATGGGTAAAGCGCCCATCATTCTTTGTTCCAGTACACATTATCATCATCAAACAACCAATACAAGTGCACCATGAACGTCTACCCATTATACATGCACAAAACATAATATAGGTGTGTACTTAATTTTTTTTTTTGTAAAAAATAGTGCTAGTACAATCCCCATTAAATTATCCATCCAACCATTTAGCCTCATTTGGTATTTTTTCCACATGTAAATATTATTTTGAGAGAACACTCATGGTCATCATCCACTTAAAATTTCGGCACATGCTTTACAAAATAATAGAGTTGCAAGATTAAAAAAAAATAGAAAGTGGAAAGAACAAAGAGATTTACCATGGGAGAAATCCATAAATGATTTGTTGAAAACTAATGAGCTACCATAGCCAGAAAAAGAAGAAATAAAAATAGAACCTATTGTACAATCGTTGCTAAAAATTGAAATTAGAAGCATCGAGTGTCACAAGGGCGTACCACACTTTAAGCATGGGGCATGTCACGAGGACGTGCCACTCTTTTAAGCATGGGGTATGATGAGCACCATAAAATATCATATTTTTACATGGATATCTAACATATTTTACGATATTATTATTATAGAATATATTTTATGAAATTTTTATATATGTTTAATAGTAAATTATGTATATTATCTAATATTTTTTTTAAGTGAATTGTGTGCAGATTTAGTGGTTTTTACGGTATTTCAACATGTTTACGTCAAGGTCCCATTTGGACCTAGCACTCTCTGTTTTATGATGGAAAAACAAAGGTAAAAAAACATCTGCAACAAAATAGTGAAAAGTGCTAAGTTCGATGTCTGACTCCCATTTGGTGCTTGACTTCTATTTCAGTGCTCGATTCTCGTTTGGCGTTTGACTATCGAGTGTCTGATTCTTGTTATGGTACCCTATTCCTATTATGGAATCTGATTCCCATTATGGTGCCTACTTCCCGTTGATGCAAAATTATTGCTCGACTCCCGTTGACGTAAAATTACAATGTAACTCCTATTGTCAATAGAATAGAATAGGGATTTTAGCGATGGATGCAGATGATATTTCAATAATGGATATGGATGAACAAACTTAAAGAGCATGTGTTATCTATTTTTTAGCAATACATAAATAGCAATGTAAATAGATAAAACAAAATATTAAATGTATTTTGTTCTGATAAAAATAGAATACGTTAAATCAGTTTGAAATTAAATATTTTTGCTTTATCTCCATTATTCCTACGTATTGTTGTAACCAAAAAATTAAAAATTTATTTTCTCTCAAATGTAACAGGGTATGGTCGCATATCTTATAAATATACAGGCCACCCCTGATAAAGATATCTGGGATGCGAGAATTATTCTATAAATTTCTAAAACTGCAATATATTCATTTGAGTGTTTTTATTAATCTCAAACTAGTGTCCGATGAATGAATTGATTGGGTAGATGACTGCTAGAGCTTGGGTCCACTCTCAACAGTACTCCTACTTTTTTCCTATTTTTTTTTATTTAATTTATTTTCTTATTTTTTGTAACTTAATTCAATTTCTGTAAATTTCCCTGTTTTCTATATTTTTTAGCAAGTGTGTATTTTACTTTTCATAGGTTTATTTTAGTCATGTTTATTTTTAATTCATTATTTATTTTTCAGAACTTAATTCTATTGAGTTTGGATGAATTGAAAATACACAAAGAACACTCCCACCAAACCAATAGGCATAGAGGGACTCATTCCCTGCACTACAAGCATATACTGTGCTTTACACTCAAAAGTTTACGAGCTATCCCAGGTTGACAATTAAATGGAGGCAATTAATTAAACTGTAGAAAACTAACCAATGTTTTACCCAACAAACCTTGATCCCAATGCTCTCTAGAAGTCCTTTTTTTAGGTTTACCCTTACACACATATGAGAAGATATTGCATTATTAGACTTTGGAGGGGTCCAATCAATGTATATTCCTATTGTGTTTCCTATCAACTTTATTATGGGTTTTTTCCACAAGTGCAAGAGTAAAAATGGGATCCAAACCTAAATTGCCACCTCTTTAGGTTCCTCTTCTTGTGGATCAAAACCTAGCATCCATGGAGTCATGTATAAAGGTCTATATCCTAGAAACCATGGGCCACTGTGGAAAAATATGTTTTAGTCTTCAAGGGATGAGAAGGTAACTAAAAAATACCTACATCTAGTCATCATGAATTCAAATCTAGAGACTTCAAGTATTATTTAGATATTTTTGTATTACGTTCAGGTTGGGCCACATGCCTATAAATTTGTAGGTCAATGCATGAGTTGAAAGGATCAATATTGGGTGCTAGATGAGGTATAGAGGCACCTCAACAATGGGTATATCATTGAGTTTTACCATAAAATATCCTAAGGTAAATGGTTTTGGTATAGACAACTGATGAGGGTGGGTATTAAAAACTTGAGCCATACTATCCTTTTTATTCTCTTCAAAAGCCATATGCTAGGAGAAAAGTGTGAAGATGCCATTACTGAACAGTTTAAAAAGAGAAGCTAATGTTGACATAGTAAGAGAATAAAAAATAAAAGGATATCTAGGCAAGATCCTAAAAAGGTTGAAAATACAACTAAAATTATTTATTCATGAGTGTGCAATATATAGGTATGGAAGTGCCCAAAATACATAACCATCTCCAACAAATACTTACATATGACAAAATATAAGGTAAGAGATAAGATAAGCTAAACATAACTTAACAAATCATATCCTAACCAAATATGCAACAAAATGTGCAAGCCTAGCTAAAATAGCTATATACTATCTTAACTTAACTAATCCTAACAAATCCTTCTAAATGCCAACTAGCTACCAACTAGTGCACAAGAAGTGTACGTGAGAATATGAGGACTCACATTACAATTATTTGTAAGAAATAAAACTATGAAAACCTAGCTAGGTAGAAAGAGGGATCATGTGAGTGAACAAACATCAATCCTCATCATGCCTCCCCATAATAGAAGCATTGGAATTCAATACTTTTAGAAGAGAGGGGAAGTCACAGGACATATGATGAGAAGAAATGCAATGAGCCTAATATGTAAACTACCCATGCTAATCCACAAGATATGAAGTGGGATAACCTTAGTGAGTCTGATAATTCTTGGTTTCATAGACTTTGATCAAAATAAAATGGTCATTGAGAATTAAGAACCACATAAATAGAATGATTGATGTTAGGTGCAGTCTCCAATGTAGAATCATGATACAATTTCAAAAAATCTACATTAACAATGTCATGTATCCTAAGGTGTGTAGGAATATCAAGGCAAAAAGTATTTTTAGACACTTTTTTAAGGATAGTATAAGGTCCATAGAGAATCATATTGGTTTTGCTATGAATTTTATCTAAAAAATATTACCCGTTTAAGTGCAACCAAATCCTATCATCAAATTTAAAGGATGAGGAATTTGATATCGATCCATGGCCTATTTACGTTACTATTATGTCTTTTGCAAAATTTGAATCACCCTGGATTTAATATTCTATAAGTTCTAAAAAAATAATTGAGCCTTGTCTTGCTCCTTCTAAATGTGAGTGGTAATAGAAGGCAAAGACAAGGATAACTCATAAGAAGGCAACGACTAAAAATAAAAATTAACCTTAAATGGAGAATTCCCTGTAGAAGAATGTGCTACCCTATTTTATGTATGCTCAATGTGAGTGAGACTCAAGTTCCATTTGGTTGTTGAAGCATGATGATATGTTCATAAAATTTGCAGAAGTGTATGATTCACCATTTCAATCTACCTATTATATTGATAATTATAGGCTATGGAAAAGTTAAGAGAAACCTCCAAAATTATCCATAAGAAGCACCAAAAGTGATCCATAAAGTCATATGCATTCAAAGAACAATTGGTTTAAGTCCTATGTAGAACAAGTCTTACAACAAGGAAGAGAATTATCCATTTTTTTGAATCTTTCAATAACAAAAAATACATAATCATTTTGCCACACCATCATTGGAAAATTGCTAAGTCCATGGAAATGCTTTCCCAAGGATGAGAAGGAATAGGCAAGGGAATACCTAAACCAAATTTCTTATTAGTAGGCTTAGATCAACAACAAACTGCACACTACGTCAAAATCTCAAAACACCCTGCTACATCTATGGCCAATAGAAGAATTTTTGCAAGTGATGAAGTGTTTTATGCTTACCAAAATGACCGCCATAAAGTGTAGAATGAGCTTCCTTAAGAAGAGACATTCTAGGCTCATGAGGAACACAAACTGTAGACACCAAACTCTAACCCTTCACAGAACTCATTCACATGTCACACACTAGGTCCTACATAATAAAATAATATACCTAAGGTCTAACTTAGGTGTATTTTCCTACACATTAATCTATTTTCTAGATTTTATAAAATTTGGAGAATTCCCCTAGGATACCTTGTCTCTCCACTTGCCAAGTGTCCTAACCACTACAAGCCCTTCCCTTACCACATCTCTCAACCTTATTAACACCCCCACAGAAAACCACTCCCCCAAAGTGAGACACTTTAAGTGACTCACTCTAACTACCCAGGATAGGTGGATGCCTAGTCCTTACCACTTGGCTGCCCTGGCTTACCACCTATCCTCATGACCTCACCTTGTATGATCCTACAAATACTCCATGTTTCCATAAATGAAGGGAGATTGAAAGAGCATTGGAATGCTACCAAAATCATACCAAGAGGATTACAACTTTCATGAAGATTGAACCACAAGAGTTGAGGAGCATCAACAAGATACCTTCTACCACACATGTCCCAAATGGAGCCTATGTTTGACCAATCCGAAATGGAGCCTGTATTACCAAACATAGCCTATGGATCCCAAACGTAGCCTACGGGTCCCAAATGCAACTTGTGGCTCCCAAACGTGGTCTATGAGTGTGCAAAACCAAATCAACCAATTTTAGGCATAGATAATAATCAAAAATACAACAAGGTATGAATTTCATTGTTTTAACTCTTGCATATGTTTTCAGATCATGCAAGTATCTTTAGTTAGGGTTTTGTAGTTATTTTTATATAAAAAAGGGACTTACATAGTGAAGGTCCTTCATGTGTTATTGAATATCTTGCATTTCCAAGTTTTTTGTATAGGTGACAAGTTTTGAATAGTTGTTGAAGTAAGGGTGGCTTGTGAGGATACACAATCCCACCCACTATTTTAATTGCAACAAAGAAGACCTTTGGCATCCACCTTAATTTTATTTGTGAAAGGGTATTTTCTCCATTTTTCCCATTGTATTCTAAAAGCAAGCATTATAATCATACCCCTACACAATAAATGCACATAATTGTAAAAGGAGACCAAAGATCCAATATATTTATCAATACATATAAAAAATATTTCATTGAAATTGCTTGTCTTTTATTCCATTTGCTAGGGTGCCATTTTCATTGCTATAAATTTTGCAATCACTCTACGTAGAGTTAAATACCCTGGTAGAGGAGTGGGACCAGCTAGAAGAGGAGTGTAACCAAATTTTATGATTCATGGAGGCTCGAGATGCTGAGCTTATGGGGTTATGGAGTACTTAGGATAGTGGCAGTGATGCATCTATGATAGCTTCTCTCCATGTGGAGGTGGCTAAGAAGAATTTATGATAATTATAGGATTTGGTGTACATTTTATCACTCAAGGATTGATTGGTTGAGTGAGACATCCCACTACCAGCTCATCCCTCTTCATCACAATTTGGATCTAGCTAGTGGAGTTATTAGAGGCTAGATAATTTTTTTTTTAGAGTTCTTTGGTTCCTCGAACCATCAATAACGTAGTGATATGGCTTAGGACATCCTCTTAGACCACTTAGGGGCCTTGGTGGTGCTAGCTTGTAGTGCTCATTATACTTGTTTTTTATTCTTTTGCTTTTGGTTACAAGCCTCAAAGCTTTATTTAACATAGCCTACGAGCAAATGATGTACCTTGTGATATTTACATATATATACATGGTTTTTATAGATCATATTTGTTGTGCTTTATGTATTGTTTTTACTGTGAGTGGATGAATTTTGGTATATGCATGTGATGGAATGAATGTACTATAAATGAATACCTATAGTATTTCTAATAATGTATGCAAATGAACTAATGGTGTGGCCTCTTAAATTGTCATTTGAATAGGTTATGAAACATTGTTTATCTAACTTTGTCTTTGTTGCTTAATTAGGGATACCAACATAGTAATACTAGTTTAACCATATGATGAAGGATGAAATGAAGTATAATACATGTGTAACAATGTGATGGTGGTATAAGTTGTAAGCTTATTGTAGTGGTAAGGGCTTTGGCCTCTCTTTGAAAATTCCAAGGTTCAAACCCCACTCAGTATGAGAGAACCATGACCCCTCATAAGAACATGTGTAAAATCATTGAAAAAAATAATGTGATGGTGGTATGGAAAGTAAGCTCACTTATCAAATTGTTTGTCTTAGGGATAAATTATCTAGAGTTATTTTCCAAAGACTCAAACATTATAGTGATCTAAAAAAAACACATCTATTAATCTTGCAAATCCCTAAGATACTAAGGGTATCCTAGTGGAGTCAAATATCTTAAGGACCAATTGTGTGTGCTTTGAATATTTATTTCCAATCATAAGAATGGTTAGACTAATCAATTGTAACTTATACCAATAAGCTAGCTCATTCGTAAGCATACTTCATTTCATCCTTCATCATATAGTTAAACTAGTATTACTATGTTTAAGCATATCATTAGCTCATGGTCACTAATGTGACAAACATGTCATCACACTAGGTATACTCCATTGCTAGTTAGACATATATAGCCCCAATGGAGGATAACCCCATGATCTATTGACTTGAGAATTCCAATAATTCAAGCTTTTATTTGATTTTTTTTAAAGAATTTTTTTCTTTTGTTTTTGTTCTTGTCCTTTTTCCAATTATTAGGGTTTGACCATGTGCATAATAGGATGAACAGGAGAAACTGTTCACTTTATAGCAATAGCTTATCATGAGTTTATCGTTCTAAAGCATCACAATATAATTAATGTGTGATAATGTGTGTGGTCCAAGAGGAAACCTAATTTATCTAGGAACACCCTATAGCACCTAAGGACTATTTGAAATTCAATGGAGTTTGCTTGAAACACTAGGAGCGGTTGAGTGATCAAAAATATCTAGAGATTCCTCAAAACATAGACTACCAAAGAAATAAGGTGCTATGGTATTTATTACTTACTATATATATATATATGTTTTTTTCTTATTGTGGATGGTGAAATGATAACAATATTAGAATAGAGGTGTCCTTGATTAATGCAACAATACTTAATGGATGAACAATCTATCCATACTAACCAAATGACCACTAATATAGCAAGTGATGTGTATGAATGCAGATAACAACAATGCAGAAATGCAATGTACAAGTAAATGATCATGGAATATGTTAGATTTAGACTATATTACATCATTTTGGTCATGTAAATATACCACTGTAGATACATAGTTAGAATAGGAGATTACTTTATGGGGATAAGTTATCTAGTTAGTTCAAGCAATGTAATAAATGCACAAGTGGCAATGTGCAAGTTATAATGTGCAAGGTGTACCCTTGTACAACTAGGTAGAGTGTTGGCCAAGGAATTTATATTCCTATATAAATTACCTCATAGTGGTAGATTACATATCAAGCTCACATCAAACTCATATCAAGTTCATGTCAAGCTCTTGGTAGTAGTACTCATGTATGAAGTATAATGTATCTCTTTAGATCATATTAATGGAGTGACCATTTCCTCCATATTGCATTGTATTTTCATCATTTCTATTTATAGTATATTTCAGTCATATTGTTGTTTCATTTTCTTTCATATTTTCTACATTTTATTAGGACCTATAATAGATATCTCCACTACATGTATCCTCAAAATCTAATAGTGGTATCAAAGCCATGGTGAATTGAGATAGGAGGACCTACATCCATCATAAGAGAAGTCCAATAGATAAAGAGGAATAGGGAGAGTTACCATTACTATTGTTGACCTGCATCTTCACAAATAGGATCTACTATTGTATGTCACTACATGCAAAAGTTACCTTTAGTATTATTTGATATAAATAGCCACAATAGTCAACATGATTAGAAAAGTGAGGATTGAAATAAATCTCAGTTGCAAAAATCCTAAGAGTATATTTGGCTAGATTCTTTCCACATAGTTGCAAAAAAACTCATGAAGACTAGGACTCAATATTCAAGCCACTAGTTTGATAAATAAACTAGTGAATATTATTATAGCTAGAATTACAAATTCTTTAATTCTAGTTTCTAACAACTTGTTGAAAAAAAAGGAGATTCAAGAAAAATTTTGGGAATCTTCCTACAAGAGAGTACGGAAGAATATCTTCTTAGAATCATTCCAGCACTTGCAGTAACAAGGAAGAAGACTGGATTTTTTCAAAGACCTCAAAGAAGTTTGCATTACAAGAGCTGCAATTTTACAAAGTGCAAAAGTAAAAAAAAGACCATAGTAGCCTTATAGTAGACTCAAGGAAGAAGAGACTCCAAAATTTGAGTCAAGGAAGAGATAGGAGATTGGTGATCTCCATTCAAGATTAATACCTATAGATTGTAGAAGCAAAAAAGGCCATAGAGGCTTTGATCAAGAATAAGGCCATAGAAGCCTTAATTTTGAAGAAAACTTCATAGAATAATTCCTAATTTAGAAGAAGAATTCCTTATTTAGAAGTAAAATTCCAAAGAATATTTCCTAAATAAAACATCAAAAAATAATTCTTAACTCAAAAGAAAACTCCAAATAAGAGTTTCTAAAGAAAATTTTAGAGAAAATTTCCTGATTTAGAAGATAAATTCCTGATTTAGAAGAATACTCCAAAGACAATATCTCTGAAGAAATTCCTAGAAGAAATTTCCTGATTCAGAAGAAAAGTTCCTAATTCACAAGAAAAATCCAAAAAGGAGTTCCTGAAGAAGACTCCAGAGAAGATTCCAAGGAATAGGAGATTGGTGATATCCTTTCATTGATTAAATATCTCCTTTAGAAGTAGTAGAATCAGATATCTAATAAATAATATCTCATCACCAACACTTACAAAATTAGAAGGTTGAAGAAAAGGTCTTAGTTAGAAGACTAGAGGAATTTCTAGATAGAAGACCTTGGAGAGGTCTCAAAGAGAAGAAAAATAAGAATTCTTAGAGATACTTGTTGTAGAGATCATAGAAGCATCATCAGAATAGTTCCTAGGAGAAATCATTTGATAAATACACTACCAAGGAGAATCTCCTAATAGTTAAGGACTTGGAAAAATTATCGCCATCCGATAACAAGCCCAAGAGAAGAAGAATTTGGCAATGAGTGTCAAATCTGAGAAGAATAATTTTGCAAGGAGTGCCAAATCTGAGATGAAGAATTTGGTAAGGAGTGCCAAATCCTAGAAGAAGAATCTAATGAAGACCTCAAGAAAATTAGAATCTTGAGAAGAATAAGATCTTGTTTGAATATATAAGAATCCTACCAAATCCAAGATATTTAGTTAAGCACCATATTTGGATTAAAAGTTGCAGAATAATAGATTGCATTATAGTCTTCAAGTGCAAAAAGAAATAATTATTTTTAAGTATTATTTGCACATTAATAGGATCTGGGTATATTTGAAAGAAATAAAGTTATCTACCTATTTGCTATCTAAAAAGCAAGAAGACTATATCGTACAATATTTAATGTAGTGAAAATTTGTAGAATACTTATTAAGGGTTCATTACATATTACTCTTAAAAGTTGTAGAGATTATTAAGTGCATCTGAAATTATTTTAAGAGTTTATTGGAGTGATAAGGTGAGATTTTTAGTGCATTAAATTGTTAGTATTGTTAATATCATTTGCACTACACTAATTACTCTTAAAAAGGTTATTTTGTGTTTGTTGATTGTCAAAAGATAAAGGACACAAAGACTAGCATATTATCAAAGTGTCTAGAGACACTATTTGGTGTAGCATATCATGGCCTAAAGAAGCCACAAAAATCAAATCATATTCCTCCGAGTGGAGAAGAAATCCACTATCAAAATCAGCAATAGAAGCTTCAAATCAAGACTTGGTGAATCTTAGATTCAAAGTGCACTAAAGGCTATTTATAAAAAAGTGCAAAAATTACTTCTACAAAAAGAGCTTCTATCTAAGTGGTTATTAGCTTTTTTTTATTACCAAATTCATAAAGCAAGAAAGAGAGTTATCTATCAAAAGAGACAACATCAAATATTCCAATACCTATTTCAAAAGCTATCATAAGATCAAAAAAATAGATTGCAAAAGGAGGTGCAAAAAAGGTATTTTATATACAAAGTATTTACATTTGTATTGCACTACTCTAATCTGCCCTACGTAGAAAAATAAAAAGGTCTTCTATACCAAAAAGGTACACTCTTTACAAGGAGAAAAATAGTCCAAGGTAGCCATGCAAAAGCATTCTCATTGCAAGGGAATAGAGCCACTCAAAAGGCTCATATCTTGTACATATTTGGATAGTCAAACCTGCAAGAAAACAAATCAAGGAGAAGCATTATATTCAAGGGAAATAGTATGTACAAAAAGAATGTCATAACAGGTTGAAGGACATACATCCAAGGAGCACCATTGGAGTATCTCAAAAAAACTCCACACAAGCATTGGAAAAAATTTGCTCCAAGATACTGAGGTACTGCTTACTATTCTAGTTGGAACCAACTCATATCAAGCACCATCAAACAAATAAATAGATGGTCGCATTGCATTATTAATAAGGATATTTCAAAAATACGTGGGAGAGGTATTACGTAAAAATACCATACACAAAGAAAAGGTGACACTTGTCACCTAGAAGGAAACACTAATGTTTCCCATACAAGAGCTCTTCTGTTACAATATTGACCAAAAAATGTATAGGGAAGAAGGTTGGTAAGAATGAACACTCATTCAATATTGTAACTCTCATCCTTTACCTAGCAGAGTTTTACAAGTGGTAATAAACATATCAAGCACTCAAGGATAACCTCTGTGACACTTGTCACATAGTCCAAGATCCTCCATCTAATAAAATATGTCAAATACCATGAAGGAAAATATTCTAAGCATTAGTAGTAGTCATATAATTTGCAACATTCACAATAGCCTGAATCACAATTTATAAGATAGGTGAAGATCATTAAAATCTCTGGTCAAGGTATTCAAGGAAGGTCAAAATTCTAGGATTGAATCTCCACCGTCCAAACATTAAATTCAGAGGTGAATCAACATACACCATAGTGCTCAAGGAAAAGGTACTAAATACGACTATCATATATATCCAAAACCTGCACTGAATACATAGGGAGTACAACACTAAAGGTAAGGTTTTTACTTTATCAAAATTGCTTTCATTAATAGGGAGTTATAAGGTATAATATAAGGTTGAAATATTAAGTAAAATCAACCATATTTGAAAGCAATACTAAAAGGAAAAATATATATTAAAATAACTTAATATTTTCAATATTAAACCATAGGAGAAATAAAGATTTCTACTTGAAACTTTAGAATTTCTATTATTGAAAATAATTGTTTTCTAATATTCCACACTAGGGAGTTATAAGGAATACTACATCAAAGTAGGAAATTGGAAATTAGAAATAATAAATATCAAATTGTTAAAGGCTATAAAAAGAGTTTTATTAAGGATTAGTAAGAGTTCCAAATTAATTAGTATACTTGTCTCAAAATACATTAAAGGGATAAAATAAATCCAACTACTAAAACCTCATCAAAATAGAAAGTGCTTTAGTTCAATAGGAGTAATAAGGTTTAAAAGAATTTGATTTTTGCTACTCACAAAAATTTACACAATCAACTCAAAATTGAACTATTATTCTGAAAATCACTTTTATCTATCATATAGCATTTTCAAAATCACTAGGGAGACATATGACATTCTACAAAACTTGATAATAATAGCATTCATAAAATATTATCAAGTACTTGATCCATCTAGGAGTTATAAGGACATCTACAAGATAATTCTTCAAGAATTAAATCAAACTAGGGAGATATAAGAAAACCTACAAAACCTATGCTTTATAAAGGTTCTATCAAATCAAATCCTCATACTCTAAACTAGGGAGTCGTAAGGTAGACTACTTCAAAAATTCAAATTTGGGTATTCAAAATACTTCTACCAAATCCATATATACAATTTTAAGGAATATCAAGAAATTCTTAAGGAGGAATGTGGATGAAATAATAAAAAATGCCTTTATTAAAAAATATTTATTTCATGAAATGCTTAAAACTTAATAGATACCCTTGAAGGATATGAAAAACTATCAACCAGGGATAAGGAGAGATTCTTCTTATTTCTTATGGAAGTAAAATAGGGTAAAATTGAAGCAGTAATTGGTTATATTCATGAAAATATCTTCAAGGCATGGTGGAATTCACAAAATATAGTTATATTCACATCTGAGGAATGTTTGATGATTTACCTATCATTAATTGTATTTGTACTCACTCAACACATGAAGAAAGCTAGCAATACAAGTCAATATTATTGTGATGATAGGCTAACTCCTCATGAAGCAAAAATTCCACAAGTATCAATGCAGAATCATAGGAGGAGGAAAAGAAAGAAAATACATGCTAAAGGTATTATAAAAACTAAACCAACTAGACATCTTCAAAATATAGAGGAATCTACAGCTACAGCTCTCTTTGCATCATATGATCAGAGTACAATAAGAAACGAAGGAGAATACAAGCTCCAATTCTGAATAAGAAGATGTTCCAGATAAAGGACTCCAAAGAAAAAAAAATAAATTGATAAAATCAAAGAGCATTCTCAAGAAGAAGATCCATATTTAATATTGAAATCTTCAATACCCAAATAATGTAATACAGGGGGTGTTAGAGTTAGAGTATATTACATCATTTGGGTCATTTAAATATACCACCTTAGGTACATAGTTAGGATAGGAGATTACTTTAATGGGAATTTATCTAGTTACTTCAAGCAATGTAATAAATGCACAAGTGGTAATGTACAAGTTTTAATGTATAAGGTGTCCCCTTGTACAACTAGGTAGAGTGTTGGCCAAGGAATCAATCTTCCTATATAAAGGGTCTTATAGTGGTATATTACATATCAAGCTCACATCAAGCTCATATCAAGTTCATGTCAATATTTTGGTTGTAGTAGTCCTGTATGGAGTACAATGTAGCTCTTTAGCTCATATTAATGGAGTGACCATTTCCTCCACATTGTATTGTATTTTCATCATTTCTATTTATAGTATATTTTAGTCATATTGTTGTTTCACTTTCTTTCGTATTTCTTGTATTTTATTAGGATCTGTGTTAGATCTCTCCACTACATGTATACTTAAAATCTAACATAATATGTATGAGTTATGAATGCAAAAATGGATGTACAAAATGCAATATGAATGGCTAAGCTAAAAAATTATTTATTGTTGTATTTTTTTGCCATGTATATATACATATATTTCACATCAGGTGTAGAATGCCCTCAGGTGAATAATATTTAATGGTTCAAGCTTTTATATGCTCTTGATGTTAGCAAGATTGTATGTTCTAGGCCCCAAATTCTATTTAACAATGAATGGACCCAATCAATTAGCCATAAATTTAATGAAGGTGCGGTAAGGCATTGGTATTTTGTTGATTCTCTTTGAGGATGAGATATCCTACTTGGAATTCATGTGGATGAATTTTGGCTTTATAAGCATGTTTGATTCACATTTCATCAAGGAGCATAAGTTGATCAAGATGTACTTGTTGAGTAGCATTGTCATCCATGAATTATTGTAATAAAATGCATAGGGAGAGGATCTCGAGCTTAAGAGGTATAATTTCTTCAACCCCATGGACCAACAAAAATGAAGTTGCCCTTGTAGGTGTATGAATGCTCGTTCGATAAGCCCATGATGCTAAGGAGATATGAAGATGCCAATATTTGTAATTTTCCTTGATGAGTTTCTTTAGAATGGCTATCAATGTCTTATTGGTGGCCTTAGCTTATCCATTTGCTTGTGGGTAATAAGGAGTCGAAAAACTATGTTGGATATGATATCTATCACAAAGTGCATGAACATCCTTATTCTTGAAAGACTTACCACTATCAAAAATGATATTTGAGGGAATGCTAAAATGATAGATTATATGTTGGAGTATGAACTTCACGATTCGAGGTCCTGTCATACTGGTCATAGGGATTACCTCGATCCACTTTGTGAAATATTTTGTGGTAGTGATAATAAATGTGTGTTGTATTGATGAGGCAAGTGATATTTTGTGAATCAAATCAAGGCCCCATTACATAAAGGTCCAAAGGGTTTGTATCAGTTATAGTGCCTATGATGGTACATGAGTTAAATTGGCATGTTATTGACATTTTTATGTTTCTTAATAGATTTACAATAGTCACTTTCCATGGTGGGTCAGTAATAACCCATACACAAGATGCACTTTGCAATGACCATACCACTAAAATAGCCACCACATGTACCATCATGAGCCTTGGATATAGCTCATTGTACCTCTACAAGTTCTAGACAATAAAGTAAGATTCCATCATAGCCATGTATATACAACACATCCTCCAAAAGAGTGTAACTATTTGCCTTCTATTTGAAAGTGTGTTTAGTAGTTCATGAAAATCTGTTGGGAGAGTACCAAACTTGAAAAAGTCCCATTCAAAGGGCTAATAGGCAAATGCATCATCGTGTATGTGGATGATATCCCAGTTTTCTCGAAGAAGAGAGAGGATCATGTTAAAGACTTAAAGAAGGTGCTTCAAAGATGCAGGGAACATGGAATTTCATTAAATCCCAAGAAATGCATTTTTGGAGTGACAGAAGGGAAACTGCTAGGTCACATTATTTCAAAGGAGGGAATATCCATCGACCCAGAAAGGATACAAGCTATCCAAGACCTACCTCTCCCAAGCAGTAAAAAAGAATTGAGGTCTTTCTTTGGGCAAGTCAATTTTGTGAGGAAGTTCATTTCTAGCTTTGCCGAGATAGCTAAACCTCTAAACCAGATGCTCAAGAAAGATGTGGACGTAAGGTGGAACGAGGAAAGTAGAGTGGCTTTCCAGAATATCAAAGATGCCATTTCTAGAGCCCCTGTCCTTATAAGCCCAGATTACTCCAAGCCTTTTTATATTTACGCTTTTTCATCAGAACACTCCTTTGCGAGTGTCTTAACCCAAAAAGGTGAGGATAGTGCCGAAAATCCCATTGCGTTTTTAAGTGCCCCCCTAAAATATGCCCAATTAAGGTATTCAATCCTTGATAAGCAAATGTATGCACTTTTTAAAACTGTGAAAAAATTTAGGCACTACATCGTGCACAGTAGAATTATCGCCATCATGCCCGATTCTACTGTCAAGACCATGTTTTTACAGAATGAACTAGGTGAGAAGAGAGGAAAATGGATTTCGACCATCCAAGAATTTGATCTCGAAATCCAACCAATGAAACTAGTTCGGGGACAAGGACTGGCAAAGGTGATCGCAGAAAATGATCCGCAAATAACAAGTCAATGCTCAAATACAGAATACATGGCTAAGGAGGACTGGTATGTTGATATTGTGCAATTTTTATTGACTGGTAAGTGCCCTTCTAATTTGAATTCAACACAGAGGAGAGCTTTAAGGCTTAAATCTGTTAACTATCTGATAAATTCTGGTGTGCTTTACAGGAAAAATCATGAAGGTATCTACCTGAGATGCTTGAGCAAAGATGAAGCCGCCAGGGTGTTGCAAGAATTTCATGGCAAGCATGGAACTGGTCATGGTGTAGCCAATGCTACAGCACACCAAATCCTGCGAGCAAGATATTACTGGCCTCATATATTCAAAGATGCACATGCTCATGTGCGAGCTTGTCACATCTGTCAAGTGGCTACAAATAGAGAAAGAAATGCAGCCATGCCGTTGCAACCTGTAGTTGAAACAAGACCATTTGCACAGTGGGGACTGGATTTTATCGGGGTTATTAACCCAAATTCTTCTGATTCTCACAAATTCATTTTGACAACTACAGACTATTGTACAAGGTGGACAGAGGCGATTCCTACTAAACATGCCACCACAGATGTTGTGATTAAATTTCTTGAGGATCAAATTATAACAAGATTTGGGATGCCCGACTCTATTGTCAGTGACAATGGTAAAGCTTTCATTTCCACACAATTTGCAGAGTGGGCATATGATAATAAAGTGAGCTTGAAATTTGCATCCAATTACTATCCTCAAGGAAATGGGTTGGCCGAGTCTTCAAATAAGAATTTGTTGAATACTATTAAGAAGTTGTTGGAAAAGAACCCTCGGGACTGGCACAGTCAACTAAAGTTTGCCCTTTGGGCAGATAGGACCAGAGTGAAAGAATCCATAGGGAATACTCTCTATCATTTGGTCTATGGGCAAGACCCGATATTTCCAGCAAATTTGAAGTTGCAGACCTTACATTTCATACAAGAGTACTTGGGGACAGATGATCAAGTTGAAGCCAGGTTGAGCCAGTTGTTGCACCTTGATGAAAAGAGAGAAGAGGCCGTGAATCACATGAATAAACACCAGGAAGTAATCAAGAGATGGTTTGACAGAAGGGCCAAAGTTAAATCATTCAGAATTTCAGATTTAGTATTACTATGGGACAAAAGACATGAGGAAAAGGGAAACCATCAAAAGTTTGATTGTCTTTGGTTAGGCCCATATCAGATTTCAGAGATTCTTGGGAAGAATACCTTCAGGATAAAAACATTAGAAGGGAAATATTTCACGCTGCCGGTTAATGGGCAGATTTTAAAACATTATTTTAGCCCTTAGGTTGTGGGAATTTCATATCATTCTTTGATTTTGGTGGGATTTTCAGATCTTGTTTCATTGTTTAGGATTTTCAGATTTTGTTTGATTTAGGATTGTTAGCTTAGCTAGGATTTTGGTTGTGGATTTGATTTCAATTGTCATGTTGTTAATTTTGATAAAAAATAAAAAATAAATAAATAAATTGAGATGCCAACTTATGCTTAAGGTTAGGAGAATATGAAATATTGGAATTATCTTGTAAAGGCTCCACCAAGTAACACTAGCATATTAATTTATATTGTTTGATTTTGTGATACATGAAAAAATCAGTTTTGCATGACATATTATTTCATTTGCAAAGATAAGGCATTCATATTCCATCTCACCTCACATACATTTCATTTTAGTTACATATACATCTTATGTACAAGCCATGAAAGTACGTCAAATTCTCTTAGGGTTATGTTATAACATAAATGTAAGTAGCTCCTAAGGTTGGAAACTGAGTCTTGAGATATCTAGAATCAAGCACGTCTCATGCATTAAAAAGGATCTTGAGCAAAATGATCAAAACCTAACTTGGAGGAAAAGGTTGGGCGAAAGAAGTTATTCATGTCTATCCTATTATGCAACATGATCCTTAAAGCGAGTGGTTTTAACCACTTCCATTAAGCCTAAAGCCTAAAATCAGAGTAGTAAGGATAGGGTTAAATCCTCATCGAACTTAGGTTGAGGATCCAATTCCCCAAAGCTTTGATTTGACCCACATGGAGTAGTAAGGATAGGGTATAAATTCTCATCTCGGCTGGTTGAGAATCTGATTCCCCAAATCTCTTATGTCTCATTTCATAATCAGTCTTGGATTGTAAGGATCGTACTATTTGTCCTCTCGCAAGGGATGGATAGTCATCCCCAAGGTCTAAGTAACAAAATTAATGATTTATATCTAAGGTTTGGATTGTAAGGATCGTACTACTTGTCCCTAACCAGGATGGGTAGTCATCCCCAAGGTCCAAGAAATAAATAAATAAATAAAATTTTCCCATCTCATCTTTATTTTGGATTGTAAGGATCATACTACTTGTCCTCTGCAAGGGATGGGTAGTAATCCCCAAGGTCCAAAGAAATGGAGATAAGTTTTGGATTGTGGGATTAGATATGCCCATGCATGGCATCATGTCTTGCCTAAAAAACAAGACCACTGATTGTCTAGAGGGTTAGACTAGCATGACCATTTCTTCCATAACTGGTTTAATTATTTTGCTTAAAGTGAGGTAATGAACTCTAAATCAGAATAGTAAGGATAAGGTTAAACTCTCATCTCGGTTGGTTGGAAGTCTGATTCCCCAAAGTTCTGATTTCACATTCACTTGCACATGGGTTATAGATAGTAGGGACTCATAACCAACTTTGGGATACAATAAGATAATGAACTAGTGGATTCTAAGAGGGTTTGGCAATCTTGAATGCTTGTACATAGTATTAGAAGAAGTACCATGCCCTTTATGGAAGCAAATCTCCTTGCACATTCATTAGGGTACACAAATCATTCACCATCCCATATATGCATTCATGCAAAACCGATAATGGAATGTTGATCAATTTCAAACGATAGGGAATGAAAACACATTGCACACACTCGAGCTAATACTTGATGATTCCGATGATTCATGTAATTCGATCTTTGGGCATTTGTTATTTTGCTTATGTGCTAACATGTATTTGCGAGTTTGTGATATGTTTCAAGTTGGGTTCTTACTAAAATGCTCAAGAGCATTTGACAGTAGAGTCGCCATTTGTTGTGGTTGATCCACAACACACCCCAAAATTGGGGACCCACCTTTTTGCAGGCTTGCAGAGAAGAATCTCGGTGACCCAGATGCTAAAATTGAAGAAAATAAAAAAAATGCCTAAGTGTTGAAAGGTGTCACGAAATCGCGACATGTCGCGAAATCGCGACTGGTTGCGCCATCGCGACCGAAGCCGGAAAATTGTCACGAAATCGTGACATGTCAAAAAATCGCGATCAACGCGGTCAACGGCAATAAAACAGAAAAATGGTCACGATTTCGTGACGTGTTTCGGGGAGGTGTACGAAAAGAAAAAGTGGTAGCGATATCGTGACAGAAAGCTGCATGAAGGTTCGAGGGGGAAAAACGTCACGATATCACGACAGGTTTTGCCAAGACATACGGATGATGAAAGGTGTCACAATTTTGCGACGCATTTTGGCATAGTTGTACGGTACAAGGAAGATGTCGCGAAATCGTGACGAAAATGAAAATCAGGCTCGAAGCGGAGAAACGGTAGTGATTTCGCTACGCCTTGCGAAAAGAAGACTCAAAGTTCAAAACGGTAGCGATATCGCTACAAATTTCATAAAGGCCAGTCTCAAAGTCAGAGGGTAGCGATAGAGCTACAAGTTTAGTGAGAGAGGGCTTGAAACAAAAATGGTAGCGAATCACTACCATGTCACAAGGAGAAGGCTTGAAACGAAAGTGGTAGCGAATCGCTACCACATTTCAAAGGGACGCTGCAAGTCCAAGGTGGTAGCGATATCGCTACCACATTTTGGAAAGGGCTCAAAGTTAGAAAGTGGTAGCGATATCGCTACCATTCGAAGAGGAGGGCTCAAAATGTTAAAAGGGTAGCGATATCGCTACGAGAAGTTGCCGGAGGTAGACAAACGAAAAATGGTCGCGACATCGCTACGGGGAGCTGATGAAGGCGTACGACCGGGAAACATGTAGCGATATCACGACATGTCGCGATTTCGCGACATGTCGCCATATCGCGGCTAAGAAGATGAACGGGCAGACTTGCAATTTTGTCATTTTTTTTGCAGTAAGCGTTACACAGGACGCAGGAAAAGTAGGACACGTGGCGCACAGGTGTCAAACTTGTAGAGGCGTTACATGCAGAGATGAATTTCGAAGCGTTTTCAAATTTGAGCGTGAATCAAAGCGGGAAAAAGTAGGAATTTGAGGGGTCATGTGCAGGAAGGTGAAATGAAGAGATAGAGAAGATCGAAGAGCCGCGTCAAACATTATAAGACCAGAATTGCAAATCGAAGAGGGGGTTGGAAATTGCCGAATACGGAGTTGTAGAGACGAGAGCTTTGTGCTATTCTGGGCCCGTACTTGGGCAATTTCCTTCTTTTTGTTCTAGGATTTTCTTTTACACCTGGAACATCGTTGAATGTAATCGAGATATCATTTAAATACAAATACAGAGAGTTGGCATCTTATTGGATGAGAAAGGAGTAACTTTTGCATGCATGATTTAACGTTTATATTTCCCTTCCAGATTTCTTAGGTTTTTAGGTGAAGTTAATGCAAGATCTCTTGGTTGCTTCATGCGAATACCTATTTTTTGGAATTACCATAGAAACCCTCGAGACTCGCACCTAGCCTATTTGGATTGTGTGAAAGTGCAGGTTCATTAGGTTAGGTTGCATGTAGAAAGCCTCAGTATCTTCGGTTTCATCAGATTAATGACAGCTTTCTGACTGTAATTTATTTTACGTTTTTATTTATTTTGCTTTGCTTTTCAAACCCATATTTTATTTTTAGCAGTTTAATTACTGTGTTTGAATAAATCACTGAAAATCCATCAGAATTAAAGGTTAAAACAGATTTTATTCATTTTGAGTCCATTGAAAGTTCAAAATTAATAAACCACAGTGCCCCTTGTTAACATCCACTTGCAAACCCTAAGGTGTTCTTAGCATTTCATTTTAAACAGCATCCTTGATAATCAATAATTGGCATAATAAGAACCTTGGAGAAATCATTTTTCTTTGCAAGCAAAGGATTTAGGACTCGGATCCTACAGGAGAGTGTGTTTTCACAATCGGGTTAAAACATCACTCAATAGGTTTGTATTAGTTATAGTGCCTATGATGGTACATGAGTTAAATTGGCATGTTATTGACATTTTTATGTTTCTTAATAGATTTACAATAGTCACTTTCCATGGTGGGTCAGTAATAACCCATACACAAGATGCACTTTGCAATGACCATACCACTAAAATAGCCACCACATGTACCATCATGAGCCTTGGATATAGCTCATTGTACCTCTACAGGTTCTAGACAATAAAGTAAGATTCCATCATAGCCATGTATATACAACACATCCTCCAAAATAGTGTAACTATTTGCCTTCTATTTGAAAGTGTGTTTAGTAGTTCATGAAAATCTGTTGGGAGAGTACCAAACTTGAAAAAGTCCACCTAACTAAGTCATTGTTTGTATGGCTCTATGTGAATGAAAAAATATTTTTTATCTTTAGACTCTACTCGTGAAATTGAATATTTAGACATTATTGTAATATTGAGCGATTGGACCTCTCCCATAGGCTTCTTTAAAATCAATGATCCAAGAGAGGCCATTGTATCTACAAATTGATTAGTCGAATGAGGTATGTTATCATTTTCATACCAATAAATTTTTTCTAGCAACTTAACTGCTATTTTATTGTAAAATTTTAAGACTGAATCTTTGAATTAGTAAGTTCACTTGATAGACCACAAGTTGGGAATCACCAAATATTCTAATATGCTTTATGCCCATAGTGATAGCTTCCTGAAGTCCTAGGATTAAGGCTTCATACTCTGTGTTGTTGTTCATGTATGGGAAGTCAATTTTAAACAATGAAGGGATAGGCATCCCTTGTGGTGTATAAAACTTGACTTTTGTACCTTGTCCTTACTTGCACTTAGAGCTATAAAAGAATAGGATTATGTCCAAATCATCTTCAAGAGCAACATGTTCTTCCTATTTGGTTATGATAAATATCGAATCATTTGATAGCTTGATAAACAAAGGTTGATCATTAGGAAGCAAATCTTCTATGAGCTTATCGGATATCACATGACCCTTAATGGATTTTTTATTGATGAATTTGAGATAAAATTCTATTAAAAGCATAATATATTTTGTAGTATGAGTGTTGTATGTGTGAGTCATCATGTAACGCAAAGGGTTTTCATGAGCTATGACATAAGTGGTGTGACTTAGCATGTAATGTTTGAGTTTCTTAGTGGAAAAAACCACTACTAGGCATAATTTTTCTACATATGCGTATCTTGTTTCATAGCTCACAAGTGTTCGACTAATACAATAAATTGCTTTCTCTTGATGATTTTCATTATTTTGTGCAAGCGTTGTCCCTAGTATAAAATCCATGGAAAAGATATAAATATGAAATGGGATGCTAGGACAAGGTAGCATTAGAATCGACAACAAAGCTAGATATTGCTTAATATCATTAAAAGCCTCTTGAAACTCCTTAGTCCATAAAAAAGTGACCCTATTTTATAGCAGGTGATTAAATATCCTACATTTATCAAAGACTTGAGCGATAAAGTAATGAATCACTTGAATATTCCTTTTTAAGCTATGCAAATCCTTAAGATTCTTTGGTGGTGGAATTTTTGTAACATCCTTGACCTTTTTAATATCTACCTCAATGCCATGTTTTGAAACAATGAATCCTAGAATTTTATCAGATGTAACTCCAAAGACACATTTCTTAGGATTCAATATCACCTTATGCTTGAGAATCCAATCAAATACTTTACTTAATACATCGATATGATCATGATATGTTTTATATTTTGCTATTAAATCATCCACATAATCCTCAATGATTTTGGTCATGTAGTCATGGAAGATATACGTAATGGTACGTTGATACGTGGCTAAAAGACATTACCTTGTAGTAGAAATTCATCCAAGGCATTGTAAATGTTGTTTTGTGTTAGTCATCAAGATTAATTTGAATTTGATTTTATCCTGAAAAACCATCCATTAGGGAAATAATTTTATGGCACGTAGTAGAGTCTACGAGAGTATCAATGTTTGGTAATGGAAAATCACCCTTAGGACACGTTTTGTTCAAGTCTCAAAATTTTGTACATATGTTAATCTCCTCATTATATTTTTGAATGAGTACCATTTTTGAAAGCCACTCAAGATAATCAATGGGTGGAACGAAATCCACGTCTAATATTTTTTTATGTTCGTATTTTTACATGAGGGCAATGATAGGATGAAGTTTCCATAACGTTTGCTTGATCAGTTTTTAATTTGGATCCAAGGTAATATTATGGATCACCAAGTTGGGATTGAGGCCAGACATGTCCTTATATGACCAGGCAAAACATATTTCTTTGTTGTTAGTAGCATTGTAAGTCACTCTTTCTCTTTTGTAGATAATTTTTTTTTGAATTTAACAATTTATAGATTATCTGGGTTTGTACTTAGGTTTATATCAATAGTATATTTTATAAGCATGTGCAAACTCTCCTCCAACTAGTGGGGAGTAGGAACTAAATAAATTTCATTAGCTACATCATCAAATATTTTAGGCACGACCTCTTCTACCTTAGTATGGAAAATAGAAGAAGGAAAAGGTGAATATTGCAGAGGGATGTAAGCACTGGAAGCTCTTAACAATTTTTTAAACAAGATAAACTTGAAGATGGATAGTGGTGATGAAATCCTATCCATGTTGATGAGTCCAATATCAATAGAAATTAGTTTTACCAAATTGTATGGATTACAGAGGGGTGCCAACAAGTCAATAGAAATCATGTTAACTTGATAGACATGTGATGGTTGCGATGTGGATATTGGGTTCTCTCACTCTCACTCTCAAGGGAGAACCTAACCTATGATTGGTAGATTATTATGATGTCACAAAGGTGGCCAAGGTGGATCTAGTGGGTCAAATAGTGCATCAGGTCACTCAAGTAGGAGGAGCAAATGAAATATGATCTACATAATAGGAAAGATACAAAGGTAAATCTCATCCTCATTAGTGATGGGTGCAATGGGGACTGAATCTTCTTTGAAGTTGTTAAAGGTGATGGAAAGTGCATCAAATGCCTCATCAAAGTCTTCCTCATAGTTATCATTGGAAATTGTATCAATCATTGAGACTTGTGGTTGTATTTCCAGAAAAGCCTCATTCAATAGAGGCACAAACTCAGGATCTATATATTCATTGTCACTATCATCACTATCCTCATCATCCTCCTTGGTTTTTAAGGTGAATTGTTGAAGTGTTTCATCAAATGAGTATGTGGAGGATTATGGCCTATATCCCAGGCCATAGATAACATGTGCCTCTTGATAGTGGAGTTCAAAAACATCATGAATACCTTGTTCATGTCATCTTAAACTATATCCCTACTATTTAACCCATGAAAATTATCACATAAAGAAGGATGGATTGGACAAATACTTGATGTTAGCACAAAATTATTATTGGGGTTCATCAGAAGGATGTGGATTGGATGAAGAATTGACTCCCCCATAACAAAATTTATTTGATTACGTACTGAATCCATGTTATATACTACACCAATGGCTAAGATTAGGTCACATGGGTGACCATAATCTCTTATAGTCTCAATGCTTGGTGTGGTGATTGCGACGTTTTGAACAATGTACTCATCAATACTTGGGTTAGCAAGATGAACTATAAGTTGCATGCATCTGGTTGGGTATGGAGTGGAGATAGAGGTGGAGGTCTCAAGAGGAACTTGTGGTTTAGTTGGTGGATATGGTGGAGGGTCTGATAGAGTGAAGCATAAAATATCTTAGGGCCCAAGATAATATTGGGTGATAATGGATGATGGTAAAATTGGATTGGTGCATGATGAGGTATGATGAGTGATTGTGGGTGTTTATGAGGGATTGAATGGTTGATTTTATGATGTGGAGGTTTACTCCCCTTTGTGATAGTTGGATGAATGAAAATATGATTTTTTGGGTGATATAATGGGATGTGGATTGATGAAGGTGAGGGTTGATTTTTTGTATTATGAGGTGTGATACGAAAATGATATAAGGTCAAGGTAGAGGTATGATTTGGGTTGATGGTTTGGGATGTGGAGGTGTGATAAAAAATGGATAGGGCCTCTTGGATGGGTTTTTCTGATGACTTTTTTTATGTGAAGTGGATGGAGTGGTGAGTGGAGTGATGGATAAGTGGGTGGATGGAAAATATGGTGCATATGGGTTGGAGATAAAGTTGCAGTATTTGAAGGATTCTTCATTTACGAGTATGCAATGGATTTATCCCTCATGTACATATTTTATTGATTGATGTAATGTTGAGGGTACACTCTTCATGTATCTAATCTAGGGTTACCAAAGAAGTATGTTATATTGCATATCCTCCTCTAGGATATGGAACAATGTGTGAATTTTCTTGACCCCCACCCACACAGTGAGGAAAACCATTATGATTGTAGAGCATAGAGTATCATTAAAATATTTCAAGGTGAAGGTAGAGCTAGTGATATGTGAAGGTGGAAGGTTAACGTGTTAAATTTATGGGGTGGTTATAATGTTTATGGAGGAACCGATGTTGATTAGCACTCATTTGAATGTATTTCAATCAATATGAGCTATGATGTGCAATGGAGGATCGAGTATATCTTCTAGTATAGTTTTTATTTCAAAATTATAAAATGCAATTGATGGTTCCATGCATGTCTAGATATTCCCGATAAAGTTTGTGAAGGCATTAGGATCTTGTGTCTAAACTTTTATGGATTTAAGTATCTCCATCAATGCCTCATGATGCAGGGGATATTGTTGTATTAGCTCATAAATTGATAGTTTGGTAGAAGCCAATTTTAGGCTATGCATCAACCGACTCCTCAGTGTGATGGTTGGTCTTGGTGGATTATTTTGGATATGAATTTGGGACGGTGGATTGGTTTGACATGGTTGTTGAGGCACATTAGTTGTTGGTGTCATTGGAGGGAATACCGTTTGGGTTTGATCATTTTATTGTTGTGCGCAACTTGTACTTATTTGAACATATGTGACTATATGTATAGCTCCTATAAAACCTTGGTATTATTGAGCATTGTAAATGTGGTTGACTTGGTTGGGAGGAATTATAGAAGTTAATGTTCTAGTTGATTGTTGGGTAGCCTCATGATGAGGTAAAAGTGTTTGATATATACCAATATTTGATTATTTTGTGCTATAGGATTATTGATTTTGATAGTCCCATTATTGATTAGATCTTGCACAACATCTTTGAATGAATAACAATAATTAATGTCATAACCTTTTTGACAATGAAAGGTGTAATATTGATACTCCTTGTACAACCTACCACATGGTTTATTGGGGTATTCTAGTATTATTTTTTGTAGTGTAATCATTTGTGCCTCATACAACCATTGAAATATGGTGGAAAGTGGATTAGGGAATGGAGTGTCATTATGAGTCAGTCGATTATACTATCAATGTTGATGATTGTCTATTATGTTGTCTTGATTATGTAGTTGGGGTGGGGGTTGCACTACATGATATGCTTATTATTGTGGTGGTTGTTGTGTTGGGGGTTTTTGATACTATACTTGAGATTTTTGGGTTTGTGGTTGAGGTGTGCTCAAGACAACTAGATTCACTTGGCTAGGTTTGGACTGGCCTTGATTATTTTCCCTTGAATTCCTTTTTTGTCATTCTTTCTTTTTAAGCTTAATCTTACCTTCTTGAATTTTAATCTCTTCAATTACTCTAGCTTGGGTGAGTGCTTCTTTGAATGTTCTAAATTGTTATAACTATAATAATAAGGAGATGGTTTTTGAGAAATACATTGTAAACATTCTTGTGATTTACACCATGGGAAGGGTGAATGGCAATTTGGTGATAACTACCCCCAAGTGGCTTCCATTATCATAAATTGACTCATGTTAGAATTGGTGTAAATTGAACAAGTTAGTTAAGGTTATATTCTTTCTAACGTTTAAGTAGAAACACTCTAAGAATTGATCCACTAATGGATTGAAAGTGTGGATGTTGTGGTGCAGAAAATGGTTATACCATTCTAGAGCATCTCCTCCAAATATTTGGAAAAATATCTAGAGCATCAACGAATCATTATCTTGTATTCTAATATATGCATGGATAAACGCACCTACATGCTCCCAAGGATCCTCATCCCCTTTAAATTTTTCAAATTTTGGTAGTGTAATATATGTAGGATAAGTTAACGATGGTACCAAAGGATTAATGGGGTGATTGACTAGCTACCTCAAAGTGAGTTTTTGATATAACATTATAGGTTTCTACATAGCTAAGCTGTTAGTTTAACTTTATAAAAACTATAATTTTGGATCTTCCAACGATAATTTTGCATGTCTTGAAATGGATGTGTGGATATGGTTATGGTGGGTGGTCATGATACCCATGATGGATTCCAATTGAAGAAGTTATTTTGGGTTGATATGGATGGATGATTGAAGTTTGCTACCTGTGATTGCTATTGTGATATGGGATGAGTGCTTTGATTAGTGCTACCAGCAAGCAATTATTACAAATGTTGTAAAGATTTGTGTATAGCCATCGCAGATACGGATTGCATGGTTGAATTAGGGATAGAAGTTTGAACATGATGTGTGGAAATAAAATGGGTGGATTTTGGTGGAGCAAAAGTGATGAAGGGGATTGCAACTGATCTAGGTATGGTATGTCATGTAGGATCAATTTAGAGTAATTATGTAGGTGGAATTGATGTTGGCACTTGCAAAGTAGCATTGACTTATGCTTCATAAAGTGGGTTAGAGCAAATGATGTTGTGGGTGGATGGCATGGATATGTATTGATTGGATGATGGTGGATGGCTTTGGCTCATAGTCATGGTTGTGGATTCAAAAATGTTGGACATTTTGAGTAGATGAGTTGTCATTGATGTCAAGAGTGAGTGGTCATTGATGTCAAGCTTTCAGCACCAGTTAGTGGTAGTTTCAGTGGGCAACATCAGTTTCAGGTTCTCCAATAAGTGCAAAAGGATAGTCCGCCTTCAGTTGATCAAGACCCGGTTCCAGGCAGTCAGATGAGGTCCAAAGGGCAAAGAAGAGGCCCAGGAAAATAATATTATAATAGTTTATTATAATATTAAAAAGGAAATTTAAATTAATTATAAATTAATTAATATAATTTTATTATAAATTAATTTATTAATTAATTTAATTAACTTTCATGTTACTTAAGTTAATTATAAGTTAATTTTAATTTAATTATAAATTAATTTTTATTAATTTAATAAACCCTAAAAAGGGTTATAAAGCTAAGTTTATAAATCAAATTTAAAATTTGATTTGAGCATCGACGTGTTATGGCAATAAGGCATCATGTATAAATAAAGGTAAAACCTTTGCCTTAGAACTCCCATGCTTTATTCGAATGCCTATGTTCTATATTGTGCGTAGAAAGGATGCAACAATTTTTGTGTTGAAAAGTCTCCAATGGTAGAAGAACGAAGAAATAGGAGCAAGGCTCCTCTCACCCTGCACAAGCATCGCGTAGCACAGTTGGCGACGATGGAAGGTGTTAAGACGTGTTGTTGGTAGGAAGGACATGGTTCGAATCCCACGGGGTTCATGTTTTGCAAGGAAGGAAGGTCTTCATTTTGGAACAACACCTAACATAGGGAACAAAGGGAGGCTAGCGCCTTCCCCTCCTCGTGGGAGCGCCTAGCCCACGTGGTGGGCTAGCGCCTTGGTAAGGCGCTCGGTAGAAAGGTCTCTTGTTCGAAACCCACCGAGGCCTTTTTGTGGTTGAGACAAAGGTATGCGCTGATGTTGTTATGTTGGTCGCTTAATTTGGGATGTGCTAAGGTTGAAGGAAAATAAAAATATTTTTATGTGCCTAAGGTTGAAAAATAAATGTTTTGATGGTTTATAAGATTTAATTTTTGCCTAAATTAATATTGGTTATTAAGTGTTTTGAGGGAGATAAAAGGGTAGGCAATTATTATTTCTGAAGGGTTATTTTTGAAAGATTGATTTATTAAATTGGAGATTATAAGGAATAAATTGAGTGATTATTTTTATGTGTGATTTGATGATTGCTAATTTCAAGGAGTAATAAGGTGTATTTGGGATTGATTATTTTTGTGTTTGAGAAATATTTTGAAAGAGAGTTAGTGTGATATTTTGTCATCTAACCATTAAAATTGGCAAAGAAGAAAATTGTGATTGAGACAGGTTTTCTAAGGGCACTTCTACATCAAACAAAAGGTATGGGCACATCTTCCTAGTGAGTGATTGTTGAATGTTGTGAATGCAAAGTTGGAGTGAAAAGGATTGTTTGGTAAGCATTGTTGAGTGTGTTTTGAATTAATGCTTCAAGGTTTTTTGGAATAAAGAGTTGTTGATAAAACCTTGTTTTATAAGCATTGTTGTTGAAGTGATTAAGTTGAGTGAACTTGAACTAGGGTTTGCAAATATCATGAGTATCATTGTTATGTGAAGATTGTTTTATAAGCATTGTTGTTGAAGTGATTGGTTGAGTGAAGAACTTGAACTAGGGTTTGTAAAGATCATGAGTATCATTGTTATGTGAGATTGGTTGATAAGCATTGTTGGAAACATTTGAGTGAATGTTCATATGTTTGGACTAGGGTTTGTGAGCAAGGATTATTTCATTGAGTGATTGGTTGAGTAGAGTTGGTTGAGCCTAGTCAAGTGGATGTGTTGAAGTGATAGTTCAAGTTCTATGAAACAAATTGTTCTATATTCTGAATTGATTTGAGAAAGAGATTGAGTGTTGATGAATGTGAAACATATTGAGTCTCTAACAATTCTCTATATGTTTCTGTGGTAAAAAGAGTGATTGAAAGTGATTGAGAATTGTGGTGAATGTGAAGCATATTGAGTCTCTAACAATTCTCTATATGTTTCTATGGTAAAAGAGTGATTGAAAGTGATTGAGCATTGTGATGAGTGTGAAGCATATTGAGTCTCTAACAATTCTCTTTATGTTTCTATGAGATTGGACAAGTTCTAGTGAGGACTTGTTGAGTATTTGAGGAAGTCTTAGAGAAGGTGTGGACTTGTGAGCTGATTTGGACAAGTTCTAGTAAGGACTTGTTGAGTAGATTTGGACAAGTTCTAGAGAGGACTTGTGGATAGATTAGTGTGAGATTTTGTGGAAGCTTACAAGGTATATTTGAGATAAGTCTTTGAGAAGACTTGTGAGCAGAATTGATTGATTGATTTGTTCAAACCTTGAGTTAAGGTTTGGGGCAGATCTAGCAGTGTTGATTTGTGATTGGATCAAGCTTTGTGTTAAGGCTTGAGGATAGATATTGAGGATATATTTGTGCTAGATCGAAGGATTGTGTTTAGTGTAGATCAAAGGATAGATATTGAGGATATATTTGTGCTAGATCGAAGGACTATGTTTAGTATAGATTTGAGGATAGATTTTGGTGTATATTTGAGGATAGGTTTGTGCTAGACTAGAGATAGATATTGAGTATATTTGTGCTAGATCGAAGGACTATGTTTAGTGTAGATTTGAGATAGATATTTGAAGGTGATAGAGTATAGAGGATGATAGTCTCTAGTGGATAGAGATCCATTAGCCAGAGTAGTGGGGGCAATAGTTCTTCTAGAAGATCACTAGTCAGAGCTAAGGAGAAAGGAGTTCTCCTATGGATAGAGATCCATGAACTTGATTAGGGGATTGGTGTCTCCTTTGGATAGAGATCCATAAACATTGTAATAGGGAAAGGATTCCCAAGATATTGATTGAGAAAATTTTAGTGAAATATTTTCTTCGTGGAGTAGCCCACATTGGGTGAACCACGTTAAATTGGTGTCTCTATTGTGTGTGGTGATTTGTGCATTGCTTTGATTACTATTTTTGATATTTCTATCTATACATTGCATAATATTGATTGGGAAAGAAAAGTAAAAAGTGGTCTTATACTGTTCACCCCCCTCTCAGTATAAGCTTGTGTTCTTCAATTGGTATTAGAGTGGGTTCCTTCGAAAGAGTTTAACAGCTTGAAGGAAAAGCTTTCAAGAACACAATGGATTCTAAGAATGGGTCCTCAGATAATTCAACACCAGTATTTTATGGAAGTGATTATATATTTTGGAGTATGAGAATGAAGATTCACCTGATGGCACTTGGCAATGAAATTTGGGAAGCAGTTGAAAATGGATACATACCACCAGTTGATCCACCTACAGATAAGGAAGGTAAGCTTCTACAACATTACAATTCAAAAGCAATGAATGCAATTTTGAGAGGTTTGCATAGAACAGAATCCATAAAAGTTATGCATTGTAAAGATGCAAAAGGAATTTGGGATAAGTTGCAAAGCATATATGAAGGAGATAAAAGTGTCAAAAAGGTAAAGATATGAAATCTCAAAGGACAATTTGAAGAATTAAGAATGAAGGATGAGGAAAACATTAGTACTTATCTACTTTTGGTAGATGAGGTTGTTAATGCCATGCAAGGACTTGGACTTAAGGTTGAAGAATAATTGGATGTTTGTGATAAGGTCTTAAGATCTCTTCCAAAAATATTTAGTGAAAATATTTCTGCTATAGAAGAATCAAAAGATGGTGATTCTTTGACAAGAGATATGTTACTTGGTATTCTTACAGCTTTTGAGTTAAGAACAAAAGAGGAACCTAATCCCGAAAGGAAGCAACATTCAAAGCTACTAAGAAGACAAAGGGCAAAAATTTAGATTCAAGCAATGAGTCATCTAGTGATGAAGAAGCTAATTATGGTAGAAGGAATAAGGATTCAAGAAGATTTAAAGATGCAAAATTTGTTAGATGTTTCAATTGTGGAAAGTATGGTCACTATGCAACTGATTTTCAAGAAGCTAAAAATAACAATGATGAAGAAAAATAGGATCACAGGAATAAGGAATCAAAAATATATAGGTACCAAAAGAAAGGTAAGGATGGACAAGGCAAACAAGGAAAGAAGTTCTTTCAAAGACAAAAGAGGAGCTACTATGCAGACAAGGCAAGTAAGTACTCAAGTGATAGTGATGCTAGTTCTTCAAGTAATGATAAAGATGAAGTCCTATTTCTGATTGAAGAAAAAGAAGTTAAGAAAAGGTCACCAATAATTCTCAAGTGTTTTAGATGTGGTAATTTTGGACATCTTGAAGATAGTTGTACAAGGAATGGTTTTAGTTTTAGTGATGATGAATATGAGGATACACTTGAAGGACTAGAAGAGAATATTCTAATGGCACTAGAAGAAGAAGGAGGTGATCCTATAGAAGACAAGTCAGAAAAGAATGAAGATGTTCTCAAAGGCAAACAAATAGAGGAAGAATCAGAAAAAGGAGGAGTTGATCTTGAGGGAGAGCTTATTTATGCTCTTAAAACTTTAAAGAAGGTAAGAAAGCAAAACTCCCAACTTGAGATTCAGTTTCAAGAATGTGATGAAGAGAGAGGAAAGCTTATAGAGGATCTAAACAAGTCAATGGCTAAGACAAAGAAGTTCAAGGATAAGCTAGAAGCAAAGGTCTTAGAATGTGAAAAGTTAGAACAAGAAGTAGCTCTACTAAGGGAAGAATTAGAAATGTCCAAGGATAAGCTACACAAGTTTGGAAAGAGCTCAAAGAATTTGGATAAGATGATCAAGGTACAAAGAAGGTCAACAAATAAAATAGGTCTTGGTTTTGAATAGGTTCAAAAGAAACAAGAAGATGAGTCAACCTCAAGTTCTGAAGAAGAAGAAACTTTAGAAGAAGATAGTATAAGAGAAAGTGAGACTTCTGAGGATGAGTTGGACAACAGAAAGTTCAACAAGGAAAGGAACAATGCACAAAGAAGAAATAGATGGAACATGAACCAACATAGAGAAAAAGAGACTAAGAGACCAATGAGGTCAAGGCAAGGAAATTTCAATGGATGATGTTTCTCATGTCATAGATTTGGGCACATGGCTTCATAGTGTAGGACACATGAAAGATAGGAATATGGGAACTTCAGGAAGCATGTAACTTTTTCATGGGTATTGCTACTCATGTAATCAGTTTGGTCACAAGGCAATGAATTGCAAGGTACATGATAGGAATATATATGGCTTCACCAGGAGAAATCCCAAGATATTTGCACCTCCAAGGAATAATAACATTAAGTGTTATAAGTGCAATAATGATGGACATACAACAAAGTGGTGTAGAGCAGACATTCCAGAATCAAGCATGAATAGGAATAGGAACAAGAAAAAGAATATGGACATGAACAAGAATAGGAATATGGACATGAATAGGAACATGAATATGGAAAATAGGAATAGGAATATGGAATGAATATGAATAGTCAAAGGAATCATAAGGATCATATGAGAAGGAAAGAGGACAAAGGTAAAGACCAGTGCTTGCTGGGAGTAGAAATACTCCCACCCTAAAATTAACCACCTCAAGAGGAGGTGGGGGAGGGGCTAAGCTAAGAGACTCATTCTTAGCCCCGAGCCCCAAAGGTGACCCTTTGCCATTGATGTCAAAGGGGGAGATATTTGAGTAAGGGGGAGATATTTGGTTTAAGGAGAGAGCATTGAGTCAGGGGGAGCAATTTTCCAGGGAGAGTAGAACAAGAAAAATGTCAAGTTTTGGTAAAAATAATTTGGGTTGCCATCAATGACAAAGGGGGAGATTGTTGGACATTTTGAGTAGATGAGTTGTCATTGATGTCAAGAGTGAGTGGTCATTGATGTCAAGCTTTCAACATCAATTAGTGGTAGTTTTAGTGGGCAACATCAGTTTTAGGTTCTCCAATAAGTGCAAAAGGATAGTCCACCTTCAGTTGATCAAGACCCGGTTCCAGGAAGTCATATGAGGTCCAAAGGGCAAAGAAGAGGCCCAGGAAAATAATATTATAATAGTTTATTATAATATTAAAAAGTAAATTTAAATTAATTAATATAATTTTATTATAAATTAATTTATTAATTAATTTAATTAACTTTCATGTTACTTAAGTTAATTTTAATTTAATTATAAATTAATTTTTATTAATTTAATAAACCCTAAAAAGGGTTATAAAGCTAAGTTTATAAATTAAATTTTAAATTTGATTTGAGTACCGACGTGTTATGGCAATAAGGCATCATGTATAAATAAAGGTAAAACCTTTTGCCTTAGAACCTCCTATGCTTTATTCGAATGCCTATGTTCTAGATTGTGCATAGAAAGGACGCAACAATTTTCGTGTTGAAAAGTCTTTAGCGGTAGAAGAACGAAGAAATAGGAGCAAGGCTCCTCTCACCTTGCACAAGCATCACGTAGCACAGTTGGTGATGGTGGAAGGTGTTAAGACGTGTTGTTGGTAGGAAGGACGCGGTTCGAATCCCATGGGGTTCATGTTTTGCAAGGAAGGAAGGTCTTCATTTTGTGAACAATGCCTAACATAGGGAACAAAGGGAGGCTAGCGCCTTCCCCTCCCCATGGGAGCGCCTAGCCCACGTGGTGGGCTAGCGCCTTGGTAAGGCGCTTAGCGAAAAGGTCTCTTGTTCGAAACCCATCGAGGCCTTTTTGTGGTTGAGACAAAGGTATGCATTGATGTTGTTATGTTGGTCGCTTAATTTGGGATGTGCTAAGGTTGAAGGAAAATAAAAATATTTTTATGTGCCTAAGGTTGAAAAATAAATGATTTGATGGTTTATAAGATTTAATTTTTGCCTAAATTTATATTGGTTATTAAGTGTTTTGAGGGAGATAAAAGGGTAGGCAATTATTATTTCTGAAGGGTTATTTTTGAAAGATTGATTTATTAAATTGGAGATTATAAGGAGCAATTTGAGTGATTATTTTTATGTGTGATTTGATGATTGCTAATTTCAAGGAGTAATAAGGTGTATTTGGGATTGATTATTTTTGTGTTTGAGAAATATTTTGAAAGAGAGTTAGTGTGATATTTTATCATCTAATCATTAAAATTGGCAAAGAAGAAAATTGTGATTGAGACAAGTTTTCTAAGGGCACTTCTACATCAAACAAAAGGTATGGGCACATCTTCCTAGTGAGTGATTGTTGAATGTTGTGAATGCAAAGTTGGAGTGAAAAGGATTGTTTGGTAAGCATTGTTGAGTGTGTTTTGAATTAATGCTTCAAGGTTTTCTGGAATAAAGAGTTGTTGATAAAACCTTGTTTTATAAGCATTGTTGTTGAAGTGATTAGTTGAGTGAACTTGAACTAGGGTTTGCAAAGATCATGAGTATCATTGTTATGTGAAGATTGTTTATAAGCATTGTTGTTGAAGTGATTGGTTGAGTGAAGAACTTGAACTAGGGTTTGCAAAGATCATGAGTATCATTGTTATGTGAGATTGGTTGATAAGCATTGTTGGAAATATTTGAGTGAGTGTTCATAAGTTGGGACTAGGGTTTGTGAGCAAGGATTATTTCATTGAGTGATTGGTTGAGTAGAGTTGGTTGAGCCTAGTCAAGTGGATGTGTTGAAGTGATAGTTCAAGTTCTATGAAACAAATTGTTCTATATTCTGAATTGAGTTGAGAAAGAGATTGAGTGTTGATGAATGTGAAACATATTGAGTCTCTAACAATTCTCTATATGTTTCTGTGGTAAAAAGAGTGATTGAAAGTGATTGAGCATTGTGGTGAATGTGAAGCATATTGAGTCTCTAACAATTCTCTATATGTTTCTATGGTAAAAGAGTGATTGAAAGTGAATTGAGCATTGTGGTGAGTGTGAAGCATATTGAGTCTCTAACAATTCTCTTTATGTTTCTATGAGATTGGACAAGTTCTAGTGAGGACTTGTTGAGAGATTTGAGGTAAGTCTTAGAGAAGACTTGTGGATAGATTTGTGTGAGTTGGAAGTTAAAAGAGAAATTGAGTGATTTGGACAAGTTCTAGTGAGGACTTGTTGAGTAGATTTGGACAAGTTCTAGAGAGGACTTGTGGATATATTAGTGTGAGATTTTGTGGAAGCTTACAAGGTATATTTGAGATAAGTCTTTGAGAAGACTTGTGAGTAGAATTGATTGATTGATTTGTTCAAACCTTGAGTTAAGGTTTGGGGCAGATCTAGCAGTGTTGATTTGTGATTGGATCAAGCTTTGTGTTAAGGCTTGAGGATAGATATTGAGGATATATTTGTGCTAGATCGAAGGACTATGTTTAGTGTAGATCAGAGGATAGATATTGAGGATATATTTGTGCTAGATCGAAGGACTGTGTTTAGTACAGATCTGAGGATAGAGTTTGGTGCATATTTGAGGATAGGTTTGTGCCAAGACCAGAGATAGAGATTGAGCAGATTTGTGCTAGACCGAAGGACTATGTTTAGTGCAGATTTGAGATAGAGATTTGAAGGTGATAGAGTATAGAGGATGATAGTCTCTAGTGGATAGAGATCCATTAGCCAGGGTAGTGAGGATAGGTGTCTTCAGTGGATAGAGATCCATTAGCCAGAGTAGTGGGGCAATAGTTCTTCTAGAAGATCACCAGTCAGAGCTAAGGAGAAAGGAGTTCTCCTATGGATAGAGATCCATGAACTTGATTAGGGGATTGGTGTCTCCTTTGGACAGAGATCCATAAACATTGTAATAGGGAAAGGATTCCCAAGAGATTGATTGAGAAAATTTTAGTGAAATATTTTCTCCGTGGAGTAGCCCACATTGGGTGAACCACGTTAAATTGGTGTCTCTATTGTGTGTGGTGATTTGTGCATTGCTTTGATTACTACTGTTGATATTGCTATCTATACATTGCATAATATTGATTGGGAAAGAAAAGTAAAAAGTGGTCTTATACTGTTCACCCCCCTCTCAGTATAAGCTTGTGTTCTTCAAAAAAGGGGTTGATAATGATTTGGTTGGTTTTTTGGGGATGTGAATATGCAGGTTCTTTATGGAATGTAGAAACATATTGGGTTTGAATGGTGAGCAGGTGTAGGGATGAAAAAACTAATTTTAGGTGCATTCTAAGGGCATCAATATCCAAGTGTGTGATGCACGGATTAGAGGGTGTTGATGGCTTGGTGTGAACGGTCTTTGAGATGGAAGTGTGGATGGCTCTCTATATCATATCCATATCTGAAGTGGGTGCATAATTGGAAGACCCAACGGATAGGTCTACATGGATACCCTCTTTATCAACCGTAGAAGCAGTTGAGGCATGAGAAATATAAGCATATTGGTCAATGGATGCATGTTTTTGTATTCAGGTGTTGGCTAAAGCTTTGGCTTGACTCTGGGTTAATACCATAATCTAGGGATGAAGAAAACTAATAGATGTGTAGGTTAATTATATGGTAAATGTGAGATCTACAATATGAACAAATACACAATCATACAAATAAACAAGTGTTTTTCTATTTTCCTTCATTTTTACATTTTTTATTTTTTGTTCTTTTTTTTTTTAATTTTTAAAGATTTTTTTTGGAGTTTTTTTTTCTTGGGGGGGGCTTTGGTGTGTTTTACGTTACCTAAGTCTAAAAATTTAAGCGGTAGGTGGAAAATTGGAATCTTAAAAGGTGTGTCTATACCCACCCATTTTTCAAAGTATGAGTCACAAATGATTGATAAAGATTTCTAGATGAAGGGTTGGTAATAGGTGTATCCTAAGGAATCAAAATACCTCTTGAGAGAGGCTACATTGTCTAGTGCCTTGCTATATATATATATATATATATATATATATATATATATATATATATATATATATATATATATATATATATATATATATATATATATATATATATATATATATCTTGCTTTCACTTCACCCTCATGTGAGCTTGGGTATAAATTATAGCTATGATTCTACAAATTATTAAGCCCTAGGAATGAAGGGCATCTAACCTTGATTACCTTGAGCTAACCTCAAGGGTAACCAATTTCTTGGTGATGAATTCCAAGAAACTATCATACTAACTAGGGCTTGTCTAGGGCTCAACTGATGGTTGGTGATGAAATCCAACTCATTCAAGAGGTTTTCCTCACACTTGTGTAATACAAAGGTGCAAAATTATGATTGTGCATGTGTGTGGAGGTTTTGTTTCAAATTTTATGAAATTTTTGAGCATTTTTATAAAGCAAATGTAAATCTAACCCTAAAAATGTAAGCTATAATACACTTCAAATTTTATACCTACAAAATGCAATTAGATACATGCAAAACATAGAAAAATACATAATAATAGTAAAAAGGACAAAAGCCCTATGTTAAAATGCAAAAAAAAATGCTTCATAAGGTCCCCAAAATGGGTTTGAGGCATAGGTTCAAATGTAGGCTACATTTGGGACCCATAATTTGCTTTTGGTAAATGCAAGCTTTATTTTTTACTATATCTCAAAAGCAAAATTGGGTAGATAAGAAGACCAAATATGATTTGAATGCACATATGAATTCCAAATTAACCCCTAGATGCATATGATATCCCTTTTATAATCTAAAAAACAAGAAATGCACCCTAAAATATGACTTTGATTTGAAGCTTTCAAAATGCTTACAAAGGGCTTGTAAAATGTCTACCCTAGTATGCCCTTTCAATTCAATGAATATTTTCTAAAATCAATGCATAAAAAAAAGAAAATGTTTCCTCTTTAAAGAAAATATAAGCCTAAAAAAGGGTCCAAACCACTTACCAAGAAGCCTTAAGCTCTCTTTCTTCATTTGACCAAATGTAGGCTATATTTGCACAAGGCTTCCAAATGTAAGATATGTTTCCCAAATGCAGGTTGTGTTTCCCAAATGTAGGTTGTGTTTGTATAGGGTAGGAAATGACCCGATCAGTATTTGAAACCCATCTCTATGATATTTTGCAACATGGAGCTCCAAAATCTTGTCATCAATAACATACATAGATTAGAATGTAAGAAACAACAAGGTAAAAAAATATAACCCTTTTGGGGTCCCACCATGATTACCAAACCCATAGCAATAAAAATGACACCATAGAAAATAGAATAAAATACAAGCAATGGTAATGATAAATATATAGGAGCTTTGGTATCCTTTTATAGTGATGTGCCATGATTGTGCAAGGATATTATTACAATGCTTTCTTTCAAAATACAATGGGAAAAAGGGGTAAAATCCCATTTCATAGACCAAATAGAGGTGGATGCCACAGGTATTTTTTTGCTATAATAAAAATAATGGTTGGGATTACGTATCCTCATAGACCACCCTTTGCTTTAGCATTTGTCCAAAACCTATCACCTATGCACAAAATATAAAAGTGTAGGAGAGTTAATAGCACATGAAGGGCCTTCACTGTGTAAGACCCATTTTGATATAAAATAGCTACAAAATCCTAAGTAAATATACTTGCATGACTTGAAAAAATATGCATGATACAAAACAATTAAATTCAGACCTTGTTATGTTGTTGATTCTAATCTATGCCTAAAATTGGTTGATCTAGGCCTATACACCCATAAACTGTATTTGGGATTCGTAGGCTGCATTTGGACCCACAAGCTACATTTGGTTAATACAAGCTAAATTTAGGATTGCTCAAATGTAGGCTATATTTGGGACACATGTGGAGAGATAGGGTATCCTAGGGGAATTTTTTAGATTTTACAAAATTTGGAAAATAGATTAATTTGTAGGAAAATACACCTAAATTAGACATTGGGTATATTATTTTATTATGCAGGACCTAGTGGGTGACTTGTGAATGGATTTTCTTAAGGATTAGGGTTTGGTGTCTACATATGACCCTTTTTGTACTACACTGTGTGAAGAACACAAGCTTATACTGAGAGGGGGGTGAACAGTTTAAGATCAAATTTCACTTTTCTTTCCCAAAAAATATTATCCAATATTATAAATGGCAATATCAATATTAGTAATAAAAGTAATGCACAAATAATCACACACAATAGAGACACAAATTTAACATGGTTCACCCAATGTGGGCTACTCCACAGAGAAAATATTTCTACTAAATTTTCTCAACAAATATTCTTGGGAATCAATTTCCTATTACAATGTTTATGGACCTCTATCCAAAGGAGACACCAATCCCCTATGCTTTTATTTGTGGATATCTCTCCATAAGGGAAATTTTTCCCCTTTTCTTTGGTTCATGGAAATTGATACAGGAGAACTCTATCTCCTCAAATGGTTCGTGGATCTCTCTCCATAGAAGAACTCTATCTTCTCAGTTGGTTCACGGATCACACTCCATAGGAGAACTCTTTCCCCTTACTCTGATTCATGGATCTCTATCCATAGGAGAACTCTTTCTCCTTGCTCTAGTTTGTGGATCTCTATCCACAGGAGAAATCTATCCCCTCTGCTCTGGTTGATGATTTTCTAGAAGACTTATGTCCCCACTACTCTGGCTTATGGATCTCTCTCCACATAAGACCTATGTCCTCACTACCCTGGCTAATGGATCTCTATCCACTGGAGACTATTGTCGTCTTCTCTATCATCCCTAAAGCTTGTTCTCAACTCTATCTCTAATTTACACCAAAATCTATCCCAAGTTCAGTACAAGTCTACTCACACTCTACTCATAAATTTAATCATAAATCTGCACTAACCTTTATCTCAAATATATCTTCAAGCCTTAACACAAATCTTGATCAAATCAACCCTACTCTTAATGATATTTCAAGTCTTCACAAGACTTGCTCAAATCTACCTTCAAGTCCTCTCAAGAACTTTCTCAATTCTGCCTTCAAGTCCTCTCAAGAACTTGCTCAATTATTCCTTCAAGTCCTCTCAAGAACTTGCTCAATTCTGCCCTCAAGCCCTTTCAAGGACTTTCTCAATTCTACCTTCAAGTCCTCTCAAGAAATTGCTCAGTTCTACTTTCAATCCCTCTCAAGGACTTGCTCAATCTGCTCTCAAGCCTTCACAAAGACTTGCTCAATTTTACCTTCAAGCATTCACAAAGACTTTCTCAAATCTGCTCTAACATATACTAAAAAAAACTCACAAGATGTGCTCACTCAATCTCAAATCTTGCACACAATGCTATTAAATGATTTGTCTAATCTTCAAAGTAATTCCTTTAACTTGGAGTATTTTTGACATATACTATCCAAAATTTGTTTCACCTTTGGAACATATAGAGAATAATATGCACTTACAAATATCTCAACATGTTCTATCCAATCATTAAGTATGTCACTTTCACATGTTTTACTTGTATTTCTCTTTTAAAGATAGATCCAATCTAGCAAATGAGACCCATATTTCTGATTTACACATTCACTTTCAATATCACCCAAAACCAATGCTTAAGAAGTTTCACTCAATTATTCAACCAATGAAGCACAAATTTCTCACAAATCCTAAATAAATGATTTCACACTTCTTCCAACAAAGAGTACAATATAGGTATCAAACCCTAACTTAAATGATTCATAATCTCTATCTCAAATGTTCTAAAAAAAAATCAACAATGAAGCACATATGATTCACTCAATTATTTCCAACAATGTTTATCAAACAATCCTTTTCACTCCACCTTATATTTCATAAAATTCATTCTAAAAAACACTTAAAACAAATGATGATGTGCCTATATCCTTTTTCTTTGATGAAGATATGTCTTCAAAACTTGTCTCACTCACAACCAATTCCTTTTGTGTCAATTCAAGGTTATATAGCAACATTCTATCTCAAAACCTCCACATGAATATTCCACCTTAATAGATATTTCACCATACAAATATTAATAAAATGCCAAACCACTTATACACCTTATTACTCCTAACTTTTCCAATAAATTTCATCAACAAGAGTTACCAATTACATAAGCAAAAATTTCATTTACACCTTATATATCCTACTTGTTATTAATGCGTTTACAAAAGATAAATAAAATATCACTTCACTTTTTATCCCAATGCATTCGTAAAAAAAGCTACCTTAATTTTTCTCAAAAATAAATTACTTTTAAAACCCTTTAATTGCAAAAATAAAAACCATTTAAAACACCTTATATCTCCATGGCAAAAAAGAAAACAAAAATAAATAAATTTTTAGCTTAGCCATTCATATTGCATTTTGTACATCCATTTGTGCATTCATAGCTCATACATATTCCATGATCATTTACTTTTACATTGCATTTTCACATGATTGTCATCTACATTCATAGAAATCACTTACCATATTGGTATTCATTCGATTAGTATGGATAGATTGTTCGTCCACTGAGTCTTGTTGCATTAATCAAGAGTACCTATGTTCTAATATTGGTGTCATTTCACCATCCATAATAAAAAAACATAAATATAGTAAGTATTAAATCCCATAGAACCTTATTTCTTTGGTAGTCTATGGTTTTAGGAATCTCTAAGTGTTTTTGGTTACTCAACCACTCCTAGTGTTTCAAGTAACATCCATTGAATATCAAACAGTCCGTAGGTGCTACAGGGTATTCCTAGTTAAATTAGGTTTCCACTTGGACCATGCACATTATAACACATTAATTACATTATGATGCCTTGGAATGACAAAATCATGAGAAGCTATTGTAATAAAATGAATGGTTTCCCCTTCTCATCCTATTATGCACATAATCTAACCCTGAGAATTGGCAAAAGGACAAGCCAAAAATCAAAAGACAAAAATTCTTATAAAAATCAAATAAAATCTTGAATCCTTGGAATTCTCAAATCATTAGATCATGGTATTAACCTCCACTAGGCCTATAAATGCTTGAATGGTAGTGGAGTACACGTAGTGTGGTGACATGTCTATCACATTAGTGACCTTTTGTACAGATCTATGTTTGCTTACAGATGAGCCAACTTATTTGTATAAGTTACAATTGATTAGTCTAATAATGCTCATGATTGGAAATGAATATTTAAAGTACACATAGTTGGTCCTTGAGATATTTTACTCCACTAGGATACCCTTAGTATATTAGTGATTTATGATATTAATAGATGAGTTTGTTTGATATCACTAAGATGTTTGAGTCTTTAGAAAACAAATCTATATCCTTTATCCCTAAGACAAACAATTTGATAAGTGATCTTACATTCCATACGACCATCACATCATTACACACGTATTATACTTCATTTCATCCTTCATCATATGGTTAAACTAGTATTACTATGTTGGTGTCCCTGATTAAGCAACAAAGACAAAGTTAGATAAACAATGGTCCATAACCTATTCAAATGACAATTGATGAGGCTAGGGTTATGCACAATGGTGAATATTCACAATTTGGATGAATATTAGGATTTCAAAAATTGTAAATTGGCGAATATGAGGATCCTTGATATCGGCCCATTCACCTAAAATTTTTAGGACCAATTTTTTCTTAGGGTCAATTTGACACAATATATGTCTAAACATAGGCATATTTGTACTTGTTGGGAAGATATTTTTGATCCTAATTTAATGGTGGTGTTTTTATGAAGTTATAAGGTGGTTTATTAGATCAAAATATACCCCAAAAATGACCTTACAGTTTAGAGCTTCAAATACCCTCAAATTTTGGTGTGAAGATTCACCTTGATTTCAATTAGGATTCAACATTTTTTTACAAATACATTTTAGGTCCAACCTCTTATGTATAAACCTAGATGAGGCCACACCATTAATTCATACACATATATTATTAAAAATATCAGATGTTCATTCATAGTACATTCATTCCATCACATGCATATACCAAAATTCATCCACTTACAATAAAAGCAACACATATAAAGCATAATAAATATGATATATAAAAAGCCATGTATATATATGTAAATATTGCAAGTTACATCATTTTCTAGTAGGTTATGCACAATAGTTATCTAAGGCTCGTAACCACAAAAAAACCATCAAAAACATGTACAATGAGCAATTGTAGCCAGTGCCATCAGGGGCCTTAGGTGCTCCAATAATAGGCCCTAACCTAGATTCCTATGATACATTTGGTTCTGGGAACCATGGAACTCTCAAATAGGAACTACCATTCCTATACTTGCTCCACTAACTAGATATAAATCTTGATGTAGAAGGTCACATCGATAGGAGGATACCCTGCCAAAGAGGTTGATCCTCCAATAATTGAATGTAAGCCAGATCCTATAGCTACTACCCATACTTCTCGACCACCTCCATCTAGAGAATAGCTATCATAGTTGCATCACCATATCCTCCTTGGGTACTCCATAGCCCATCCACCTCACTTTGTAGCCTCACCATCCTAATATCTCAAGCCTACCTAATATGTATAAGTTATTCCTACTCCTCTACTAGTTGGTCCCGCTCCTCTACTAGGTGGTACCACTCCTTAGTTAAGCTATCATGCTCTACCTAGAGTGTCACCCTATCCTCCTCACCTCATCTCAGAGATCTCTTTAACCCCTCACCCATATTCCCCATATCTCCACCAACATCCATATGTCTATCCTTCATAATCCTCATGGGCTTGGCACCATAACTCAATCAATAACATCTCTATAATCATGGAAGCTCATCCATTGTTGTTGCATCCCCATAATCCCCACTAACATCATACATAATTTAACTCAATGTCCAATGTGATTATACAACAAACCACATATTGTAATCCATAGTCATCCTGATGGTATTCACATCTAGGATGTCTATCACCTCATTAGTTTCCTCCACAAGTCAATCATAAGAATATGCCAAGCTCAACTTGTTAGTATGATGTTGATATATCACAAGGTATCTATAATCCTCTGTGGTAGCCCAAACTATCATAGAACATGAGAAAACTGAATCAATTCCCTCTCACGACCATGGTGTCATGCTACCCATCAAGCACATCTAACTTGTTGTAGATCCATCCCATCCTCAGGCCACCCATAAATCCCTCTCCATGGTCACCATACTACATCATTAGCCATCAACCCTACTCACATATCCCTATAGTCCTATCCATTATGACTAGGGTGACTCAGTCATACCTCTGTATCTACCTACCACCTCAGTGCATAACGATGTAAGTTACCCTCTTGCATGGAAAAATCATAGGATGACCTACACTGAAGTGGTCCTAGCCCCAAATATGAACCAGCATGATACATCCCAATACCTTCTACTTCCATCTCTTCAACTTATACAACTCAATATATGTGTGAGCTAATAGTGTAGATACCCAAGCATACACCTGAGGCTCTTTGATCATGTCAAACACAATATGAATCTGGTTCCAAGAGAACTTGGCTCTCATATTGTTTGGTAACAACATATTACCTAAAATAAACATGACATAGGTTGTTAGTACCTTCAAGTCCCTCTTCTGGTACAGCTCTAGGTACTGGATGCTACCCTTTCTAAAATTCATAGTCTCCCATACATCACCATAGATACAACTTATCTCATGCTCCTTATCCCATCCAACTCTTGCAGGTAACACCTCAATAGGAACATGAAATATGTGATAGATGTCCTCCAATGTAGTTATCATATTCCCTATTGGGATATGGAAAGTCCCTCTATTAGGATACCACCTCTATACCAACACTGAAAGGTACCCCTCATATATAGTAACCACCTCAACCCATGTAGCCCCTACTAATCCCACCCTATCTAACCATCACCATTCACAATCGATCAAAGCCATCATAACCTAAGGTAAAATAGGATAAAATTTGTGTTGTGTAACCAACATCTTTACCTACATCAAAAACAATAGTAAAAATACATTAGTCAATCATTTATTTCAAAAAACAATTGCCCACCCCATTTTTTTTGGCACAAAAAAACACCAAAAATAAAAAAATCTAAACTAAAAGAAGTTTGCACAGGAACTTACCTCTCCTACACATCCTCTTGCTCCAATTGTGGTTCCTACTCCCTCCATCGTAATGTAGCTCCTTCGCTCTCCTTCTCTCTAAAACGTAAAAATAGAACTCAAAAATGTAAGAATGAAGCAAAAATGAGTCCCACTTACCTATTTAATAACTAATTTGAGTAGCCTCAAACATAGGATTTATTTGTAAGGCATGCCCAATTGTAGGTTGTATTTTCCAAGCATGTCCAAATTTAGGCTTCATTTGCTAATTAGACCAAATATATCCTGCATTTGTAGAAGCTCATAAAATTACACAAAACACCCCAAAATATCTCAAAACATCCTAAAAATACTTCAAAACTTTACAAAATAATCAAATTAACTCATAAATTCATCCCACACATCATCCCACTCCATCTTACCCCCAATTAGATCAATTTGTAAACTCAATTTTGGAGTCGCATATGTCCAAGAAATTTTGCAAAAGGTTATCATCAAACCCTTTCTATGGGGTCGCAAAAGTAGAACCTTTATAAATTACAAACTAGTATGCACTATGCCACTTTAAAAATGGTTCAAACATGCACCCTCATAAATTAGTGTATATACCACAATTAAATCACACGTCATTCTACCAAAAGCAAAGTTTCGATGACACATACCCATTCCAAATTTGGGATAATTAACTTGATCTTGATTTGTGATACTTGCATTCATCAAATCACCCCGCCATCATCCAAGTATATCAAGTGGTTTTTGGCTCTCATATGCTTCATATTTCACCCATTCACCACTTGAGGAGGTAAGCCAAAACCAAAATTTGCATTGATCATTCAACCCTCATGCTAGGGCAACAAAATCAATTCCTCTAGTTAATAAACCAAATGTCTCTTATTTTTGCACCACAGTGCATTTTGTGCAACATGGTACAAAAATGGGCATCTGTAGAAACCAAATCCTAAACCTTCACAAAACCAATTCACAAGTCACCCACAAGGTCTTGCATAGTAAAATAATATACCTAAGGTCTAACTTAGGTGTAATTTCCTATACATTATTCTATTTTCTAGATTTTATAAAATCTGGAAAATTCCCCTAAGATACCCTGTGTCTCCACTTTCCAAGTGTTATAACCACCAATACCCATCCCCTTGCTACATATCTCACCCTCATTAACACCCCCACATGCCACCACTCCCTACCAAGGATAGGTGGCTACCCAATCCTTACCACTTGGCTGCCCTATCATACCACCTATCCTCACCCCGTTCAACTTCCATGATCCTATAAATACTCCATATTTCCATCAACCAAGGGATACTAAAAAAGCATTATCACACTACCAAAATCATGCCAAGTGAATCACAACTATCATGGAGATTGAACCACAAGAGTTGAGGGGCATCAACGAGATCCCTTCTACCACACATGTCCCAAACATATCCTATGTTTCACCAATTTCAAATGCAACATACATTTACCAAATATTTCCTGTAGGTACCAAACATAGCCTGTCGGTCCCAAATGTAGCCTGTAGTTCCCAAACATAGCATGTGGGTCTTAAATATAATCTACGGGTGTGCAAGCCCAAATCGACCAATTTTAGGTACAAATCAGAATCAACAACACAACAAGGTTTGAATTTTATTATTTTATCTCCAACATATATTTTTAGGTCATGTAAGTATCTTTACTCAAGGTTATGTATCTATTTTTATATAAAATCAGGCCTTACACAATGAATGCCCTTCATGTGCTATTGACTCTCTTACATTTCTAGGTTTTGTGCGTACGTGACAGGTTTTAGACAACTATTGAAGCAAGGGTGGCCTATGAGAATACAAAAACCCACACACTATTTTGATTGCAACAAATAAGACCTTTGGAAACCACCTCAATTTGATATAAAAAGGATATTCCCCCTTTTGTCCATTGTATTATGAAAGCAAGCATTGTAATCATACCTACACAATCAAGGCACATCATTATAAAAGGAGACCAAGGCTCTAGTATATTTATTAATACAAATACAAAATATTTCATTGCAATTGCTTATATTTTATTCCATTTGCTAGGGTTTCATTTTCATTGCTAGACAAACCTTATCCAATTTGTAAATAATTCCATCCTTGATATGAAAATATTGGAAAGGATGCAAATTGGAAGAAGTAGGATTACTCACTTGCTGAAATATCTTCCCAAAATTAGGATCTTGTGAATACTGAGCTGACCAATCTTGAAAACCCAAATGTGAAGTGGTCATTACTATCAAGGCATGAGTGGTAGGACGGATACTCAAAAAATCTATCATAGAATTACTCTTCCCCTTTTTGTACTTGATTAAGTAGTGTAATTATGAGATTCTTCAAATTTATTTCGTATTACAAGAATTTGAGGGGCATATGATCAATGTGCACAATGGTTTCTTTCCCCAAAAGGTAGTATCTCCAATACTTAATATATTGAACTAATTCATACAACTCCTTGTCATATGTCGAATAGTTCAACTTTGTAGTAAAAAATATTTTAGAATGGTAAGCTAATGGATGACCATTTTGTTTGAGGATAGCCCCTAAAGCAACTTGAGATGCATGTCTCAATCTCCAAAGCTTGAGAGAGATCACATAAAGCAAGCACAAATATTGTACAGAGTTTCTATTTCAAATTGTCAGAGGCAACTTCTTGTTTATTTCCCTATTGAAAGAGTACCTTAGACTTGGTTAAATAGTGCAATGAAGCTGCAACAGTGGAATATTGAGGAATGAACTTGCGATAGAAATTTGCAAGTCCTAGAAAACTCTTCAACTCAGTGAGAGTAGTAGGAGGGGGCCACTTAATTAAGACTTTGAATTTAGTGGGATCTATTTGAATTCCATGCTCACTAATCATAAAACCAAGGTAAGATATGGAAGTGTTGCCAAAAGAGCACTTAGAGAGGTTGGCATATAACTAATTCCTATGTAGGATGTCAAGTGTTTTCTGAATATGCCCAAGGTGTTTCTCCCAAGTAGATGCAATAATAAATATATCATCAAGATATATAATTACAAATTTGTCAAGTACGTCACAAAAAACCTTGTTCATCAATCTCATGAAAGTAGTAGGAGCATTGGTAAGACCAAAGGGTATGACCAACCACTCTAAAAGGACCATCATCATCTTAAAAATTGTCTTACATGTATTTTTATCTTGTAAACATACTTTGTGATATCCAATCTTGAGATATATCTTAGAAAATAAATTTACTCCTTGGATTTGATCTAAGAGATCATCTATGCGGGGAAATGGATATTGATTCTTAATAGAAATTTTGTTCAAAGGTCAAAAATCAATACACAACTTCCAAGTACCATCCTTTTAAGAACCAACAAGGTTGGTGATGCACAACGTAAAGTACTTGTTTTAATGAAATCCTTTGACAATAAATCTTCTATTTTTTTATTTATTTATTCATTTTGTAATATAGACTATCGATACATGGGTGCATTAGGAAGTGACGAACCTAGAATGATTTCAATGCTATGATTTATAGTGCATATTGGTGGAAATGTCTTTGGCTTCTAAAAAAATTATGAGTATCTTTCCAACAACTAATCCAAATTATCATATCGATGTGTGGTTGAAGCAGATGCATTAGTGTGTTATGGATGAATGAAGATAAGTGCAACATGATGAGCTTGTTGACTTACCTTCTTTGCTTACTTGGAACTTAAAACCATATTAGGTGTGTTGGTACATTTTATGAGGTAAGTCTTATCATCATGCTAAAGTGTGTATGTTTTGTTAAAGGTGTCATATACTACTTTCCTATCATACTGATAAGGTCGACCAAGAAAAATTCCACAGTAGTCCATAGGTGTCACATCACAAGTGACCCTATCAATGAATTTTGGACTAAAAGCAAAAATTATATTGCAAGTGTAAGTTATCATGGAGCTTGTACCACTGTCATTCCAATCCAAATAATAGGTATTAGGATGAGGCTCCATCGATAAATGTAATAATTAAATTCTTCTATGAGACATTGTCTACAATATAATCAGTTGAAAAGTTATGAGTAAAATGTGCTCTAGTGATGAACAATGAATCATGAGTGCTCACTGATGAACTATGGTGCATCAAGGTAACTTGATTAAGTTTTCCTCTTAGTTTTTCTTATGGTTGATTTTCTCCTACTATCTTAATGGGACCTTGCACTTTGTCCTCCACTTGAGATGTTACAATCAAGATTCTCTTCTATAACTTAAAACATTCAAACTTTTCATGTCTTTTTTTTTACAATAATTACAAAACTTTGTATAAGTTGAAGTAGAAGAATAAGAAGAATTAGAAAAATTAGTAGGATAAGGAGAGAAAGAAAAATAAGAAGATATATTTTTTGGAGGAAATGTTTTATTTTGTAAAGAAAAACCATTCTTTTTTATGAACTTCCAACAACTAAAGTAGGAGGACAAAACCCCTTTGATTATGCTAAAAACTTATTTTTTGCAATTTGCACATGGTTGAAAGTTAGTTCCAAGGTTTCCATAGGAACATACTTAATATCTCTATATAGGTGCTCCAAAAACCCACTCTAAAATTTGAGAATCAAAGCTGCTACTTCATCATCCACATCAAGAAGGATGTGATACGTATTAAATTGAAATATGTAGTCCTGCACGAACATCTTAGTTTTGCACCAGAAATGAAACCACTTACTAACTAGTTCTTTTTGATAATTTGAGGGATATAAATTTTGCTTAAGTGCTTTCACAAGATTCTCCCAAGTGGTAAGGGCATCTTGGCCTTATTTTTATTCAACTAAAACCTTAGCTAAGGCTGAAAGCTTAAGCTTTGTAAATGGGACCCTATCATCATCTTGAGTGTGAGTGTAAGAAAACCAAGATTCCATGTCTAGAATCTAGCTATTCAAGACATCTAGATTTCTTGAACCATCATACAATGGAACTTCACATCGATATTTCGATCGTGGATCGTTATTATAAATATTGACAATAGTAGCATTTTGTATACTAAAGTCATTAACCTCTTTAGAAAAGCTACTTACAACTTGTGTCAAATTAGTTTCATTTGCCTTATCTACAAATATATTTACAACATAAGACAATTTTGCCATTTGGGCAGCCAAATTCAAGGCCATCTAAAAATGGGTATAAGCTAGAAGAAAAGGGAAAAATACACATAAAGCAAGGTAAATTTTGTGTACCTTGTTATGATTTGTTTCCCTTAAACGAAATAACTCCTAGACTAATTACAAGTAAAATATTATTGTTAACCTAATGGAGAGCATATCAATAAATATTTTTTATCATTTTGGAGGTGAAAGAAAAACTTTAAAGTATTAAAAAATGCTTGTAATTTGGAAAATTTAAGTCTAAAATAAGGTTTAATTTTTTTAATTTAAAAATAACTTAATTAATAAAATAAATAAATTAATCAATGTGATTAATTAAATTAATTAAGCTATTTAAACATAAATTAATAAATTTTAAAAAAATTACATGCAAATAAACCTTATAATAGCAAAACAATTAAATTTATTAAAATTTACCCTTCTTGCTAAAATTGTCGAGCCACCAACCTATACTCCACTGCATGCTGGCCAAAAAAATTATCATGTAAAATTTGATGTATGCATGAAATTCCATGCAAAGAAGTTATGCTCTTCTAGATTTTTGAGAAAAAATATTTTAGATTTGGTGCTTTAGACACAAAGATGCCTATTTTAGGAATGACACCTATTTTAGGCATGAATAACAGTAGCATCGTTGTCCAACTGGGTTACCTCCTATCACCCAGGGCACCGTAGGCACAAACATGCTTGAATCAGGTAGTAGCTTCATAGGCACTATCATGTCTGCCATAGATGTTGTGCCTATTGCATATGCCTATGTAGGAACCATATTTGGGAAAATCGAAATCGGGTAGTAAATCGGTTGGTTTAAAAATCAGCAAAGAATCGAAATCAGCAAAAAATTGGGGAAAGAATCAGCAAAAAATCGACATTTTTTATTGAAAAAACCGAAGAAAATGTAAATTTTCATTCAAAAAAAATGTTATTTCATGCATATCATAATTTTTCAATAAAAAATGGCAAGATCAGGAGAAAACTGGCTAGCCTTTAAATCGAGAAAAAATCGGTAAAATCGAGATTTTTTGCAGATTTTCTCAACTATGGTAGGCACTACACTGACATGCTGGTGCAAGGTGCAGGTAATTATGATAATGTAAACATCTAACAGGTCGTAGTGCCTATCACAAATGCAAAGCATCAAGCATATCATAAGCGCAGGTGTTTGACAATTTGTCAAGTACTATCGTGTATATTCCTGTGTGCAGACATTGGTCGCTCATAGATTGCCTAAAAAGGCTAACATCAAACTTTGTACCTACCAACCAATATTTTGAGTGGGTCAATCAGGTGGGCCTCAATAATATATGTATGTATATATATATATATATATATATATATATATATATATATATATATATATATAAAATAATATATATCCAAAATTGATTAGGGATATAATATTATTTTAAACCTACAAAAATTGCTCAAATTACACCAAAACAATGTCAAACTAAGGCAAAACCTTAGTTCACTTTAGATTTATCAAAATTACTATAAATTAGCTCAAAATATGCCAAATTTGACAAAAACTCATGCAAAAATTTAATGAATAAATATACCTCCATGTTAAGCCAATTCTAAGATCCATTCAATACACAACCAACTTTTGGCAAACAACACCTGATCTAGTCGATACACGACTGGTGTTGGTGATGAACCCAATATTCAAGACTCCAAATTGGTAGGTGCTCTCATTACCCTCAATAGGATCTCACCGTAGCTAAAATCCAATCCTACCAAAGGATTTTTGTAAGATAAAAAATGGGGTAGAGTCTTCCTGGAAGGAGGGGTTTGACATCAGAGAAATTTCCTCTGATGATTGGTCCTTAGATGATGAAGACTATTTTGTATCCAAGTTTGATCCCTCATGATATCTAGGTGTAAAACACACTCTTACTCTCAAAAAAACTATCTTCCTTTCCTCCTTTACTCATGAACCCAGTGTAAAAGAACTAAGTCTCTAATACCAATAAAAATGTTAAAAATTCAACGACAATTCTTTATTCATGAATGTGCAATATATAGGTATAGAAGTTACCAAAATACATAACCATCACCACCAAATCCTCACATATGGAAAAATATGATGGAAAAGATAATATAATCTAAAATTAACTTAACAAATCATATCCTAACTAAATATACAACAAAATATGCAAACCTAGCTAAAATAGCTATATACTATCTTAACTTAACTAATTCTAATAAATCCTTCTAAATGCCAACTAGATACCAACTAGTGTACAAGAAGTGTAGTGATATTATGAGGACTTACTTTATAATTATTTGCAAGAAATAAGACTATGAAAACCTAGCTAGGAAGAAAGAGGGGTCATGTGAGTGAACAAACGTCAATCCTCATCAGATCCTTACCAGCCATTAATAAGAAGGAAGTAGTAGGTGCAAAATGTAGAGGGACTGAGTAATAGGAGAACCCTAAAATAAATAGGGGATCCACTTCCAAACCCAAGTTTGTCAAAGCCCTAAGCTTTGCTTTGGCTAATTATCTACCACTCATCCATTGAGAAGAGAAAACCAAGAGGTATGAAAACTAGAGTAGCCGAGAAATAGAGGAACCCTAAAAAAATTGGGGAGCCACTTCCAAACCTAAGTTAATAATGACAACTACTTATTGGATAAAATAAATATTTAATATTAGAAAACATTTTACTCAATAAATAGAATAACTATGTGATGTATAATTTGTTCTAATAAACATTAAAATAGTTCAATAAATCAAAATATAAATAGTCTAAAAGGAAACTCATTTCACAATTGAAAATATATTATTTGATATACATAAGTTAAAAGATTACCATTTCAAGAAATTAATTTACCATCAATGAAGAGCTCCTTAAAGAAATTACTTTTTAAAATACTTACACTTTACAAAGCATCTCATCTAAGTTCATTGCACAAATAACCATCACAATTATCTAAAAATTGGTTGTCTTTTCAACCTTGAAATTTTTATTTTCTTAAATTTTAATCATATAAAATTTGTATTTAGTATTTAATATTTATTAAAATATATTAAATAGTATTATCTCAACTTATTAAATTATTCAACATTTAATGAGGAGACCACGATATAAATCTTATCAAAGTGATACATGCATGATTGCCAATTTGTTTTAATACCACTATGTGGTCACCATGTAATGTGGATGGCAGCCACTTCAATCCCATATAACCCATTTATAACATATATCTATAAATACATGTAAAAATATAATATAATATAATTAGTAAATAGTTTATTTTAGATATTTACTCTTTAAGACTTAATTTTTTAAATATATTTAATTTTTTATTTTATTCAATACATTAGTATCTTTAATATAAATTATTTATAACATTTTACAATAGTATTGTCCTATTTGAAAGAGAATTGGTAAATAGGTTAATTATATATAACATTTTTTTTTGTAGGTAAAGTAAAATTTATTTACTTACGGGTTGAAGGGACCCGCCCCTATTTACAAGAAGATCATCTACATTCGAAATGCAGGCCAAAAATACCAATTTACAATAGTTCATCTACATTCGTAATGTAGGGCAAAAACACCAGCACCATAGTCGAAAACCAACAAAAACTAACAACCGAGCTAAACCAAAACAAACTGACCGATGGTGTTGAAGATACACCTTTTAGGTGGTTAGAACCACAGGTAAAATTTGGCTACTGATGATTTGCCTTTGCAAACATTCTAACAGTGTTAGACAAGAGGCACCCTCTTGCTTCGGTAGAGCTAAGTGTTTGATCTTTTGTCATTATCCATATTGACTTTCTCGATGACTTCCATGGGAAAGTTGTCTTCCCAAATGGTGAGGGAGCTCTCTTTGATTCCTCTATTTGCCAAGGTGTCAGCAACTTGATTGGCCTCCCTAAACACATGCTTGATCTGGGATTTCTTGTTGTTGCAAAGGCCTAGCTGGCATTTATGGATAATGTTCTTTATATTTTTCCCACCCTTACTATTTCTTTGGATGAGTTTGACAATGATCTTCGAGTCTCCTTCATAGATGACAGGGACTGCTAGGTTTTTGGAAATGTCAATACATATCTAGAGGGCCTTGGCTTCCACAAAATTGTTGGTCTGGGACCCCATATTTTCAATAAAGGCCTTAAGTATTTTGCCACTATGATATTTGAAGACCCCTCCTGCTCTCGCTATGCTTGGGTTCCCTTTGGAGGCACCATCGAAGTTAGCCTTGATCCAACCTTGGGGGAGGAACCCAAGTGACCTGAGATATATATTTTCTAGTTTTCTGAGACTTACGATAATCCTGGGGAATCTTGAGGGTGGAACAGAGCAATTATTCAATTCTCAGAGCAGGGCTGGCCTGACAAGGGATGAGTCCAAAATTTTTGTTGGCGTAAGCAAGGGCTCTGGTAGCTATGACTTCACGAGTTTTGAGGCCTTTGTTGAAAACTCACCTTTTGCGCTCCAACCAGAGCTGCCATAAGATGTTATGGATGAGGAATTCCCACAAAAATATTAGTCTGGGATGCTTGAAGGGCTTAAGAAATTGGCAAATGAACTCTTTGATAGAGTTTGACCAGGTCCAGCTAACCTAAAAGCTTTGGGTGGCTAGGGATAAAACACTTCTGGAGTAGGGGCAATCCATCAAGATGTGGTGAATAGATTCCTAGGCCTGGAGGCATAGGAAATATCTATTTGGTACCATGATCCCTCACTGCATGAGATTGTCCCCAGAAAGGATTTTGTTATGGATGGTTTTCCAACAAAAGTTCATGATTTTGGGAATGAGGGATTTGATCCATACCTTGTTAGCGACCACCTTCTCGTAGTTGGGGGTGCCCTGGGAACCCATATTCTCAATAAGTTGGGTCATGGTCTTGATAGAGAAATTCTCGTAATTGGTGTCTTTCCAACACCACTCATATCTCATGTTGACATGGGGAAGTAAATTTGATCGTTGGATCTCCTAAATCCCTTTCATGACTTTCTTGATGGGTTCATTTCTTATTCTAAAATTGATCTTCTTCCAATCTTGGGCTTTCGGGTTGGAGGAAATGAAGTCTGCAACCTTAAGCCTGAATATACTATCAATCAAATTCCTGGCAGGGATCAAAACCAGATTGTTGATGAGGGGGGAATTTTTGACCCAAGTATCTTCCCAGAAGTTGATGTTGGCCCCATTCCCCAGATTCTAAGAAGACCCTTCGACGATGATGTTCTGGGTATGAGTGATGGATTTCCAAAAATGGGAACCGTTGCGTGAGGGAGATGCTTGGAGGAAGGCCTAGTGGTGAAGGTACTTTCTTTTCACAATGTTTATCCATTGAATATTGGCCTTAGTCACTACTCTCCAAGCCTTCTTGGCTAGGAGAGCTAGGTTGGAAACTAAGATTCAGTGCAGACCAAGACCTCCCTGATCTTTGGGGGAGTAAAATTTATCCCAAGCTACTAGATGGAGCTTTCTTGAGGCCTCTGATCCAGACCAAAGGAACTACTTTTGAATTTTTTCAATGGCTTCTCCCACCGAGTCTAAGATTTTGAACACAGACATGAAATATGTGGGCATGCCATGCAAGGTGGATTTGACCAAAGTTGCCTTCCCTGCACTGGTGAGTAGGGCTCCTTTTGACCCAACTAACTTGTTATGGATCTTGTCCACCATGTTTGCCCATATGGTTGGTCGGGCCCTCCCATGGAACATGGAGAGCCCAAGGTAAGTGGTCAGGAACTCATAAATGGAACATCCTAGGATTCTATTGATCTTACGTTGTCTTTTGTCTAGGGTATGGATGAATAACAACTTGATTTTAGTGTAATTGATTTTCTGGCCAACAACTTCCTCGAAGCGGTTGAGAATATCCTTGATCACCTTGGCATCTGCTACCGAAGCCTTAGTAACCATTAATATGTCATCTAAAAACTATTGGTGAGTGGTGGGGGGAAGCCTGAACGCTACCTCGATCCTAGAAATCTAACTATAGGAGCATGCCTCCTTGATAGTTCTCCCCAAACTCTCTTCTAGGATGATGAACAGAATGGGGGACAGAGGGTCACCCTACCTCAGGCCCCGAGAACTCGGGAAGTAACCCGCAACAAAACCATTTACCATGATAGAGAACTAAGAAGAGGAAATGCAGTTGTAGATCAGGTTTACATAGGACTCATTGAACCCAAACTTGAGAAGGATTTGGCTGAGGAATTCCCTATTGACTCTGTCAAAGGCCTTGTTCATGTCCAACTTGAGGAAGAAAGCAATTGTGTCTGAAACTTGGGCTAAATGGATCAATTCATGGATAGTGATGACCCCATCAAGAATATTGCATCATTTGACTGTGCTCATCTGAAACGGTTCAATGATGGACAAAAGAATATTGGATAGCCTAGATGCCAAGGCTGTGGTGAGGATTTTGTAAATGACATTGCACAGGCTGATGGGTCGATAATCAGAGAGGGATCAAGAATTGGCCCCATTGGGGATGCGATCCAAGAAGGTATAATTCACATCTCTAGGAATGGACCTAGATATTTGCATTTCCCTAATGGCATTAGAAATATCCTACCCCATGATGTCCCATAAGGTCTAGAAAAACTTGGGCGAGAACCCATCCGACCCAGGGGCTTTGTCAGGATTCATGGAAAAGAGGGCCTAGTGAACTTCATCCTGGGATATGGGGCTAAGGATAAAATAAGTTGATTCCTAGGATATATGGTGGGGATGATGGCCAAGAGGGATTCCATGGCCTCGAGGGCTTGGGGCAGGCTGGAACCTAGGAGGCTTCTTAAATGATTGTTGGCTTCTTCTTTGATTGCATGGATATCTAAAATGACTACCCCATCCTGCAATACAAGGCTTTTGATCTTATTTGCACTCCTATGCCTAAAGGTTGAGATGTGGAAGAACTTGGTATTGGCATCACCTTCCTTGAGCCAAAGTTGTCTTGACTTCTGGTGCCAAAAAGTTTCCTCCTTGGTGAGGATGTTGTGGTACTCAAAAAATAAGGTGCTCTCCTCATCCCTAATACTGTCACTACCTTCACCTTTCTAAAAGGACTCCTCAATCTGGCTGATTTAGTATTTGACCTATTATTTGTCTTCGAAGATGTTCCCGAAGGTTTCCTTATTCCACTTTTTCAAGTTCCCTTTGATGAACTTGAGTTTCTGGTTTACCTGGTTAATAGCAGACCCTAGGAATTTCTGACACCACCATGACTATATGAAGCCCTTAAGATCATTGTGGTGAATCCACATTACTTCAAACCTGAAAGGGGTCTTGAACTGCAGTCTAGATCTGATTCTAGGATGAGGGGACTATGATCAGAGCCTATCTTTGGGAGGGCTCACAAACTGGCATCCCCAAAGTAGGGGAGGGCTTCTTGGGAAAGCAAAAATATGTCTAGGCACTCTTGGATCAGATTGGTGCCCTTCCTTCTATTGCTCCAAGTGAAGAGGGACCCCTGAAGCTGGACATCCATGAGAGCGTTGGAATTAATAATTTTTCTTAGGCCTGCAGTATCTCTGTGAGTGGTGTTGTTCTCTACTTTTTATCCTTGAGGTACAAAGGAGAATTGAAGTTCCCTGCTAGGATCCAAGGAGTTCCTTCAAAGACATACCTCATTGAATTTAGCATTTTCCATAGAGCTTCTCTGCCCATAGAGGTTTTTGGGGCATAGACATTTGACATCACCCAAGAATTCTAGGATTTAGTATCCTGCAATAGGATGTTTCTTAAACTATCATGGCCCAAAATGAGGTTTCCCTAGATCTTGGTAGGATTCTAGAGACACAGGAGCCCTCCTGACATCCCAGAAGTCGAGTAATGAATGAAATCGCAGTTTCACCAAAACTTTCTAGCAATGTTAGGTGACCATTGATCACCCAATTTTGTTTCATTAATGAGAAAAATGGTTGGATTATGTTCTCTCCTCATGGCTATAGCTAGTATATATTTGGCTCCCCCATTTAGGCCTCTCGCATTCTAGGAGAGGACTTTCATTTCAAACTCTTAGAAATTATCTTGCCCCCTTTTCCATGCTGAGCAGGGGGTTTGGATCTTTGAATTTCATCTTTGGAATTGTTTGTTGTTTCCTGAAATAGCATTCTATGGGTTCCATTGGCTATATCTTCAGCCACATTTTTATTCCTTATGTCCGAATCAAAGGGTCTTCCTCTCTTTTTTTCCCCTCCTACATCCATCATGGATTTTTGGGAGCTCCGAGTTATCTTGGGACTACTTTTCTTAGGGGATGATTGGTCCTCGACTTTTTCATCAATAGAGATAGAGTCTGAGTACATAGGAGAGGTTGGGTCTTTAAGACCTAGGCAGGGGGACAAAGGAGGAGAGAGGGGAGGCGAGCCTTGAGGGATTCTCATGGAAGTGAGGGCATCGAGGAAGGGTGGAGGATTATGGATGGAGGTGGTCGGGGGCAGACCAGGGGAGGTCGAGGGGGCAAGAGGATGGTCGTTGGTTTAGAGGTGTCTAGGATCTCACCTTCCTCACAATACTCACTGATAACAGAACTATGTAAAGGATTGAATTTATTGATTAGAGTAACAAAGGTACTTGTCTTATGATTAAGTGGGCCCGGAGGGGGTGATGAGCATAAAAAATTCTCATATTTTGTATACATTTTCTTGATTATTATGCAGTTGTATAATAAGGATTGCATATGTTTATGAATGATTATATAATTATTTTATGAAACTATGCATGTTATCTAATTCATGTGTTTTTGTGGAATTGTAGTTGATTTAATCAGATTTGGATCAATCGAGGTATTTTCATGGACCTGGCACTTTGTTTCTTTTGGAATCAATGTAGAGAAGGTAGGCGCCTTCCTCTTCTGAGAAGGCACCAAGTGTAAGTAGGTGCCTTCCTCTTCCAGGAAGGTGCCAAGCGTAAGTAGGTGCCTTCCCCTTCCAGGAAGGCACCAAGGAAATACAAGCACCTTCCTCTCCCAGGAAGGCACCAATAGAAGGCCAGCGCCTTCCTCTTCCAAGAAGGTGCCAAAGGAAAATAAGCACCTTCCTCTCATAAGGAAGGCACCGACAGGAAGGTGCCACTAGAAGGCAAGTGCCTTCCTCTCATAAGGCACCAAAAAGAAGGTGCCACTAGGCAAGCGCCTTCCTCTCATAGGAAGGCACCAACAGAAGATAAGCGCCTTCCTCTTCTAGGAATGCACCAATGGTAGTAAGGCATATTTCACATAGAGAAGGCGCCCAACATACTTAGGCACCTTCCTCATAGAGAAGGCACCCATGTTCTTCGTTCGTTGACCAGAAAAGCACAACATGGACAATAGATACTGGTGCAGTTCCAAATCCACATCATGTAGAGTTAAATTACGGATCACACTAACATATATGAACATCCTACCAATGCTAGGAAAAGCATAAACCAATCAGTGAACACACCACTATTAGAAATGAATGCCAGTTTTAGTAGACGTCGATCACATTTACCAGACTGTCTTAGTTTAGTCTGGAATGAATCGACTATTATAACTTCTTTGTAATAGAAGATCTGTGGGTGTGCTATATAAACACACGTAGACCTCTTTGAGGATATATAGAATATTTTAGTAAATGTAGAGAGATATATAGAAGAAGCATTGTAATACTTTGATAATTATAATATAGTTCTAAGAGTTTCTAAGTGCATGTTCAGCTAGGAGGAAGTTGTTGGAGCCTGGGCCCACTCCAAGCCAGTATTTCTTCCCCTATTTTTCTTGTGTTTTCTAGATTAGTTTACCGCTTTTATAAGATTGTTTATCGCATTGTTATTTCTATTATTGCAATAGGTTTATTGCTATGAAAGCGTGAATATTTCTTTTCTGTAGATTTAATTGTTTTTACATAAATTGAGGAGTGTATGAATGATTGACGACCGTTGAAACACCCCCCAATAGTAGAACTAGCGGACTTATCTCAAGTGGTATTGTAAGCAATCTTGTTCAAGACCCTTCATAAGTTTACGAATCTCCCTAGGTTGATAAATTAAATGCATAGGCATGTGACAAAATTAGGAAATAAGTTAACCTTGTTTGACCCACAAAATTTTGGCACCATTTTCGGGGACCGTCTCAACTAGATTATTTACAATACCTGAAAACCTTCCATTTGACCTTGTATGAGTTCTTCAAGAATAAGAGGACATGACAGTCAATTATAAAAACCAATCCACCAAAACCTGAGTCAGCCAAACATTCTAAATTTGAATTAGACTCACCCGACCCACCACCAGCAATCCATTGGAGTGAGGATCCACACTTTGTGCAAAGTGCCTCCTCATCCCATCAACTTGGGGAAGAACGAATCATCATAAATCCCCTGTTTAATAGGACACCCTTAGAGGAAGCCTTGTTGTGGAAAGCTATAGAATATCAGATGATAACAACAAAAAACCTTAGAGCCTTGACTCATAAAGCCTTAAACAACCATAAGGCCATAAATACTGCATTAGAGACCGTATTTCCTAAAAAAATGGCTGACAACGAAGAAGTCTCATCTAGCTTTAGTTTCTCAATTAATGAAGGAGTAGGAGATACCAAAATGAAAAACATATCCCCTACTCACCTTTTGAACTTTAGAGGATACCCAACTGAGGACCCTAAACTATTTTTATTTAAGTTTGATGTCTTATGCAAGTCTGTGGACTACAAATATGATATGCATAAGCTAAAACTTTTTTCTTCCACATTGGAAAATGCAGCTCTATGGTGGTTCATCGGTCTGGGAGACAAACACATTGCCACTTGGGATCAAATGAAGAAGCTCTTTTTAGAGCAATACCAAGATTTCAAGAGAGCAAGAGACTCCAGAGAAGATGTCCTGAGCATGACATAGAAATAAGATGAGTCTCTCGAGGAATACTGGGAGAGATTCAACTTAAATCTTCAACTATATCCTCACACGAAACTATCGTATAAGTCCCTCAAAAGCATATTTTTGAGAGGACTTACCAATGAATCATTGGAGGCTCTTAACATGATTTATGGAGGTGATGTATACCAACACGCTATGGAAGACATCCGACAACTATGCCAGAACTACTCAAGAAGGAGAGGCAAGACCACTTCTAGAACCATGAAAGTGACTGCTTCAATCACGAAGATAGAAATAGGTAACATGCTAGAAGATTTAAAGAGCGAAATGCTCTCATTTCTAGCATTGCAGATGGATACACTAATATTAGAGAAAAAGAAGCAAGAAAACAAAGCAGCATTGGCTTATTTTTGTCCAAAATATAGAGGGAAGCATGCAAAGAATGCATGCCTAGAGAACAAATTCAGAGTATGCGTAGTTTGTAGGCTGAATCTTAAAACTCGATTGTGCCCACAACTTCCCAATAATCAGGAGGATGTTAAAATCACGGATGCCTATTTCATAGGCAATCGAAAGAGTTGGCCACAACCCCTTGCGGGAAATATGCCAACCGAAATGTCGTCATATGGGGGAGGACCATACATGCCCCAAGGCCCGCCTCAACCACCTAACATGGGGTGGTGGGGGCCATCACCTTGGTCCAATGCACCCCCAACAGCATTCCCGAACCAACATCCATGGATGCCATATCCATATCTTGGGCAACAGTGGAGAGGCCACACTGCATGGAATCAGGCTCCATAGAATGTAGCATCAGCTCACCCCAAATAGAATTTACCAACATTGCTAGTAGTGATACCTATGTAGCTACCCGCACAACCAATGACAAATACTAATAACAGGGTGAACCAGCCAGTATACAACATGGAGGGTGAGACGTATCTGATGTACCATATTGATCTTAAGTCTGGTAGATAGCTAGGAGTAGGAATGCCTCCACTGGTAGAAGAGGTAGGAGAAACACCTCTTGTAGAAGAGGTGATAGAAGAAATTCCTAAGAGAGGAAAGGCTCCATTTCCAAATTGACTACAAGAACAGAGGAAAGTGACCCAGAGTTCGATATATTTTCTAGCTTGAAGAACCTCACCGTGACAATTCCATTATTTCAATCCATCCGAGATGTTCTGATATATACCAAGGCGATAAGAGAGATGTGTCTAAGGAAGCCAGGATGAAGAGCAACCCAGACTATCAATGTCATGGGTAAACTAGTAGATTTGATGATGGGCAAAATGTGCCATCCTAAGTATGCAGACCCGGGCAACCCAATGCTGACTGTAAAAATTGAGGGACATTACTTGTCTAATACATTGGTTGATCTTGGAGCAGCCATCAACGTAATGCCTCAGGAGACCATGTAGAGGCTACAGCTCATGATATTGAAACCCACTATGATAGTATTACAGCTGGTTGATCGATCGACCATGGCACTGGAAGGAATTTTGGAAGACGTAATAGTGATAGTCAACGCATGGGAATACCCAACCAAATTTTTAGTCTTGCAATCTAAAACTAGGTTGGGCGGTTACCTACTCATCTTGGGAAGGCCATGGCTAGCAACATCTGACACTTACATTAGCTGCCAAGATGGGCTGATGACCATCTCCGATGGATGAAACATTAAAAGGTTGACTATTTCACCCTTAGCGTAGTCCGTCAACTCATTAGGAGAACCCATGTTGATCAAGCATGAAAATCCTAAGCTATCCATGATCCAATCGGTGATGACGTTGGATGATTTGGCAGAATAAGACAAATATGGTGCTATTGTGGAGTTACTTCATAGGGAGTCCTCCATATCTACACCTGGATCACCATTAGATGGTGCCCAAGATCACCATGTTTAGCAGATACATGTTAGGCTAGGAAGAACATTGAATTTCAGCAATGGGTTGACTCCTGCACAATTGACAAAAGTAGAAGAGCTCCTGGTTAGACGCTAATAGGAATTTGCATGGGATTACTCAAATATTAAGGGTATCAACCCAGATATCTGTACCCATCGTATATACCTAGATGATCAAGCAAATCCAAGCAGGCAACCATAGAGAAGAATGAATCTGACAATGAAAGACATTGTCAAGGAAGAATTGCAAAAAATCTTGACTGCCAGATTCATCTATCTAATTTTTGATAGTGAGTGGGTATCACCGTTAGTGGTAGTCCCTAAAAAGAATAGGAAATGGTGAATCTGTGTGGACTATAGAGTGTTAAACAAAGCAACCAAGAAGGACCACTTCCCGCTCCCATTCATTGATCAAGTCTTAGATACACTCTTCGGGAGGAAGTATTTCTACTTCTTGGATAGATTTAGTGGATACAACCAGATCCAGATAGGAGAAGAGGATTAGGATAAGACAACGTTCACCTGCCAATGGGTAATGTTTGCCTATCGGGTATTACCTTTCGGATCATGCAACGCACCTGCCACCTTTCAAAGGGTGGTGCTTAGCATATTTTTAGACATGATGGAAGACGCGATCGAAGTATACATGGATGACTTCATCGTCTATGGAGAAAACTTTGACGAAGCAATGATGAACTTGGAAAGAGTTCTCAAAAGAAGCAAGGAAAATAATTTGTCCTTGAGCAACGAGAAATGCTTTATGATGATGCAAGAAGGCATCATAATGGGACATCACCTTTCCATAGAAGGAATAAAGGTTGATAAAAGAAAAATTGAGGTCATCAGAGACCTACCCAGCCCCAGAATGTAGAAAGAGGTGAGGAGTTTTCTTGGATTAGCTAGGTACTACCGGAAATTTATCATTGAATTCAAAAAAATTGCAAAACCATTGCACACTCTATTATCTAAGGATGTGGAGTTCAATTGGATGGAAGACTTCGAAGAAGCGTTTTAGTTGCTTAAAGAGAAATTGATATCTGCACTAGTTTTAAGAGGACAAAATTGTACCATACCATTCCATATCTACTATGATGCATCCAACAATGAGATTGGAGCAGTCCTCAGAAAGAAGGATGGCGAAGAATTTTACGCCATCTACTATGACAGCAAAAACTTGGCAGGAGTCGAGCTCAACTACACAGTGATAGAGAAGGAGTTCCTTATAGTTGCACATGCCATAAAAAAATTCTACCATTATATCATTAGGTATAAGGTATTTTTCCACACATCCATTAGATACTTGATGAGCAAGCCAACCATTGGTGGAAGAATTATCAGGTGGCTCTTTTTACTGTAGGAATTCGACATCACAATAGTTGACAAAATAGGCAAAGACAACGTCATAGCAGATTTTCTATCCAAATTGATATCGATAGACCATACAACAGTGGAAGACCAATTTTTGGATGAACATTTGTTCACCATTAGTGAGAAAATCCTATGGTACACAGATATAGCCAATTACTTGGCCACCAAAAGAACCTCTTCTGCTCTCTCTTTCTGAGAAAAGTAGGTGGTCATAGAGAAAAGTGCATCGTTCCTATGGATTGATGGCCTCCAATTTAAAATAGGATGTGACAAAATTATAAGGAGATGCGTAGTAGAACAAGAGTTCTCAGAAGTACTCAAAGCGTGTCACGATGAACCATGCAGAGGACACTTTATAGGGAAATGAACTGCCTACAAAATCCTATAGGCTAGGTACTTTTGGGCCACTCTATTCAAGGATGCGACTGCATACGCTAGCAAGTGCAATGAATGCCAAAGAATGGGCAAACCAACCCATCGAGACAAAATGCCCCTCCAGCATCAGGTACACCTGGAACCCTTTGATAAGTGGGGCATGGACTTCATGGGACCAATTAATCCACCTTCAATAGGGAGGAGGTTTATTTTGTTCTGTATAGATTACATCACCAAATGGGTTGAAGTTCAAGCGTTGAGAGATTCAAAAGAAAAATAGTCATCGATTTCTTATTTGCCCACATTTTTACATAAATTGGGGTCCCTAGAGAGATAACAACAGACCAAGGGCCTCAATTTACCTCCAAGTTGATCCAGGAGCTAATGAAGCAATACAGAGTTTGGCACAATAAAACTACACCCTACATCTACAAGAAAATGGGCAAGTGGAAGTGACGAACAGAGAAATAGAGAACATCTTGATGAAGACCATGCAAAAACATAGAAAATATTGGGCTACATGGTTGTCGAAGGCAGTCTGGGCATATAATACCACGTGGAAATCCACCACAGGCTTCACACCCTTCCAACTGGTCTATGGGAAGAGTGCAATGATGCCCATTGAATTTGAAATCAAGACATTGAGGAAAAATTTAGAATTGAACTTGAGCTTGGATGACACTCAAAAAGAAAGGATTCAGTAGCTAGATCAACTGGACGAAATCTAAATGGATGCTTTGTAGAGAATGGAAATCATACAGAAGCAAAGAAAGCGGTGGCATAATCACCACACTAAACTGAAGCAGTTCCAAGAAGGAGAATGGGTGTTTTTGTATGATTCTTGATTCCAGGAAAGAAAAGGTAAATTAATGCAAATATGGATGGGATTGTATGAGGTGGTAGATCTCATCAAGTATGGGGCAGTGCGTGTTAGAACAATTGACAGTAGCAACACCGTGTTAATGGTCAATGGCCACCGACTGTGCTCCTATAACACATCTAAAACCTTACAGGTAGAATCAATAATAGACGTGGGGGAGACCCCATCTTGTTAGATCCAAACCAAAATCTTAACATGTGAAACGGTGGGCATGGAGATGCTCACAAAAATCAGTTAATTTAGTTTTTTTTCTTACGATGTGTTTTGCAGGGACGACGCCCACATGCAAGCTGTAGGCATCCTAATCCAGGGCCTAACAGACACAGAATGTGTCTAACTGCCTTTATTTTTCTTTCTTTTTGTTTGTTTTTTGTAGGTGGAGGACCTGACAACACAAGGAATAGGTATCTGGGAAACCAGGCCTGATTCGGCTTAGCATTTCGACACCGACACTCGTAGGTAGAAGTTGAGGCAGCATGAAGCGAGACTGAGAAGGCTTTATCACCCTTTCCTAGTCAATCACAACATGATTTCCAAGAATAAAGTGCCTTCCACATCGATAAGGCACAGAAGAAGGTGCCTTCCTTATAAAGAAGGTGCCCAGCTAGAATAAGATGCCTTCCTTATAAAGAAGGCACCCAACCAGAAGAATGCACCTTCCTTATAAAGAAGGCACCCAGCCAGAAGAAGGTGCCTTCCACCAGAATAAGGCACCCCACTAGAATAAGGTGCCTTCCTTATGGAGAAGGCGCTCCGCAAAAAGAAGGTGCCTTCCTTTTAAATAAGGCACACACAAAAAAAAAAGCTTGAGGCATCTTCCACATAAAGAAGGTGCATACAGACCGAGGCGCCTTCCACCCCAGGAAGGCACAGGTATACAGTGGTGCCTTCCACCCCAGGAAGGCGTAGGTATTTAGCATCGCCTTCCACATCAAGAATGCAAACCCATTCAAAAGCACCTTCCATAGCAAGAAGGTGCCATCATCAAAAGGACACCTTCCACCACCGAAAGGCACATCTAATCAAAGACGCCTTCCACCACTAGAAGGCGCATCCATTCAAATAGCACCAACAACATCGGGAAGGCACCATATAAGTGCCTTCCACATCGAGAAGGAACCATATAAGCACCTTCCACATTGGTAAGGCACCACATAAGCACCTTCCACATTAGGAAGGTACCAAAGAGCACCTTTCGCATACAACCAACACTTAAGTCTCATGGACACCCTGATCGAAATGAAATCACCACATGAATGAGCAACATCTGATTACCATATCCCTCCCTTGTGTCACAAATTAGTGAATCAATGCTCTTCATGATGCATGAAACACCAAAATAAGGTACGTGCATACTAACTCAAATATTTATATAATTATTCCTAAATTATGCAATACCAAAAAAATAGTGTCGTCATAAAAAAATCATATACCCCCATGGTCGAAACCACGTGCCAATGATATGGCTCGAAAGGTGTACCCTAGAATTAAATGCTAAGGTTAGGTGCCTTCCCTATAATAAGGCACCTTCCTGAAGAAGTAAGGACAGAAAAAAGAAGTGTAGCAGTAAGGGAAGGCACCATGGGAGGAAGGTCGAAGAATCATGTGGTGAAAAAGAATGAGCCCAGTGATACAGAAGGAATCAGGGGGATGGTAAAAACATAATTCGAGGCCAAGGGATGGTTTGAATACTGTACCCTGGTCAATCAGGGCCAGGATATGGAGGCAGCCAAGGAATTCACTGCCTCCTTAAGGGGCGACGTAGCTTAGGTGCGAGGGGTAGAAATTTTGGTCACCCCTAAATACATCTCACAAGCAACTGGATTTCCCCTCATAGGTGAATGCATATACAAATGCGGATTGTTGAAGCCATACGCCAAATTTTTGCTACTAGGAGAAAATGTGCAGATAGATAAGGAAGGGCTACCCAAAAGCAGCCTTCCCATGAATCTGCAAAATATATTCGAGTAGGTTGCTTGATTCTTTACATGCACCGGGAAGTATACCCATTTGCACACTAACCATGTGCAGTTTCTAAATCACCTGGTGCATGGAAGGAAGTTGAACGTGCCCTTTTACATGGAAATTTTCTTGAAGGAAGAAGTGGCTAGGTACTAGAATGGAGCATCATCTGCCTTGGCCCACCATGGGCTGATATCAGCACTGGTCTGCCATGCAGAAGCACAGAGGTAGAACCCCGACACAGAGGGAGATGGTGGACAAGAAAGGCAAAAGGATGTTGTTGCCAAATTAGGGCAAGAAGAGGGAAGCCCTATAGAGGAGATGGCAAGTATCGAGAAATTGGCATTGCCTAATTTCATGGAAGAAAGAGGGCATTCACCAGTTCTCGAATGCACACAGGAAAGAGGGAATTCCCTAGTGCCCGAGTATGAAGAGTAAGGAGCGTCATTTATTAGCAGCGAGGCCGAGTTTCGACCACCAGAACCAGTCCCCAGGAGGAAATGCCTGCGGTGACTCCTCTTGGTAGAAGAAGAAGATAACTACCTAGAAGTCGACGTGGTAGCCCAAACCCTCTAGGAATTGACAAATCGAAGCCCACAATATGCAGGGACTTTTGGGAGCAATGATCAAGTTGGCGTAGCCTTGGAGGAAGTGCTAGAGTGGTAGACCAATTACTAGATGGCCCAAAAAATTTTGGAGGATTACCAAAATGAGCATAGAGGGAAATTGGAAGAACAAGAAAGATGAATCACCCAGCTCAAGTAGCTGGTCTAGTAGTTGCGGGAGGAGAACCAGCAACTCCAGGATAGGGGAACAGAAATAAGGGACGCATCAACCCAAAATGATTGGGCAAGAGAGGTCCCAAAAAATTCTCCCACATCTACAGAATGCGTATTCTCTTCGAGAGAAATTCGATCGGATGCCCAACAGAGTAGCCTAGAGGCAGGGGAGAATTCCTCTATTTTTGGGAGTGAAATGGAAAGAAGTCCCACAACACCCCTGGTCATCAACCTGAGTGATACATAGTAGGACGAGGGCCAACAATAGTAGATAGGACCGGGGGATAAGGAAGAACTCCTTGGACCTAAGAAATAAAGAGAAGAACCTAAGGGGTCGACACAGGACAGATAGGGGGGCGAAGAATCACCCCTAGAGACAGCAGTACAGGTCCCCTAGAGTGAAGAAAACACTCCAGGGACCGCAGAGCAGGCCCCTCAGAGTGAGAAGATGTCCACCAGGGAGAAAGGAAAAACCCCTGTTTGAGCTGCTACATTTTCTGTAGAGGCCAAAGGAAAAAGGTCCAGGATGGCTCAAAATAAGGTGAAGGTGACATTCATTGAGCCAGAAGAAGATGAGTGGGATATGCAACCATTCGTAGAGAGGCAAAAACAATTCGAACGGTTGCTCAAAGTGATGACAGAAGCTAAGGAGACCAGGAAGGCAACCTCGAGGATGTGGGGGGATGCTGGTATTTGCATCAATCACATAGAGGACAACCAGTTCTAGGAGATTTATGGGTCATCCCGAGGATAACCCTCTAATATAAGGAGGTATTTTGAACGATGGGGGGTATATGGCCCCGAATCGGAAGTTGCTGCCATTGCGAAGGAGAAGATAGGGCTTACTCCTAAAGCAACCCGATTGTACAAAGCCCAAGTAGTTCATCTCAAGAGGTATAATTCAGATATCCCTCTTGCAGTGGTCAGACCTCCGGACACTGACCTATGGCAAGCTACAGAAGCTACATTTCAGGTAGTAGAGATGACGCTGGCTAGATCACCTTTGATAGCGGCCAGGATGAGGAAAGAAAATCTGACAATAGCACCCGCAGTCCCACATAGAAAAAGAGGAGCCACACCTCTAGATGCCAATGCACAGAAGAGGCAGACACGGGTCACAGATGCAATCAGATCCACTAAGAAGTGGCAACGATGAGGGGTCAATAGGGCTACCTGTAGTTTTTATGCCATGAGGGCGTGGCATATGTTAGGCGTGGGGGGATGATGAGCATCAGAAATGCTCATATTTTGTATACATTTTCTTGATTATTATGCGACTATATAATAAGGATTGCATATGTTTATGAATGATTATATAATTATTTGATTAAATTATGCGTGTTATCTAATTTGTGTGTTTTCAGTGTATTTTTGTGGAATTGTAGTTGATTTAATCATATTTGGATCAATCGAGGTCTTTTCATGGACATGGAACGTTGTTTCTTTTAGAATAAATGTAGAGAAGGTAGGCGCATTCCTCTTCTAGGAAGGCGCCAAGCATAATTAGGTGCCTTCCTCTTCCAGGAATGCGCTAAGTGTAAGTAGGTGCCTTCCCCTTCGAGGAAGGTGCCAAGGAAAGACAAGCGCCTTCCTCTCCTAGGAAGATGCCAATAGAAGGCCAGTGCCTTCCTCTTACAGGAAGGTGCCAAAGAAAAATAAGTGCCTTCCTCTCATAAGGAAGGCACCGACAGGAAGGTGCCACTAGAAGGCAAGCACCTTCCTCTCATAAGGAAGGTGCCGACAAGAAGGTGCCACTAGAAGGCAAGCGCCTTCCTCTCATAGGAAGGTGCCAATAGAAGATAAGTGCCTTCCTCTTCCAAGAATGCGCCAATGGCAGTAAGGCACCTTCCGCATAGATAAGGTGCCCAACATACTTAGGCACCTTCCTCATAGGGAAGGTGCCCCTGTTCTTTACTCGTTGACTAGCCAAGCACGACGTGGACAACAAAGACTGGTGCAGTTCCAATTGCATCTCATGTAGAGTTAAATTGGGGATCGCACCAATGTATGAGAATGTCCTACCAATTCTAGGTGAAGCACAAACCAATCAATGAACACACCACCATTAGAAATGAATTCCAATTTTAGCAGACGTCGATCACATTTACTAGACTATCTTAGTTTAGTCTGGAATGAATCGACTGTTATAACTTCTTTGTAATAGAAGATCTGTGGGTGTGCTATATAAACACACGCAGACCTCTCTTAGGATATATAGAATATTTTAGTAAATGTAGAGAGATATACATAATAAGCATTGTAATACATTGATAATTATAATACAGTTCTAAGAGTTTCTAAGTGCGTGTTCAACTAGGAGGAAGCTGCTGGAGCCTAGGCCCACTCCAAGCCATTATTTCTTCCCCTATTTTTCTTGTGTTTTCTAGATTAGTTTAGCACTTTTATAAGTTTGTTTATCACATTGTTATTTCTAGTATTGCAATAGGTTTATTTCCAGGAATGCATGAATATTTCCTTTCTATAGATTTAATTATGTTTACATAAATTATTGAGGAGTGTATGAATGATTGATGATCGTTGAAAAACCCCCCAATAGTAGAACTAGCAGACTCATCTCAAGTGGTATTGTAAGCAATCTTGTTCAAGACCCTTCCCAAGTTTACGAAGCTCCCTGGGTTGATAAATTAAATGCACGGGCATGTGACAAAAGTAGGAAAGAAGTTAACCTTGTTTGACCCACAATAGGGGGTCTGGAAATAGCTTTGCTAGATTTCGGCAAGATAGGTGGGGGTTGATGCTACATCTTCTTTGATTGGTCCTTGGTAGGTTTTTATTGTGGCAGGATCCAGAGTTTGGGGTACTACGACTGAAGATGACCCTGGGATTGGCACTCAGGGTAAAAATTTGCCTTGTTTTCATAGAAGAGTGGCTTCTTCCAGTTGAAGTCACCATAGATGAGGTTCAAGTGGTCTAGAAGCTAACTTTCTAGGTTCACATTCACGCAAATGTGGGTCTGTGTTAGCTGGGTTCTTACCCAGGTGGTCGCATCGATAGCCACGAGCTCATCGATCGCCTTAGAAAGACCAAGCAATGCATCTTCATAGAAGAAGTGGGCTAGGATATCCGGAATTCTAACCCATATGGGGGTGAAATTGATGTTCTAGGAGCTGGGGTTGAAGTTTAGTTGCCATTTTTTGAGGAATAAACTTCATCTTCCATAGAACTAGGGCCCTTCGGATAAGATGCGCTCTACGTCTTCATGGGAATTGAGTTGAATCATGAAAAAACCCCTTGTCATTGCTGAGATCTCCAAGTTGCCTAGGGTTTTCAATTTTGAAGCCACCCATCTATGAATAGCATCTAATTCAGGTCACCCGTCAATGAATTTTCCTACCAAGGAGTTGGTATCTCAGGATTTATAGTTTTCCATGAGGGATTTAGGGCATAGAACATAGGAATTCATTTTTTTTGGATAAAGTCAGCAAAGGATGGCTTGCCACCTACTTGCCACCTATTGTTGGAACATCACCTGGGATATGGGGCCCTTGCTTGGCCATGGTGCCAGGCCTGACGGAGCCCTCGACATCTCTGCTATAGTGATCAGGATCTAAGTGCATCGCCATGGGGGGTGTCTGCGAGAATATTTTTTTTGGCATGACCCAGTTTTGGTAGTTAGGGAAGGCACCTGACTAGCCCTAGGAAGCGACGAGAGGATGGGTGGAGGGAAATAAACAATCTTCCAAGGAAAAACATGGAATCAAAAACTGGAAAAGGAGGGAAACAGACGGTCGAACACCAAAACCCCCATAAAAAAGGTCGAAATCTGCTAGGAGGTAGACTTTGCTTGCTACTATGTGGACCTTTGATCGTCGTCACCGTGGCCTATCGGTACTTGGTCACTTGCGAAGATCTTTAATTTAGTATCTTTTTCCATCATTTCTAAAAGTATGTTTATTTATTTCTATTTGATATAATTAAAAAAAGCTTGTAATTTGGAAAATTTAAGTCTAAAATAAGGTTTAATTTTTTTAATTTATAAATAACTTAATTAATAAAATAAATTAATTAATCAATTTGATTAATTAAATTAATTAAGATATTTAAACATAAATTAATAAATTTTAAAAAAATTACATGCAAATAAACCTTATAATAGCAAAACAATTAAATTTATTAAAATTTACCCTTCTTGCTAAAATTGTCGAGCCACCAACCTATACTCCACTGCATGCTGGCCAAAAAAATTATCATGTAAAATTTGGTTTATGCATGAAATTTCATGCAAAGAAGTTGTGCTCTTCTAGATTTTTGAGCAAAAATATTTTAGATTTGGTGCTTTAGACACAATGATGCCTATTTTAGGCATGACACTTATTTTAGGCATGAATAACAGTAGCATTGTTGTCCAACTGGGTTACCTCCTATCACCCAGGGCACCGAAGACACAGACATGCTTGAATTAGGTAGTAGCTTCATAGGCACTATCATGTCTGCCATAGATATTGTGCCTATTGCATATGCCTATGTAGGAACCATATTTGAGAAAATCAAAATCGGGTAGTAAATCGGTTGGTTTAAAAATCAGCAAAGAATCGGAATCAGCAAAAAATCGGGGAAAGAATCAGCAAAATATTGATACTTTTTATTGAAAAAACTGAAGAAAATGTAAATTTTCATTGAAAACAAAGCTTTTTTCATGCATATCAATTTTTTTTAGGAAAAAAACTGCAATATCAAGAGAAAACTGGCTAGCCTATGAATCGGGAAAAAATCAGCAAAATCAAGATTTTTTGCAGATTTTCTCAACTATGGTAGGAACTACACTGACATGTTGGTGCCAGGTGTAGGAAATTATGATAATGCAAACATCTAATAGGTCGTATTGCCTATCACAAATGCAAAGCATCGAGCATAGCATAAGCGCAGGTGCTTGACAATTTGTCAGGTACTATCATGTCTATTCCTGTGTGTAGACATTGGTCGCTCATCGATTGCCAAAAAAGGCTAACATCAACCTTTGTACCTACCAAACAATATTTTGAGTGGTTCAATCAAGTGGGACTAAATAATATATATATATATATATATATTAATAAAATAATATATATCCAAAATTGATTAGGGATATAATTATATTTTTAAACCTACAAAAATTGCTCAAATTACACCAAAATAATGTCAAACTAAGGTAAAACCTTAGTTCACTTTAGATTTATCAAAATTACTATAAATTAGCTCAAAATATGCCAAATTTGACAAAAACTCATGCAAAAATTTAATGAATAAATATACCTCCATGTTAAGCCAATTCTAAGATCCATTCAATACACAACCAACTTTTGGCAAGCAATACCAGATCTAGTCGATACACGACTGGTGTTGGTGATGAACCCAATATTCAAGACTCCAAATTGGTAGGTGCTCTCAGTACCCTCAACAGGATCTCACCGTAGCTAAAATCCAATCCTACCAAAGGATTTTTGTAAGATAAAAAATGGGGTAGAGTCTTCCTAGAAGGAGGGGTTTGACATTAGAGAAAGTTCCTCTAATGATTTTTCTTTAGATGATGAAGACTCTTTTGTATCCAAGTTCAATCCCTCATGATATCTAGGCGTAAAACACACTCTTACTCCTTTACTCACAAACCCAGTGTAAAATAACTAAGGCTCTATTACCAATAAAAAGGTTACAAATCCAACAAAAAATCTTTATTCATGAATGTGCAATATATAGATATGGAAGTTCCCAAAATACATAACCATCTCCACCAAATCCTCACGTATGGCAAAATATGAGGGAAGAGATAAGATAAGCTAAACTTAACTTAAAAAATCATATCCTAACCAAATATGCAACAAAATGTGCAATCCTAGCTAAAATAGCTATATACTATCTTAACTTAACTAATCCTAACAAATCCTTCTAAATGCCAACTAGCTACCAACTAGTGTACAAGAAGTGTAGTGGGATTATGAGGACTTACATTATAATTATTTGCAAGAAATAAAACTATGCAAACCTAGCTAGGAAGAAAGAGGGGTCATGTGAGTGAACAAACATCAATCCTCATCATATCCTTACCAGCCATTAATAAGAGGGAAGTAGTAGGTGCAAAAACTAGAGGGACTGAGTAATAGGAGAACCCTAAAATAAATAGGGGAGCCACTTCCAAACCCAAGTTTGTCAAATCCCTAAGCTTTGATTTGGTTGATTATCTACCACTCATCCATTGAGAAGAGAAAAGCAAGAGGTATGAAAACTAGAGTAGCCGAGAAATAAAGGAACCCTAAAAAAATTGGGGAGCCACTTCCAAACCTAAGTTAATAATGACAACTTCTTATTTGATAAAATAAATATTTAATATTAGAAAAAAATTTACTCAAGAAATAGAATAACTATGTGATGTATAATTTATTCTAATAAACATTAAAATAGTTCAATAAATCAAAATATAAATAGTCTAAAAGGAAACTCATTTCACAATTGAAAATAGATTATTTGATATACTTAAGTTGAAAGCTTACCATTTCAAGAAATTAATTTACCATCAACGAAGAGCTCGTTAAAGCAATTAATTTTTAAAATACTTACACTTTACAAAGCATCTCATCTAAGTTCATTGCACAAATAACCATCACAATTATCTAAAAATTGGTTGTCTTTTCAACCTTGAAAATTTTATTTTCTTAAATTTTAATCATATAAAATTTTTATTTAGTATTTAATATTTATTAAATTATATTAAATAGTATTATCTCAACTTATTAAATTATTCAACATTTAAGGAGGAGACCACGATTTAAATTTTATCAAAGTGATACATGCATGATTGCCAATTTGCTTTAATACCACTATGTGGCCACCATGTAATGTGGATGGCAGCCACTTCAATCCATATAACCCATTTATAACATATATCTATAAATACATGTAAAAATATAATATATATTTTTTGTTTCATCTTTTTAAAATATAATTAGTAAATAGTTTATTTTAGATATTTACTCTTTAAGACTTAATTTTTTAAATATATTTAATTTTTTATTTTATTCAATACATTAGTATCTTTAATACAAATTATTTATAACATTTTACAATAGTATCATCCTATTTGAAAGAGAATTGGTAAATAGATTAATTACTTGGTAAATAGGTTAATTATTTATAACATTTTTTTTGGTAGGTAAAGTAGAATTTATTTACTTACGGGTTGAAGGGACCCGCCCCTATTTACAAGAAGATCATCTGCATTCAAAATGCAAGCCAAAAATACCAATTTATAATAGTTCATCTGCATTAGTAATGTATGGCAAAAACACCAGCACCATAGTAAAAAACCAACAAAAACTAACAGTCGAGCTAAACCAAAACAATCTGACCGATGGAGAGACACCTTTTAGGTGGTTAGAACTACCGGTAAAATTTGGCCACTAATGATTGGCCTTTGCGAATATTCTAACGATGTTAGAGAAGAGACACCCTCCTGCTTCGATAGAGCTAAGTGTTTTATCTTTATTCATTATCCATGTTGACTTTCTTGATGACTTTCGTGGGAAATTTGTCTTCCCAAATGGTGAGGGAGCTCTCTTTGATTGCTTTGTTTGCCAAGGTGTCAGCCACTTGATTAGCCTTCCTGAACACATGCTTGAGCTGGGATTTCTCACTGTTGCAAAGGTCTAGCTGGAAGTCATGGATAATGTTCTCTATATTTTTCCCACCCTTGATATTTCTTTGGATGAGTTTGATAATTATCTTCGAGACCTCTTCGTAGATGACAGGGGCTGCCAGGTTTTTGGAAATGTCAATACATCTCTAGAGGGCCCTGGCTTCCATGAATTTTTTGGTCTGGGACCCCAAATTTTCAACAAAGGCCTTAAGTATTTTGCCACTATGATCTCTGAAGACCCCTCCTACTCCCGCTTTGCTTGGGTTCCCTTTGGAGGCACCATCGAAGTTAGCCTTGATCCAACCTTGGGGGAGGGACCCAAGTGACCTGAGATCTGTATTTTTTGGGTTTTTGAGACTTACTACGATCCTAGAGAATCTTTAGGGTGGAACAAAGCAATTATTCAATCCTTGAAGCAGGTCTGGAATGATAAGGGATGAGCCCAAAATTTTTGGTGGCATAAGCAAGGGCTCTGGTAGCTACGACTTCGTGGGTTCTGCGTCCTTTTTTGAAAACTCACTTGTTGCACTCCAACCAGAGCTGCAAAAAGATGTGATGGATGAGGAATTTCCACAAAAAACTTATCCTGGGATGCTTGAAGAGCTTAGGCCATTGGCAAATGAACTCTTTGACAGAGTTTGGCTAGGTCCATCTAACCTAAAAGCTTTGGGTGGCTAGGAAGAAAACACTTTTGGAGTAGGGGAAATCCATCAATATGTGGTGAACAGATTCCTAGGCCTAGAGGCATAGGAAACATCTATTCGGCACCATGATCCCTCGTCACATGATATTATCCCCAATAAGGATTTTGTTGTGGATGGTCATCCAGGAGAAGTGCATGATTTTGGGAATGAGGGATTTGATCCATACCTTGTTAGCGACCACCTTATCGCAGTTGGGGGTGCCCTAGGAACCCATATTCTCAATAAGTTGGGTCATGGTCTTGATAGAGAAATTCCCATCATTGGTGCCTTTCCAACACCACTCATCTCTCCTATTGACACGGGGGAGGAAATTTGATCGTTGGATCTCTTGAATACCTTTCATGACTTCCCTGATGGGTTCATTTATTATTCTAAAATTGATCTTCTTCCACTCCTAGGATTTTGAGCTGGAGGAAATGAAGTCTGCAACCCTAAGCTCGAATCTGCTGGTAGTCAAATTCCTGGTAGGTATCAAAACTGGATTGCTTATGAGGGGGGAATTATTGACCCAGGTATCTTCCCAAAAGTTGATGTTGGTCCCATTCCCCAACTTCCAGGAAGACCCTTTGAGGATGAAGTTCTAGGTATGAGTGATGGATTTCTAGAAATGGGAACCATTGCATGGGGGAGGCACTTGAAGGAAGGCTTGGTGATGAAGGTACTTTTTTTTCATGATGTTTATCCATTTAATATTGGCCTTAGTCACTACTCTTCAAGCCTGCTTGGCTATGAGAGCTAGGTTGGCAACTGAGATTCAGCACAGACCAAGACCTCCCTGATCTTTGGGGGAGCAGACTTTATCCCAAGCTACTATGTGGAGCTTTCTTGAGGCCGTTGATCTAGACCAAAGAAACTAATTTTGAATTTTTCAATGGCTTCTCCCACCAAGGCTGAGATTTTGAACACAAATATGAAATATGTGGGGATGCTCTGCAAGACATATTTGACCAAAGTTGCCTTCCCTACACTGGTGAGCAGGGTCCCTTTCCACCCAGCTTGTTATGGATCTTGTCCACCATGTTTGCCTATATGGTTGGTCGAGCCTTGCCATGGAACATTGGGAGCTCAAGGTAAGTGGTCAAAAAATTAGAAATAGAACATCCCAGGATTCTGGAAATCTTGCACTATCTTTTGGCCAGGGTATGGATGAATAACAACTTGCTTTTAGAGTAAATTATTTTCTAGCCAATAGCTTCCTCGAAGCGGTTGAGAATATCCTTGATCACCTTGGAATTTGCTACCGAAGCCTTAGTAGCCATCAACATGTCATCTATAAACTGCTGGTGAGTGGTGGGGGGAATCCCAGATGCTGCCTTGATCCCAAAAAGTTAACTACAAGAGCATGCCTCCTTGATAGTTCTCCCCAAACTCTTTGCCAGGATGATGAACAAAATGGGGGATAGAGGGTCACCCTGCCTCAGGCCTCGAGAACTCGGGAAGTAACCCGTAGTAGAAACATTTACCATGATAGAGAACCAAGAAGAGGAAATGCATTTGTAGATCAGGTTTACCCAGGACTCATGAAACCCGAACTTGAGAAGTATTTGGCTGAGGAATTCCCTGTTGACTCTGTCAAAGACCTTGTTCATGTCCAGCTTGAGGAAGAAAGTAGCTGTGTCTAAAACTTGGGATGAATGGATAAATTCATGGATGGTGATGACCCCATCGAGAATATTGTGTCCTTTGACTATGCTCCCCTGACACGGGTCAATTATGGATGGAAGAATGTTGGATAGCCTAGATGCCAGGGCTTTGGTGAGGATTTTGTAAATGACATTGCACAGGCTAATGGGCCGATAATCAAAGAGGGATCAAGAATTGGCCCCTTTGGGGATGAGATCCAAGAAGGTGGAATTCACATATCTGGGAATGGACCTGGAGATTTTCATTTCCCTAATGGCATTAGAAATATCTTGCGCCACGATGTCCTATAAGATCTATAAAAACCGAGGCGAGAACCCGTCTGGCCCAGGGGCTTTGTCGGGCTTCATGTAAAAGAGGGCCTAGTGAACTTCATCCTAGGATATGGGGCTGAGGAGAAAATAATTTGATTCTTAGGAGATGATGGTGGGGATGATGGCCAGGAGGGATTCCATCCCTCGGGGGCTTGGGGCGGGCTGGAACCTAGGAGGCTTCTGAAATGATTGATGGCTTCTTCTCTGATTGCATGGATATCCTAAATGACTGCCCCATCCTACAAGACAAGGCTTTTGATATTATTGGCACTCCTATGCCTCAAGGTTGAGATGTGGTAGAATTGGTATTGGCATCACCTTCCTTGCGCCAAAGTTATCTTGAATTTTGGCACCAAAAATTTTCCTCCTTGGTGAGGATGTTATGGTACTCAAACAACAAGGTGCTCTCCTCATCCCTAAGACTGTCATTGCCTTCACCTTTCTAAAAGGACTCCTCAATATTTGGGAGTTGACATACTATTTGTCTTCGAAGATGTTCCCAAAGTTTTCCTTATTCCACTTTTTCAAGTTTCCTTTGATGAACCTGAGTTTCTGGGTTACCTGGTTAATAGTAGACCCTAGGAATTTTTGACTCCACCATGACTATATGAAGCCCTTAAGATTCTTGTGGTGAATCTACATTACTTCAAACTTGAAAGGGGTATTGAACTACAGTCTAGAATATGATTCCAGGATGAGGGGACTGTGATCAGAGCCTATCTTTGGGAGGGCTCATAAACTGGCATTCCAAAAGCAGAGGAGGGCTGCCTGGGAAAGCAAAAATCTATCTAGGCACTCTTGGATCAGATTGGTCCCCTTCCTTCTATTTCTCCAAGTGAAGAGGGACCCCTGAAGCTGGACATCCATGAGAGCATTGGAATTAATGAAGTTTCTTAGGTCTGCAGTATCTCTATGAGTGATGTTGTTCCCTCATTTTTTTCCTTGAGGTGCAAAGGAGAATTGAAGTCCCCTGCCAGGATCTAGGGAGTTCCTTCGAAGACCTACCTCATTGAAGTGAGAATTTTCCACAAAGCTTCTCTGCCCATAGAGGTGTTCGGGGCATAGACATTTGACATCACCCAAGAATTCTGGGATTCAGTATCCTGGAACAAGATGTTGCTTACCCTATTGTGGCCTAAAATAAGGTTTCCCTAGAGCTTGGAAGGATTCCAGAGACACAGGAGCCCTCCCGACATCCCAGAAGTTGGGGAATGAATGAAATAGCAGTTTTGCCAAATATTTCTAGCAATGTTAGGGGACCATTGATCACCCAATTTTATTTCCTGAATGAGAAAAATGGTTGGATTATGTTCTCTCCTCATGGCTAAAGCCAGTCTCTATTTGGCTGCCCCATTAAGGCCTCTCAAATTCCAGGAGAGGACTTTCATTTCAAACTCATGGAAATTCTCATGCCCCCTTTTCCTTGTTGAGCAGGGGGTTTGGATCTTCGACTTTCGTCTTTGGAATTATTTGTTGTTTCCTGAAATAGCATTCTATGGGTTCCATTGGATATATATTCAGTTGCATTTTTGTTCCTTATGACCGAATCAAAGGATCTTCCCCTCTTTTTTTCCCCTCCTACATCCATCATGGATTTCTAGGAGCTTCGAGTTATCCTGGGACTACTTTGCTCAAGGGATGATTGGTCCTTGGATTTATCATCAGTAGAGACAGAGTCTGAGTACACAAGAGAGGCTGGGTCTTCAAGACCCGAGCGGGGGGATGAAGGAGGAGAGAGAGGAGGCGGGCCTTGAGGGATTATCGGGGAAGTGGGGGCATCGAGGATGGGGGGAGGATTATGGATGGGGGCGATAGGGGGTAGACCAGGGGAGGTCGAGGGGGTGAGAGAATGGCTATTGGTTCAGAGGTGGTCAAGATCTCACCTTCTTCATAATCCTCACTGATAACAAAACTATGCAAATGATTGAATTTATTTATTAGAGGAATAGAGGTACTTGTGTTACGATTGAGCGGGCCCGAAGAGGGTCTGGAAATAGATTTGTTGGCTATCGGTAAGATAGGTGAGGTTTGATGCTACATCTTCTTTGACTGGTCCTTAGCCGGTTTTGATTGTGGCAGGATCCAGAGTTTGGGGTACTGTGACTGAAGATGGCCCTGGGATTGGCACTCAGGGCAAAAAGTTGGCTTTTTTTCATACAAGAGTGGTTGATTTCAATTGAAGTCACCATATATGAGGTTCAGGTGGTCTGGAAGCTGACTTTCTAGGTTCACATTCATGCAAACCTGGGTTAGCCGGGTTCTTGCTTGGGTGGCCAAGTCGATAGCCATGAGCTCGTCGATCACCTTAGAAAGACCAAGCAAGGTATCTTCATAGAAGAAGTGGGCTGGGAGATCTAGAATTCTAACCTAGATGAGGGTGAAATTGATGTTTTGGGAGTTGGGATTGAAGTCTGGTTGCCATTTTTTGAGGAATAGACTTCACCTTCCATAGAACCAGGGCCCTTCGGATAAGATGCGCTCTACGTCTTCATGGGAATTGAGTTGAATCATGAAAAACCCCTTGTCATTACCGAGATCTCCAATTTGCCTAGGGTTTTCCATTTTGAAGTCGCCCATCTACGAATCGCATCTAAGTCAGGTCGCTTGTCGATGAATTTGCCTACCATGGAGTTGGTATCTTAGGATTCATAGTTTTCCATGAGGGATTTAGGGAATAGTACATTATTTCCTTGCGTGATGAATTCGTTGGTCGTAGACAACATAGGAATTCATTTTCTTAGGAGCAAGTCAACAAAGGATGGCTTACCGCCTGCTATTGGAACCTTTCCTGGGATATGGGGCCCTTGCTTGGCCATGGTGCCAGGCCTGATAGAGCCCTCGACGTCTCTACTGCAGTGATCAGTATCTAAGTGCATCGCCATGAGGGGTGTCTACGAGAATCATTTCGTTGGTGTGACTCGATTTTGGGATTAGGGAAGGAACCCGACTAGCCCTAGAAAGCGAGGGGAGGATGGGCGAAGGGTAGGAAAAAATCTGCCAAGGAAAAAAGTGGAATCAAAAATTAAAAAAGGAGGGAAACAGATGGTCGAACACCAAAACCCCTCCAAAAAAGGTCGAAATCCGCTAGGAGGTAGACTTTGCTTGCTGCTACGTGGACCTTCGATCGTCGTCACCATGCCTATTGATACTTGGTCACTTGCGAATATCTTTAATTTAGTATCTTTGTCCATCATTTCTAAAAGTATGTTTATTTATTTCTATTTGATATATAATATTGTGGGTGTGGTTGATCATATTTGGGGAAATTAAAATTGTGCAACATAATATAAATAAATCTTTTATTGTTATCATATATCTCATATTTTCCTATACAATATTCTCTTTCTTAAACCTAAATAAAATATTATTTAACTTGGAAATATATTTGGTCAAAATTTTAGATAGCGACCAAGGTATGCAATTTGGCATTATAGTCCTTGAAGACTTGATAAATACATATTTTTTCTTAGATCATTCATGCCTCCTTGGAAATTATGGTCTATATTGCATCAACTTCCAATTAAGAAAAACAATTCTTGGGTTAGTGTTAGAATAAGTGAATATTCTCTTAAGTTCACTAGGATACACACTTGAGTTTCCACTCCTCCATGTGTCAGGAGTACTCTCAGTGGTGTCTTCATCAGGTTTTATGGGTTTTTGAAATCCAATGGCTCTCAATGATCAACTATGTTATTTATACAGAGTTGATCCTAGAGATAAATCAATCGGTTCCACTCTTCTCTTCATCATTTGTGTAATACTTTGCATATCTATTATTATGTAATTCTAACATGGTATTAGAGCAGGATAGATTTTGCTAGTATTCTCTCTTGAAGGTTCTAGGATCTAATTCATTTACTTTGGATATTTTTTTGGCTATCTAACTTCAAAGTTTGCATTAGTCTACTTTTATCCATTGTTATTTTTTCAGCATATTTTTTTATGTTGCATATTCTTTCATTTCTATATTGAATTTGTGTTGGAGGGAAACTTTTAAGAAAATATAGCTATTTTACCTTGTGTGAAGGCGTTAGTTTCTCACCCTTCCTTTTAAAATAATTAGCCTATTAATTTTCTTTATTTATTCCTTTTTTCCCTCAACGTATTCATGTAAAACTAATACTTGGTTAAATCATTTTTTTGGCTTTCTTCAAAGCAAAATCTCCGATTAACTCCAAGTGTAAATTAGGAATTTTTTTTTATGAGTTTTATTTTGAAATAAACTCAAGATATATGGCGCTTTCATCATTGGCACTCTCAATATAGATGTTTGATGGGGCTGGATCTCTCGTTGTCGTGCTCTTGTTGGTGCTCTTATTGGCAATCTCCTTTGGCCCGTTACAACGTCTCATATCTCTTTTGGAGCACTCTTAGACAACCAAAAATTCCCCATCTAAAACGTTGTTCAAATCAGACTCTTTTCCAAAGGTGCTATCACCTCAGATGGTATTTAAAACCTCTTCCTTTTGGTTCATTCAAATAGTATATTGCTTTATAACTTTATATTCTAAAGAGAATGAGATTTGTGCTCCATGTTTTTTATAGAGTTTTGTAGTTTTGTCCAGGTGCTCTGCCTTCCGCCCATTGGGGCATTTGGAAGTCCCTCCTTCTAACGATTTCTATAGGTTTCCTGGAGAAAAGTATTTTTTTAGTTCTACTCTTCAGAGACCGTATGGGAGCTCTGCCTTCCGCCCATTGGGGCCTTTGGAAGTCTTCTCCTAACGTTTTCTGTAGGTTTCCCATATATTAATATTTTTTTATCAAAACGTTTGGTAAACTCAATTTCATTTTAAATTTTCTGCCTTCTAACATATTTTGTAGGTTTAGTTCAACTCTTCAGAGATCGGTATTGCTCAGGTTTCCCGGCGCAATATTATTTTTTCTTATTTTTCAAAATGTTCTTTTCAAAAATGTTTAGTAAAACTCTGTTTCGATTTACATATTTTGCCTTCTACGTATTTTGCAATTTTAGTTCTACTCTTCTGAGTTTGTTTGGGGCCTTTGGAAGTCCCTCCTTTAACGATTTCTACATGTTTCTCGAGGCAGCAAATTTAATTGAAGTAATATTTCAACTCGTTTTTCAAAAATGCTAAAGTGGTGCTAGAGGAGGTGTTGGGCACACCATACTGAACTCTTCAGCGGTTTCATCTTCAGCCTCTTGTTGTTTCATGGTAAAATTATTGTATTTTCTTTTTTTTTAATTTCTCTTTACGCATTCGATTCATTCAAATCACCAATTTCAAAGCCTTTTGTCTTCATTTTTTTTGGTAGGACACATAATTTAATTGTGGCTATCCAAAAAACAACGGAAGACAGGTATTGTAAATTTAATAATAAAATATTCCTTTTTTGGGGGAGGGGGTTCTTTAGTGCAAGTTTTTGCACTCTTGTGTGTCAAGGGGGGTTTATTTTCTTTGCATGCTCTCCTTAAATAGTTTACTTCATCTAGATATCTATCTTCTTGATTTAAATTTAAAATTAAATAGGGGTTAAATTATATTACCCATTAGAAGATAATTCGTTTAAAGTTCAAATTTTTATTTTCTTTGGTTTTACCTTTAAAGAAAAATAAAAACTTTTTTTCCTAAGTAAATTCATATATAATTTCTTTTCAAAAAAAAATAATTCCTTTAAAAGCCAAATTTTAAATTACTATAAGTTTCAAAATATCTTTTGTCTACGTTCCATGTATCAAACTCCTTAAAACTAAAAGTCTCCCTCACGTAAGGGTGGGTTTTTTGGACACTTGGTATAAAGGCCTAAAATATATTTTCCTATTAACAGTTTTCTTGGAAAATCTCTAAACTTATAATCTCCCTCACATTAGGGCAAGTTTTAAGACAACCATTTAAACTAATTACCTCTTGCATTTCACACCAAAATCCTTCTTATGCTCACATTACTTATAGTTTCCCTCAAGTAAGGGTGGGTACTGTGACCATTAAAGGATTTGGCAATCTAAAGAAAATAATTATAGGCCTCATTATACCTATAGTTTCCCTCTCGTAAGGATGGGTATATTTGGGTTACCTATTATTGAACAAACTTCATTTCTTCTTAAAATATATTTTATTTTTTGAATTTTTAAAGGGGGGGATACTAACAATTTTAAATCCTCAAAAATGAATTCAATTAAACCTCTCACCCCTCATAATTTTCACACTTGGAAACCCAAAATTTTAAATCTCATCTCTCAAAAAGGTCTTACTCATTTATTAGAAGAAAAGCAACCAAAATTTGATAAAGAATATGAAATCTTTGTTCATAAGGGAAAAATACATGAAACTATGGGTATTATTAGCACCAATGTTCATGAAAGCTTGTGGTTTCATATTACAGATTGTAAAACTCCTCATGAAAGTTGGGAGAAAATTAAAACCTTGTTTGGAAAAGTAGATCATATGAGATCAATGCAACTAGAAGCCGAACTAACTTCTTTATCTCCTAAATATTTCAGTAGTATTGTTGATTTCCTCACTAAATTCAAAGAAGTCCTCACTCAATACAAAGGTAGTGGGAATACTAAGACAGAAGAATAATGCATTTATCTAATCCTTTCTAACCTAAATGGTGTGTTTCAAATATTTGCAACCACCTTAATATCCACTAAAGATGCTCTTGGTGCAAACTTTAAAATACCCTCTTTAGAAGAATTTTGTGATATATTAACTAGGAAAGAAACCAAAATTGCTAGATATGAAATTTCTTCTTCTTCTTCAAAAGCCTTAGTAGCCTCCACCTCCTCTAAAGAAAATTTTAAAAAGAATGAAAAGACTCCCATTACCTGTACTCACTGTAAAAAGAAAGGTCACTCTGCTAACAAATGCTGGAAAAGATTACAGCAAATAGAAGCAGCTATAAAGGATCAAAATATAGAAAATAATAAGAAAATAGGAAAAACCATTAATGTTCAAGGAAAAACCTCCAATTCTTCCTCTAATTATTGGGTCCTAGATTCTGGAGCAACTCATCACATGTCTGCTTCAGACAAGTCTTTCTCTTCTATCTCCTCTATCTCTACTCATAGCATAGAAGTAGGGGACTCTTCCTTCATCCCTGTCAAATGGAAAGGGGATATAACCATTGATGGTGGCTCTATAAACAATGTTCTCTATGTTCCAAATATTGCCACCAATCTCCTATCCATTTATCAAATTTGCACTTCTGTAAATGGGAAAAATGTTCTCTTCTCCCCAACAAGAGTTGAGATAAGATATTTTCAACTCCCTCATTCTCTTATAGCTAAAGGGAATATTGATCATAAATCTTATCTTTTTCACTTCAAATGATTTCAAAATCTAGAAGGAGCCTCATGTTTTGTGGCTCATAGTAATATTGAAAGTCAAATTTGGCATGAAAGGTTTGGGTATCTTAATTATTATTTCATGAGGTATTCTTGATCCCTCAAATCATGAGGTATTCTTTCATAGGAATTTCCAATTTTATGAAACATTCCCTCAAAGAGATCCCCCAAAGGCCTCTTCCTCCATTGAGCCTTCTCCTATAGTAGAACCTCAATATTATGAAGAGCCAACCCTTGAAGTTAATTTTGTTATTGATAATCAAGATGAAGAACTTGTAACTCCTTCTCAATGTCTTTCAACTCCTTCCACTCCTTCTTCTATGCCAAAATGGGCCCGCATCGTTGTTAAAGAAGCTACTCCCTACATCCAAAATATTGCTTCAAAAAAATCATCCAACCCCATAGGTACTAGTCTTGTATGTCAATCCATTTCCTCTGATCCTCAATCCTTCAAATAAGCCTCAGGTATAAAATAATGGGAAGATTCCATGGATAAAAAAATTTCTTCCTTGATCAAAAATGATACTTGGGATTTAGTTCCCTTACCTAAGGGAAGAAAATTAGTTCGATGTAAATGGATCTTCAAAACCAAATATGGGCCTAATGGAGAAATAGATAAACACAAGGCTCGTCTTGTAGCCAAATGTTTTTCTCAAATAGAGGGTATTGATTATACATAAACCTTTGCTCCTATTGCTAAAATGGATTCTGTTAGATTGGTTCTTTCTTTGGCTATTTTCCATAAATGGCCAGTCTATCAAATGGATGTAAAAAGTGCCTTTTTACATGGAAATTTAAAAGAATAAATATTCATGGAATAGCCCACTGGTTTTACTCAAGACTCCTCTCTTGTTTTTCGGCTTAAAAAATATCTATATGGCCTTAAACAAGCCCCTAGAGCTTGGTATGAAAATATGGACTCCTTCCTTCTTTCAATAGGTTTTTCTCATTGTGAGTCTAACAATATAGTTTACATTTGGAGAAGTAAAGGAAATATCACCATTCTTGTTCTTTATGTTGATGATCTTCTTCTCACTGGTAGTAACCTCACTCACATTCAAACTATAAAAGATTCCCTCTCTAAAAAATTTGAAATGGCTGATCTAGGTCTAGCTCATTTCTTCCTTGGAATTCAAATAAAACAAAATAAAGCAAGGATCACCTTATGTCAACAAAAATACACTCAAGATCTCCTTCAAAAGTTTAAAATGATAGATTGTAAACCTTCTCCTACCCCCTTTCAATTTGACATTCATCTCAATACTTCATGCTCATCCCCTCCTTGTGATGCTACTCTATATCGTCAACTTGTAGGTAGTTTGTTATACCTCACTCATACTCACCCAGATATCTCCTATGTTGTTGGGCTCATATCCAAGTTCTCTCATAACCCTCATTTCAGTCATTGGCAAGCAACTAAAATAATTCTTTGTTATTTGTAGGGTACTACACACTTTGGGCTCATCTATAAAGGAGACTCCATGGATATCATTGGCTATACAGATTCAGATTGGGTAGGATCAGTAGATGACAGATGTTCTACCTCTGGATATGTTTTTTGCCTTGGTTCTTCACCAATCACCTGGTTATGCAAGAAATAACAAACAGTAGCATTATCTTCTACAGAGGAAGAATAAAGAGCAGCAGTTTTAGCCAGTCAGGAAGCCCTTTGGCTTCATCAAATTCTCAAAGAATTTGGTTTTTTTCATAAAGGGCCTATAACTCTTTGGTGTGACAATCAAAGCACAATTCATATTGCACACAATCCAGTTGAGCATCAATGCACCAAACACATTGAGATCCACATGCACTTCATCAGGCAACATATTCAAAATGGGGATATACATTTGGAATATATTTCGATAGAGGATCAACTTGCAAATATCTTCACCAAGTCATTTCCTTCTTCCCGTTACCTTCAGTTGTGAGATAAACTTGGAGTGTTGCACCTACATTGAAAAAAGGGGTCTTCCACCTCTAACTATATTGTACATGAGTACCTAATCAGGCCTTCTTGCCGGGACTCATCTTTTATTTGTTAAAGAGGACAATATTTGCCATCCGAAGACAAGCCTCTTTCATACTTCTTTGCTTTTGATTGGTGGCTTTTCCCACTGGGTTTTTACCATCATTTCAAAACAAAGGGGTGATAGTTGATTTTTCCCCATAGGGGTTTTTTCCACCAACTATCCATGTTGTACATGAGTACCTAATCAGGCCTCATTGTCGAGACTCATTTGTAAAGATCTCCCCTAGTATCACTTAAGGGGGGTGTTAGAATAAGTGAATATTATCTTAAGTTCACTAGGATACACACTTGAGTTTCCACTCCTCCATGTGTCAGGAGTACTCTCAGTGGTGTCTTCATCAGGTTTGATGAGTTATTGTAATCCAACGACTCTCAATGATCAACTCTGCTATTTATACAGAGTTGATCCTAGAGATAAATCAATGAGTTCCACTCTTCTCTTCATCTTTTGTGTAATACTTTGCATATCTATTATTGTGTAATTCTAAAAGTTAGTCAAGTGTGTACCATTTAATATGAGTCTTACAATGACCACTTTTTACAACCCCAAAAGTATTTTGTTTCCCTTGGAAAACATATTTCCTAGTTATATCAATCAATTGGTTTCTAAACTAGGTTCCATATAAGTGGGATCCATATTGATAGAATGTTGTAGTGTGATAGGCTCCAACAAAGAAGGATGATATCATTTGAGGAGTTCTACATTGATCATTGAATGCATCTTTAATTAGGAAGGAAAATAAAGAATGAAAGAATTCTCTTAAATTATGCACTGTATGGTGCACAAATCAAACATAGTGGTTTGATCTTTTAGTGTGAGATGGAAAAGTATTCCATCTTCAAATTGATCAAACTTCATTCTCCAAATTGCAAAGTATGGGATTGTAATGTTCCTTATTGTGTTTTTTGTAGTTTTTTATGCTAATACCTAATTATATCTTAGAATTGGTCCTTAATATGATGTATGTGTTGAAGAAAGTGCTCCATTTTGTTAGCTTTTTTATTTGTATTTACATCATGATGTCATTGGGGATGTAGAAAATAACATACATGAGTTATGACCTATACAATTATATAAATTTATATTATGAGTGTTAGATATATGATAAAATATCATTACATATTTATGGATAATGATGATTATACATATTGATTAGATGCATTAGTATTCAATTCACCACATTAATTTGAGGATGAAAATTTGTGGAATATTGACTAGTTGATTCGAATGTCATCATAATTTAATGATGAGACAATATTCTTGATCATATACAATAGACTTCGGCATACCAAATAAAACACAAACATGTTAAATAGTAAAAATGATTACCATCCTAAAATATCTACCCGTACCATAAAAACGTAATTTTTTTTTATCTTTTATGGTTGTTGAGCTAGAAAGATAATACAATGAATTAGCAATGGCATGTAAAGCCTTGACTTTCTATTTGTTGGTTTAGCTTTGTTGTAAGGTGCATAATATTTCGTGTAAAGCTCCATGTCTTGGTGCATGCAAGACTAAGAACAATACTATCATAGCACCACAAGTATTTTTTAAAGATATTTTAATAATCATTTTTTTTTTTTCTCTTCCATTCAATACAGATATTTGGTTCTTTACAAACCAAATTATAAAAATTATCTATATTGTTTTATATAAATATTTTAATATAAAATTAATTTTATATTTTATTTTTAAATTAAAATATATATTTATAATTTTAAAATCATGTGGGATGCGAAATTTCTATTTACTTCTTTAAATCGTATCATATATATATATATATATATATATATATATATATATATATATATATATATATATTTCAAATTACATCAAGTGTTATTTTATTATTAAAATAAAAGAGTCTGCCTGTCTGGATACACGTGCTTTAAAAACCATTTTAGAAAGGTCATATATTGATAATGTTAGTTTATGTATAAAATTGAACGACGTTTTTGTTTTTATAACCTTTGCCCAATATAATAAGCAGTGATACCTGTAAATTTTGAAATAGTCGGTAAATTAAAAATAGTATTAGAAATAATGGTTTTTAGAAGAGGAGGAAGGAGACCAGGAATGAGACCTAGGTTCTGTGAGGTGAAGTGAAGTAGGCGACATTTACGGTAGCCCTGCGTGTCTGAGGTATAATTTAAACACATAAATAAATGTTTACATAACAGTAATTTCAATATTTTGATAGATATTTCCTCACTACAAGTATAGTTTATTCCAATAAGGTGCAGTATCTTAGAATAGGCTGTGCGCAAACAAGATAAGGTAATAACATTCTCTAGTTATTTATCTTAGAAAGCACACAAGTTCTCCCTGACTGTAACATATGATTCATGTATATAGTGCTATCGGTCTCTCGCCCGTATTTAGCCTTGGACGGATTTTACCACCCAATTAGGGTTGCATTCCCAAACAACCCGACAGCGCCTCGTGGTGCGACAGGGTCCCGGCCCGACGGGGCTCTC